>BLSH010310011.1:215470-235471 GCA_018402905.1 Glandirana rugosa
TGGCTTTTTGTAATGCATGCACACCGTGGTGCGCAGCAGTGCAGGTGCATTGGTACCTAAATTCACTAAATTGACCTCCACTGGCACACAAAGTGCATAGCCTGCTGATTAGATTTCAGCCACATACTGTATTTCTTTAATGGTCTAATTCACTATGCTTTCTGTAATTTGGTGATCTTGGGATATAACAAGATGCTGAAACAGCCTACTGTTGCATTGCATTAGCTTGTCTTGTGTTGAGACAGCCTATTCACTTGAATGGACTGCCCATTACATCAAAAAAAGTTCATAAACTACTTTCCATAATGCAGCACACTGCAAAACATTGCATTATTGTGTATTTAGGTGTGCTGCAACCATGTTGGAAAGGTATGTTAGGGTGCCATTCAGAATGAGTAGCACCACATTGCAATGATGTGTGAAATGTGTTTCTGCAGGGTGATTGTGTGAATGGGGCCATGCTGCCTCACACACATACAAAGACTGATGCTAGTACTAATACATTTCTCACACCCTCCAGTCATATTAAAAGTTGCTTTGGATGTTGTAATGCAGTTGTTGGTATGAAGGGGAGGGAGCAAGAGATTTCTGATTCTTTCAGCCCTCTTAGGCCTCTTGCACACAGATGTAATTTACTGATGCTTATACTCTTGTTAACCAAAAGATCCATAGTAAAATGTTGCGCAAAGGCCTATACATGCATAAAATTCTTCTTCATCCCTTATTGCCAGTGTTGCAATATATGCGGGTATACATGCACCTATATATGAATAAATTACTGCACTTAAACGTAAAATGTTCTATTATTTTATGGCTCAGTATTCATCGCTGTATTCGTTTTTTAGTTATATTTTTATTCATTTTCAATATACAATTATACATATAAAAACAATCCCCCTCCAAATTATGCCTCTTTCCCCTTACAATTATTTACCATCTTAACTTTATCCTCTCCTATATTCTTTTAACTCTCTCTTTCCTTCTTCTCTCTTCCTCCAGTCCACTCCTCCCTCTTTCTATATTCCAACCAGTTCAGTATATTTCCTTGAGCTCTTAGGCTTCATGCACACAGGACTTTAAAAAAACATCCAAACAACGTCAGTAGCTTATCAGTGATTTTTTTTCAGCTTTTACCAGAGTTATATTACCGCCGGTTTTTCGTGTGTTTTTTTCACGTTTTTAACCACTTAAGGACCGGAAGGATTTCCAGCTTTAGGACCGGAGCCCTTTTTGCGATTCGGCGCTGCGTCGCTTTAACTGACAATTGCGCGGTCGTGCGACGTTGTACCCAAACGAAATTTGCGTCCTTTTTTTCCCACAAATACAGCTTTCTTTTGGTGGTATTTGATCACCTCTGCGCCATTTCTGATCGCCGCTATAAACAAAAGAAGAGCAACAATTTTGCAAAAAACCCCAAATTTCTTACTTTTTCCTAAAATACAAATCCAAAAAAAAATAAACATTTTTTTTCACCTTTTTTGGCCGATTTATATTCTTCCACATATTTGCGATAAAAAAAATCGCAATCGGCATTTATTGATTGGTTTGCGCAAAAGTGGTCGCGTTTACGGATGATGAGAATTCATTTTTGGGGTTTTTATTTTTTTTAATTTTTTACTAATAATGGCGGCGATCTGCGATTTTTTTTGCGGTACTGCGATATTTCAGCGGACATGTCGGACCATTTTGACACTTTTTTGGGACCATTGGCATTTATACAGCGATCAGTGCTATAAAAATGCACTGATTACTGTGTAAATGCCATTGGCAGTGAAGGGGTTAACCTGCAGGGGGCGCTCTAAGGGTTAACTATGTTCCCTGGGCGTGTTCTAACTGTGGGGGGACTGCCCTAACAGGGAAAGGGAAGTGGTCACAGCCTTCACGTACAGAAAGGCTGTGATCACAGCCCTTCCCCCTCACACAGAGCGGAGATCCGTGTTTACATACATGGACCTCCGCTCCTTCGCTCCGGGGGGGCCATCGTGGGTAGCCGGCGGCAATCGAAGCCGCCGTACCCACTCCCTGGCCCTCCCCGAACACAGTGAGCGCACGGGCGCGCCTCCGGCGGCGCGCGCTCACAAAACTCGTTCCCGCAGCCGCCGTCGTATGACGGCGATTTGCGGGAACGAGCAACTTTGCCGCCGTCAGATGCCGATCGGCGGTCGGCAAGTGGTTAAAATCCATATTAGAACGAAGGGTCTGGCATGCTCTGTGGGGGGGGGGGAACCCAAAGCACCCATACTCTTTATGTTGAGGGCATGCGGCCTGGTCTGGTCCAGGAGGGGGGCTGCTCGCTCGTCCCCACCCCCTTTCCTGACCTGCCAGGCTGTGTGCTCGGATAAGGGTCTGGCATGGATTTTGGGGGGGACCCCCATGCCATTTTTTTTTTGCGTTAAAATCCATATCAGACTGAAGGATCTGGCATGCTCTTGGGGGGGCCGAAACCACACACAATTTTTTTTTTTTGCGGGGTTCCCCTTCAAGATGCTCAGCACACAAGCCGCGCCGCAAGGCGGATCATCATGGTGCGACTTCTATTCAAATCAATGGGCCATAGAGAACCATTTATTTTGAATAGAGACAGAAATGCCTGACTAGGCTTAACACTGTGTATATAACGTTTAAGCCACAGTTTTTGCACGTTTTTCAGCTTTAGAGCGTTTTTACAGCTGAAGAACGTTTCTCAGAACCCACTAGTCTTAGGTTTTTTTTTTTTTACAGCTCAAAAAACGCCCCAGCCAAAAACAGTTGATAACAGCCTATGTGTGCATGAACGCATTGGGATAACATGATAGGGAGTTTATTGACTGTAGCAAAAAAAGCCTGCAGCTAAAAACAGCAGCTGTAAAAACGTCCTGTGTGCATGAGGCCTAAAAGCACACCGCACCAAATTGCATGGTACTGCGGTACTATGCAATTTTGGTGCCTGCAAATGCACTGCATTTGCGATCTGCATTTTGGGGCCATTAACATTACATTAGCATTCGCAGTAGATTGCATTGGCAGTGCATTCCAGTGCAATAAGGGAAATGGGCTGCACTCTGGTGTGAACCGGCCCTTACCCCTGAGTGAACTTTTTGACTTTGAACGCAGTTGTGTTGCCATATGATTAGCAGCTCACTAAATACAAATATAACTCTTAAGTTGGCTCTTAGCTCTTTACTGATTTAGTTATAATGCAATTCATACGTGGCCGCAAAACCACAAAGCCTACATGATGGACTAAATTATCTGTAATTTAACCAAAATGACATGGGCAGTTACACCCCTAAACTGCACTTTATGTTGTCTATAGTTATAACCGTTTTGTAGACAGTTTGTTACATTTTATTTTTTACTGCTAAACTGTGTAACCTAGATCTAGATTTTAAATGAACTGTCATGTTCTAAGCAAACTTTTTGTTAGAATTGCTAGCCTGCAAAAAGAATTATTGATGTAGTATATTGACCTGGAAGTTTCTATAGCTCTTTAGTTTATAGAACATGATTTTTACACAGAAATCTTGGTTTGCGAGTGTGGGTATATAATTTAACCAGCCATTAAATTCTTTATTATTGAAACCGAGTTGGTGTATTTTATGATCCTCTCTGGAGATCAACTATAATAATACTGGAAGTAGAAATGTTCCATGCAAGTGTTGCATGCTCTGAGTGAAACAAAACGTATTGGTGTCAAGGATGGCCTCACACATAGGAGCTGGAAGATCGGGGCCCTATTCTGCTTTTGATTTGAAAAGATCCTCCCACTGAGGTGGTGACTGAGAGAACCACTCATGTGAATGTGTCTTCTGGGTCAGTACAGCAGAGATAGAGGGGAATATCAGCAGAGTAGTGCTAGCTTAAAGTGAAGCTAGATTCTGATTTTAAAAATCTATTCTAAGTATATATTCTTAAAAGTACCTTCTATTGCTCTTGGCCTCCTCCAAATCTCCAACATAATTTTTTTTTTTTTTTGCTTCTGTGATTCAACTTCCTGTTAGTGGGTGGCTACGATCAGTCTCCATTGTCCCCCTGTAGGTAGGAATGTAGCCAACCTGTCTTTCTCGCTCCTGAAATGGACTATAGGATTTGTAGTATGCACAGAGCATTGCACGTTGCTAAAACTAAGGCCTCGTACACACAGTGTGACGGTTGTATGAAAACGGTCGTACAACCGATTGTTGTACGATCATCCGACCGTTAGTACGCGTGATTAGAACAGCCGACGTGTGATGGTCGTACAACAGAAGTTGGATGCGCAGACTAGAAAACTTGGTTGTACAACAAGCGGTCGTATGACTGTTGGAAGTTGGTCCAACAAGTTGTATGTGCAAAACACGCATGCTCAGAAGTCAGGAACGCTTGGAAGTGTCCGTACATCTAAACCTACGTTCCTAATTCACAAATCACATTCACCTGAACTTCCTCTTTATTCACTCGTAACATGATGGGTAGTACGATCACTTAGTGCACGTCAGTATGCGAGACACAACAGCCAACATACGATTTTGGATGTCCGGTCGTACGACCGCTGCATCGTGTGTACGAGGCTTTACTTGCACTGGTTGTGTCAGACGTAAGTGAGGGGAGGAAAGGGAAGGTTTGGGAACTCATAGAGACAGAATAATACAGTAAGAACCACTATCACTACTCTGTTTTTGGGTGAATTTCCACTTGAACTAACTCACTCTAAATTTACTGCCAGGCACATTCTAAGACTAATTTATCTAACCCTGTAAAGCAAAAGTCGCTATACGTATCCTTTCTGCTGCCTGCGGCGGATGCTGTGTAGAAGAGACAGCCAACAGCGGGGAAATGCCTGGGAAGTGACGTCACCATAGCCTTACTATGGGGCTTCTGTTGTCTGCTGCCTCTTCTGCACACACCTACACAGAGAAACTGCCACTGACAGCTCAGCTTGGGACCGGACCGGATCGGATGCAGAAAAAGTACATATAACAATTTTTGCTTTACAAGGTTAGATAGATTAGGCTTAGAATGTGGCTGCCAGTAGAAAAAAGGTCAGACTGTATAGGCCAGACGTGTAGTCTGTATAAAATCATCATTAACATCAGATACTTTAATTGGACCCCCTCTATCGATTGTTGGCTTTAATCTAATATGCTGATAATTTACCAGCTAGCTAACAAGCTAATAGAGGAATGGTTCCCTTTACTATTGTAGCAGAGCTTTTTACTTCGTTCTTCAATTATAGTCAGATTTTATCTGTTGACCAGGGTTTCTTCCAATTTCTGATGCATATGGTCATATTGGCCACCTGGGAAGTTCTGCTGAGGTACTTACCATCTTTTAGTTTGTAATGGGCTTTGTTTTCTATACAAGTCCTTATGGAAATATACAGGGTGGGCCATTGTATATGGATACACCTTAATAAAATGGGAATGGTTGGTGATATTAACTTCCTGTTTGTGGCACATTAGTATATGTGAGGGGGGAAACTTTTCAAGATGGGTGGGGAACATGGCGGCCATTTTGAAGTCGGCTATTTTGAATCGAACTTTTTGAATAGGAAGAGGGTCATGTGACACATCAAACTTTTTGGGAATTTCACAAGAAAAACAATGGTGTGCTTGGTTTTAATGTAACTTTATTCTTTCATGAGTTATTTACAAGTTTCTGACCACTTATAAAATGTATTCAATGTGCTGCCCATTGTGTTGGATTGTCAATGCTACTCTCTTCTCCCACTCTTCACACACTGATAACAACACCGCAGGAGAAGTGCTAGCACAGGCTTCCAGTATCCGTAGTTTCAGGTGCTGCACATCTCGTATCTTCACAGCATATGGTTTTTTTTTATGGTTTTTATGGTCAGTAAAAACCAATACCGGGTGAGCTGCTCCTTCCAGGAGGTACCGCCATTCCTCCAAAGCCGAATTGATGGCCAGCAATTCCCTATCACCGACATCAGAGTTCCAGCAAGATGGTGCACCACCACATTATGGGTGTCCGGTCCGAGCATTCCTAGATGAACAGTTTCCTGGAAAGTGGATTGGTCCTCATGGGCCAGTTGAATGCCCCCAAGGTCTCCCGATCTGACCCCCTTAAGCCTCGTACACACGGGACGACGATCGTGTTCAACACGTCGTACTCACGACCGTTGCATGCAGAATCGATCGTCTGTGGCGGCGCTTTCAACAGTTGAACGTACGACGGTCGTTCGTGGGAGTTGTATGTGCAGACTAGAAAACTTGGTCGTGTCAACAAGCTCGCATACGACCGTTGAGTCGTGTGTAGAGCAGCTGTGTTCAACAAAGTTGTATTGTGCTAAACACGCATGCGCCAAGTCCACTTTCAACTAACATGAAATTAGAAAGGAGCCCAAAAGGTGACGCTACTTCCTCATTATACGCTCGTTCGCGTCATCACGTTCGGCCGGCCGCAAGTTGTATGTACGACCGTCGTGTGCATGTCAGTGGGCTACATACGACCGTCAACGTACGATTCAACACGGTCGTGTGCACGATCGTCGTCCCGTGTGTACGAGCCATTAGACTTTTATCTTTGGGGTCATCTGAAGGCAATTGTCTATGCTGTGAAGATACGAGATGTGCAGCACCTGAAACTACGGATACTGGAAGCCTGTGCTAGCATTTCTCCTGCAGTGTTGCTATCAGTGTGTGAAGAGTGGGAGATGAGGGTTGCATTGACAATCCAACACAATGGGCAGCACATTGAACACATTTTATAAGTGGTCAGAAACTTGTAACTCATGAATGAATAAAGTTACAAACCAAGCACACCATTGTTTTTCTTGTGAAATTCCCAATAAGTTTGACGTGTCACATGACCCTCTTCCTATTGAAAAAACAAAAGTTGGATTCAAAATGGCCGACTTCAAAATGGCCGCCATGGTCCCCACCCATCTTGAAAAGTTTCCCCCCTCACATATACTAATGTGCCACAAACGGAATGTTAATCTCACCAACCATTCCCATTTTATTAAGGTGTATCCATATAAATGGCCCACCCTGTATAATATTTTTAAAAAAGGTAATGGAATGTAGGGCACTCTGGAATAACAGGACTGGCCAGAGATCAAAGTCCGCAATATGGGGTGAGGTGTAGATCAGGCAAACCGTTATCTTAGACAGCACTCCAAGAGGGAAGCAATTCTCTAGTAAGAATAGACAAAAGGGGCTTCTAAGTGCAGTAAACACACAGCTTTAATTGCCCAAAAAAAGTAAAAAAACACGTACTAGAACTAAAATAGGAATAGGCTCATCATAGCAAATGGATAGATAATCCACGGTAAGCAGTCCCAGGAGATGTCCAATTTGCAGCACAGTGAAGTAGATCCTAGCCAGCCAGCAGTGGGGGGCTGCAAGGGAAGACAACAGGAAGGACGGCCATGCTGCTGGGACCAGCATGGAATGCAGGTACCCGGATGTGACGTCTAAGGGGCAGGGCGCGTTTCAGAGCATGCTCCGACTCCAGGCTGGATGGAGCATGCTGATTGGTGATACAAGGACTTTGACGCACAGATCTCATCTTGGCTTTTGGGGCTTATTACCAAGACCAAAGTCCTCAAATTAGGTGGTGTGTCTACAAAAGCACGTATGGTCCAGCAGAGATCATAGAAAATAAGATGTCTGAAGCATTGCCCAAATTACTTGTAACTTCATCACCAGACTTTTAAAGTTTTTTCAGGGGCAACGGTCGGTGGTTCAGTACCTATTAATGTAGACCTACCCCCAGAATGACATTTCGCAAGAGCTCTTTCCTAACAAACAGTGTGTATGGGTGGGCTTTTGGGAGTCAAGGCAGCAGGACTGTTTTGGAGATGGGCAGAGAGTGGAGAGAAATGTTCAGTTCTTTAGTTCAGCAGACATGTCTGCCAACACCGGTGGAATTAAATACAACAAAGGCACTGCATTCTCAGCTCAAAGTTGGGAGCACACTGGATTTCTGGCAGATCTGTAGGTATTTTTAAGTATTTGCATTGTTTTTAAAGGGATAGAACTGACAAATGTACATATATTGGCATGATGTACTGTGTGTGTGTTTTATTTTGTTGTGATACACAATACACAGATTATGTACAGAATGTGCATTCACTATAGATGTCACTGCCAGAAAATTTGAAAGCACTATCTCTAGGCATCGGAAGTAATCATGAGTGTGTCTTGCCAACAGTTATTTTATGATGATACAATATGCATGTTTTCAAGAAAGTGTCCAAAAATTCTAGCTGAACAAAAATCATTTGTACAGCTGATTTTACTTAGTTGAATGTTTGACTCAAACGTGCATAATTGCTATTTTATGTCTATGGGTTGCCTAAATTTGCACAAAATGCAGGACTCTTTTGGGGTCACTTTACCATTTCTGCATGAACAGGAGCTTGTATAGCTTATAATCATTTGATAGATTGGTACCTGCCCCAAATCCCTAAGCCTTGTGAGAGTGTTGCTACAAACTCAAAGGGTAGTCTTGTATTACTATAGTTTGTGTTTCTTCTTCATTCTTATCCACCAGAGAAATTATTTTACCCCAATTTTCATCTCCTGTCATTGTGCTTTCAGGCCTGTACAGAGCAGTTCAGGACCTGTTTATTCAGAGAGTGATTTTCCTGTTGCACAAACCGGGGCGGCTCCAGAAGTTTTATTCCAATCTGTTCATGGTCCTGAAGAAAGACGGGGTACACCCGATCCTGGCCTCAAGGCCGTGAATTGCTTTGTGTGGGTATAGCAGTTCAAGATTGAATACCTTTGTTCGGTGGTGACCTCCCTGCATCAGATTTTGTCATTTATAGTATAGACATCAAAGATGCATATCTGCATGTTCCCATTGACCAGGGACATCAGCATTTCTGGGGAATTGCCATCTGGCGCATCCTGTGTGTTCTCCATTGCCGCTGTGAGACTTCTGTTCTGTGTGGCATGTTGGAACAGGCGGCCTTGTCTTCTAAGTCTTCCTATCTGGTCTTGCAGAAGAATAAGGTTCTTTGTCCTTGCCCTTTCTTTTTTCCAAAGGTAGTGTCAGATTTTACCTGAATGACAATTTCCTGCTTTTTTTTTTTAATGTCAATGGCCGTCGTGCCCTAAGGGAGGTTGTGTTGTGCTTCTAGGATGTGGTCCCTATGTCACTATTTCCCTTTGGATTCGGCAGAAGTTTGTTCAGGTGTTCGCCATTAAGGGTTGGGCTCCTCCCTTCTCCATTATGACACATTCCACCAGGGTGATTAGTGTCTCTTAAACGTTCTGACATCGGGCATCTGTGTCTCAGGTTTGCAAGGATGCTATCTGGTTACCTATGCTTATTTCCGCTAAATTATACAAAGTTGACATGTATGCATCTACAAATGCTTATTTTGGCCGTAAGGTTTTGCAGGTCGCTGTTTAAGATTCCTTGTTGACCCCTTTGGGGGTGGTTTGGGTGGTTAGCATGCTTGGCTGATTGCATTAGTTGTTTGGTTTGCCAACCTTTGAGTCGCTGCTTTGGGACATCGTATTGTCAAAGAGCAGAATATCCCTTTCCCGACAATGAACGTACTTACCGTAAAATCCCTTTCTCTGAGTTTGTTAGACACAACACCCCCACACCTCTATTTGAGTTTATATCTTCTTACACTACTTTGCAACTAACTGGCTTGTCTATAGAAGAGAGAGGGGTTTTATATCAGCTAGGGCTGCCTATTGGCGGTGCTGTGTTCTTTTCTGCCTAGTGTCCTTGCTGGTGGCTCTGTAAAACCTATCGTCAAAGGATAGAGCTCAGGATTTTACAGTGAGTACAAAAATCACATTTTCCCTTATGATCATTTGTTTGTGCTTTTTTTTGTCCATCCTTTTTTTATGGGCTTTTCAGGGAAGTTGTGGTAATAAAATATCTTTGAAGTGCCATTTTAGATTGAATTAAGCATGTGAGATGACACAGGTTTAAGAGCGCTCATTCCTGTGAATCATACCACAAAAAGGCTACTTCTACTGTGGTCAGGAGAGAAGTGCACTCTTCCAAATATCTGAAGATTAAGCGTACAACAGACTGTGGTCCCTGGTGGGACTATTAAACACCGGATTTAAGTGTGGGGACAGATGTTTTGGTTTCTCTTTGTTCTGATTGGTGTCTGAGGCAGCCTGTCAGGTCAAGCAGCAGCATGTCAGAGGTACAACGCTCTATGGTAGTGCTGGGGGACTTCACAGAGCTGAAGGCACAGCACGGCATGGGGTTTTCCTGGTAGTAGATGTTAAAGCTGTTTTTATATTTCAACACCTCAACACAAATTTCACCAGTGCTGCCTTTTTTTTGTGCTGGCTTAGTTTCTCGTTCGTTCATTCGTATTTAAATCTGTGTTACTAATTTGCTTTAGAAGATTTTTATCAAATTGATTGGCTTTTAAACATTACTTGACTGTAAGTAGCAGCATTGCTTGATCCTGAGTCTCCTCATGTAGTGCATGAGCTGCTCTCCTGAAGGTTGCCTTTAAGCCTTCAAAAGAATTTAGGGACGCATATTTGAGAAGGTATGATCTTTCTTTTCTGCATTACTTGAGCTCACAGAGGCAGGATACAATGAGCTCCAGCAATGAAACCTGTTGGCTTTATGTATGAAGAGCAGCTGGCTTCTTTTCTTGCTAACTAGAGATGATTCAGGTTTTGCAGATTGTTAAAGAACTGGTCTCACCTTCAAGGCGCAGGGCAGCCACAGCACACAAAGGTAGGAGCTCTCAGAAGTATGTAATCTCCGTGTTCTTGTGCATTGAAACCTTCTGCTTGTGATATGATCAAATGACTGTATTGGTCAGTGCTATCATACTGCGGTTCTTCAATGCTTTCTTGTTAACCCCTTTTAGTCTCTGCTGCTTTCTCCCAGCTGTGCAGGCTCATTGATTGATACAGCGCAATATATAACCGTGCACTTGCTCGCCTGCTTTATAAACAGACTTTATATGTGCTTTTTGTAGAACACATTGAGGTCTGATGAGCTGTTTTTAAAATTGGGAGCTCTGGTTTTAGTCCTCTCCGATGTAGCTGGTAATAAGCTGAGCATTTGTATATATTAACATGGATCTAAATATGTGGTTATAATATGTAGGGAACTTTTATCATAAAGAATGAGCTGTTTAGCTAAGGAGAGAATTAGGTCAGGCGTAATGCATAATAAATGATTTAATACTTTTGTGAACCCTACTGTAAATGATACAGCATTCTTGTTTTTAGAGAAGAAATTTTAAATGTTTTTGAGTTGTCAACATTTTGAGAATGCAAACCTGTAGCATTTTAATCTATTGTATGTATCAGTTTTGTTTTTATTAATTTGTTTTGTTGCTTTTTTTTGTTGTAAACGTGTTTGTTGTACCAGTTTTGGGTTTAACATGTACAATTATGTTTCATCATGAAATACATTTCTTTGAGTCATTCACAAATCTACTGTCTGCATTTCACCCAGCTCATGCTCATCTGTGGATTACTGTCAAGCTAAACAGAGTTTCCTTTGTTTTCTTTTTTTATTTTGATGTGTGCAATAAAAAGGGCAACCCTGCTATTTAAGGGTAAAGACAAATCTAGAGAATAGCATGTCTGACTGCATACTGAAAAGTCCTGCTTTCCAGGATCTGTCAGATCATCTCTAGTTGGAGTGATGTGAATTCTGTTTTATTTAATTTTTTTTTTTTTTTATTGGTTGTAGTTTTTACCTTTTCTCAAATCAGACTGGTTCACAGACGTCCATTTACATAGGAAATGCTCCAACCTAGTATGAACCCTGAATTCATGCAAATAGGTCTGAGAATATAACCTGTAATGTGCTAAAAGCAGAATAAAACTTGTTTTGTATTTGCAGTTTGAGGTCAGTCATGATAATGAGGTTGATTTGCTAAAACTGGAGAGTGCAAAATCTGGTGCAACTGTCAATCGGCTTCTTACTTCAGCTTGATCAATTAAGCGTTCACCAAAAAAAACATAAAAAACAATGGAAACTGATTGGTTGACTGGCTGCACCATATTTTGCACTCACCAGTTTTAGTATATCAAACCTAATGTGCTGTTTGTTGCCTGACCTGTTGCATTTAGTCTCTGCTCAAAACTTTTAAACCCCTTACCTCAATTCATAACCAAGTTGAAAGAACGTAGTATGATGCCAACAGCAGCATTGGGTGGGGAAATTTTTCTTGGTTATGATAATTATTCTACACAGGGTGGATTTGATTTAAATCAAGTCTATTTAAATCATGATTTAAATCACTACTAAAAAGGCTTGATTTAAATCATAATTTTTGAAGAGCAACTGTCATCTCTGTCCCGCAGCGGCTCCTCCTTTGACTCGCTGTTGACTCACCAACAGTCCCATTCAAGGTGAGAGACGTGGTGGCAGCAGGTGAGTGGATGCCCGCTAACAGGCTCTGCCATGATGGATCTGAAATGACAGGTGCTCTTTTAGGGTACTTTCACACTGGGGCTACAGTGCCGCTATGCAGGCGGGTGCGTGGCGCTTTTAACCCCCCACAAGGGGTTAAAAGTGCCGGCGCGCCATGCTACTGAGGCGGTGTGCAGCTTTCGGAAGCGCTGCCCATTGTTTTCAATGGGCAGGGACGGTGGAGGAGCAGTATATCACCGCTCACTGCACTGCCCCAAAGATGCGGCTTGCAGGGCTTTTTGTAACGTCCTGCATGCACACCCCCCCCCCCCCCCCAGTGTGAAAGCTTTCCGGCTTTCACATTGGGGTGGATTGGGCTGGACATTTGAGGCGCTTTACTGGCGCTATTTTTAGCTAAATGGCACCTGTAAAACGCCTCAGTGTGAAAGTAGCCTAAATGTAAGCACTTATTCATACTGGTAGTTAAAATCTTTAATATTTGCAAACAAAATGAAGGTTTCCTGTTTAGAATAATAAGCTGCCATGTTAGGAAAACAGTGATATCAGAAACGATTCAATCATACAGTTTGTAGTGTACATAGATTTGCAAAACAATGGGAGAAAGGAATATTCCTGAACTTTGTTTTATCTCATGGTTACCGTAAAATTGTGTGAATGTATCAATGCAGCTCATGTTATCTCAGCTTGCAGAGCTTGGATTCATTGAATGAGTTTACCAAAAATATAAAGACTGCAGATTATACAGCCTCATGCTACATAACTAAACTCCATTTTATGCTAAATAAACTAAATTTGTTAATGTATCTTAAATAGAAAACCATCTTTAGATAGATTTTTACTCCAAAAGCATTTTATTAAAATAAATTTGATAAAGGTAAAAAAAAAAATCTGATTTAAATTTTAAAATGTAGATTTTTTTTTTTATTTAAGAAAAAAAAAAAAAAAGAAAAATCATTGATTTTTATCCACCCTGATTCTACACACCCAAGTCATGCAGAATACCTATTAGGGGCCAGGTAGCCAACGTGTCATATTTTTGGGCCTTTTGTATGGATAGTGGAAACACTTTATCCCGAAGGTCATTTAGTGTTTAACAAGCGTATCCTAAGAGAAGATGTATAGCAGTTCATGGGGACTTGGTTAATGTGTAGTAAGTGTGGCATGGGGTCAGTGAAAACAAACGTCAATTTGACCCCAGTAACCATTAGAAAACCAAACAAATGTTACTAAAACACAACATTTCAAACTAAATTCTGCTAGTGTATATAGCCAGCTTTACTTGTTCAGTGTCTAACTGAAAGTACTGAAACCCTTAGCTTGCATTTTCAGAAGTAGGCGAAATTAATGGTGATTTCTATTTTCCTGGGTACAGGTTTTCTTTAAGGCCTCAGCAAAAGGTAGAGCCAGCAAATCCATATGAAAATCTTTATTACTACATGATGGTGCGTTAAAAAGAGTATCCTTAGACCCCATACACGCTGTTAGATTTTCTGCAGATTTTTTCCTTCGTATTTACCAAAACCATGTAGTGTAAGGGCCTGCCTGATTGCATGCAAATTGAAACTCTTAAGGTTTGACTTCATATTAAATGGTTTTGGTAAACCTGACCAAAATCTGCAGAAAATCTAATAGTGTGTATGGGGTCTAAAGGCCTAGTTTACACGGGTGTACGGCAGGGTACACCTGACCCGTGTGAAGGTCCGTATTTGCCAACCCGGAGATGCACAGGTGTTGCATGCATTCCTGTGCAGCCAGTCCCTACCATGCCAATTTTGGACACAGCGGCCGCATGGACACATCCGCTGCTCCCAATTGTGCATGGCCCCTGAATGCACTCTGTCTGAGTTTGGGTCTGTGCAACCACACCCACCCACCTTAATCGACTTGAATGAGCCTGCTAGCACTGGGAAGCACGGAACATCCAAACACTGCCCTAGAACGGGTGAATGCTGTAGTACGCCTATGCGAATGAGGCCTAAATAATGTACTTATAAATCTATTTTGTACATGTTAACGATGGTTAATGTCACTGCAGGTACAGGCAGATAATTAACAAATCACAGGTTACAGGGTAGTAAACCTGCAATGTTTACAATTGGCTTCAAGCATGATGGGGTGTAATTTAGAATGAATGAATGGCTTTAAGGTGCCCTAACTCGGCGCTGTGGTGTAAATGGCCCATTAACTATTTACAGCAAAGATACCCTTATCCATTAAATGAATGTCTGTCCTAAATTGCTTGATTTTTCTTTTAATCCAGTGATGCTTAGACTGCAGTATGGAAAATAACTTGTGTTGTAATGCTGATATCATGTGATTGTTGGAAAAAAGCAATGAGTAACTTCTTTTTTTTTTCCTCAATACTGGTCATGGTCAGATGAGCTTTTAGATCATTCTTGGATGTTAAATACTGGCTAAAATGAATGTTTCACCTCCATGTATAGGTTATTTACAGCTTGTGTTCCATAATGTAACCAACCAGACATGACAAAGTCTTTATTGAATGGGATAGTTGCATGTGCTTATTCCATAAACTGATTGCTCGTACAAAGTGATCTATCACTTCCAATACTAGATCTTGCCTTACTAAACTTTTTTTGTGCATTTGCAGAAGCGCAGGAACACACAACAATCAATTTAACATTGTGTTCTAAGGGACCCGTTCACATCAACTACGTTTCCTGCAGTGAGTTTTTTGG
This sequence comes from Glandirana rugosa, assembly GCA_018402905.1. Taxonomy (NCBI): domain Eukaryota; kingdom Metazoa; phylum Chordata; class Amphibia; order Anura; family Ranidae; genus Glandirana; species Glandirana rugosa. The sequence continues at coordinate 230,485 of BLSH010310011.1, forward strand.
ATGAGGTGCAGGCACCTTCTTCATGCAGGAAGGTGGGATTTTGGCCCATAGATTTCAATGGGAACACATGCTGTTTTTTTTTTTTTTTATGCATGAAGCAATGAAAGGGCATCAAAAACGCGCAGCACAAAACTCATAAAAGGCACATGCCCAGGTGAGCACCTAGCTTTAGGCTGGATTCACACCAGCCCAGCTGCGAAGAGAAACAGCTGTTGTTCTAGCAGGTTATCAGCTGACCTGGGGGGGGGGGGGGGTGTAGTGAGGAGGAGAGATCCATGTTCACAACGGAACACATCTGCGAATCAGATGCGTTCTCATTGAACAGACTATGCCTAGAATTCACGCCACACTGCACAGAAAACGCATGTTTTCTGTGCAGTGCCGAGTGCGAATGCACCACACATATGTGAACCAGACCAATTGAAAACAACATGTTTTCATATGGTCTGCGAATTGGTTGTGGTGTAAGCCACATCCAATTCGCATAGGTGTGAACCCAGCCTAAAAGGAGACATACTAGAATGTTAACCTAAAACCATGTCAACAGTTGTGCTGAAGGTAACTTTCCTTGTTAAGAGAAATAGAAATAAAAAGCTGCACTTGTGTGTCACGGGACCTGAAGCCCAGACATGTTCACATGAATTCTGCCGGAGATGGATGAGGATTTGAGTCTCAACTGACCAATCGGCTCCTTTTGAAGATTAGGTTTTTGTTTCATCGGTAGCACAGGTGGGAGCCTGGAAACAATTCTGCTTTTCCTGCAACCTAAATATATCATCAAAACACAGACTGTATGTTTTACGGAAAAAAAAGATCTTGTAGAAATGGCTATAAGTAAGACCGTCAACATCTGAAAGATGTTGGCGTCCCTGCCAGGCTGGTTTTTAGTCTTGTATTACAATAAATCACGTTGAGGATCTTTACTGAAGTGCCAGCTTATTTTACTTTGGAATAAAACTTGGAACCATTATAAATGCACCTAATACCTAGTCTTTGGCCAACTTGTACATGTTTTGTATTGTGATGTTTGCCAAGCTGCAAACTACTGAGCTATTTATTTTGTTGTAGTTGTGTGGATGTGAGCTATTCTTGTTCATTTTTAACCAATGGAAAACCGTAATATTGAAGTGGTTCCTTTTTTAATTTTTTTTCATAGAGCGTTCCTCTGGGACTGCACAGTTTTCTGCAGTATTATTTTTAAAGGTTTTCTGGAAAATTAACTTCTACAGAGCTGACGTTCTAAAAATAAATGAGAACTATAATTAGAAATCGATCATTGTAATTTTTAGCAAAATAACTTTTGAGATCCGTCCACAGTCATCTCTCATTTCTTGTTTGCTGAGCATGAAATATACATAGGCTGTGCCAGAGGGTCTTGCAGTGCATTTCTGATTTCAAGCAGTAAAGTGAGATTCAGATGGTCAGTAGCCATCGAACCAGAGTCAGAATGTTTGATGAAAACATACAGGTGTTTGGAGAACAGGCGATCAAATGCACATCTAGGCAGTGCATGAATTATTGATTGACTCACAAGCCTTGACATGGCTGTTGAGCAAGTCCAGCTATGTACCTGGTACTGCTGTATTCTACATGGGAGAAAACCATACGGTCGTAACATTAAGAAACCCTCATTTGTAAAATTATTAGAATGAAACAAGCTACGTCTTTCTCTCATATTGCACAACCTCAAAACAAATGGCTTGATAATGCAGATCACCATTGAATAGAAATACGCGTTTAATTTGCAAATGACCCAAGTGATTTACTGTGTTTTAAAAACCATACTGGGAATACGCGGAATGTTTATTTAATTACTTTTAGTGCTAATGGTATAACATGCAGCAACCAATATCCCATTGATTTTATAGAGAACAAAGGGAGCGTACAGTACAAAAGATGTAAACAAACAGTAGAACAAATAAGGGACCTGTTCATTTCTAAAAAATGAGCCTTGAATTGAACACGTATTAAAATTGTATATGAAGCTAATCAATCTTACTGGGGGTAGTTGATGGTTTAAATTAGGTCTGAAAGACCTACCGGTCTTGGAGAAAATGCTACTACAGGCCCCCTTCAGTGCTGGATTTATGTATGATTGGTCCTATAATCTCTGCCAAAGGTGTTAGGTCATTCAGATTGGCTGACCTTTTTATTCCACAGTGATAATTTGACCATCTTGGGTTTTCATTATGTAATTGAAGAGATCATGGAGCAGCATTTTCTTCAGGGTAGGCGAGTGTTTCAAAACTGTTTCAAACCCAGCAAGTCTGCTAACATAATTAGCAATTGGTATGAGGCTTAAGTGCCCATTCACACAGGGGCGACTTGCGATCCGACTTGAGTTGCCTCAAGTCGCCCCAAGTCACTTGGCATCTGAAATCCCATTGAAGTGAATCGGAGCCGTCTTAATATACACTACTGAAGTCGCTCCGACTTTAAGGTAACTTCAGGAAAGGTTCCTGTACTACTTGGAGGCGACTTCTATTCGACTTGTGTCCATAGGATTCAATAGAAGTCTCCTCCAAGTCCATCTACATGGAAGCGACTTTACAGTAGAAAAAATAGAATTTATTTTTAGGCAACCCCCTCCCTCCCTTCTCTGATTGGTCAAGGCAAAGTCACTTTGCAAAAGTCGTGTTGTAACGTCGCCTCAAGTCCTGAAGTCGCGCTGTAGTTTCGCTGAAAGTCGTGCTGAAATCGCCTAGCATAGTCACGCCGAAGTCGGGTCACCCCCGTGTGAATGCAACCTAAGGCTCTTTCCCACTGGTGGACTCAGCCAACAGATCTGCCTGCTGAGCAAGGGATATCTCCGCTGATCCCTGCCGAGAAGGCAGATGACAAGCCTGTGTCTGCTCCGCTGATGCAGAGAGGACACAGCCCGCTTTCCACCATGGGCGGTTGGATGTAAGCAGACCGCCTGTCCATTTGCATCTGGCTGTCATCAAATCCCCAGGCGGAAGGGGGAAGGGAACCTGTCTGTTTTGGCAGATCGGATGCCGGCGGGTGTCGATGGACACAATTCAGTTAACATCTGCCAATACATAGCAAGACCTGGCTTACTTTTGATCCATGTATGATCGACTTTAGGATTTCTATTACTGGCTGCCTTACTAACGCAGCAAGGGTATTGGTACTGTGCAGAGGTGGAACTTTATTATAAATTCTAACTTCATTTGAACACAGTCTGTCTTGACAAAGGATTAAAGGGCTTCTTGTGTTATGTTAAAACAGAGTTCCACCCAAAAGTGGAACTTACGCTTTAAGTGCTGGTGACCCCCTGGCATGCCACAATTGTCATGTAATTTTTTTGTGGGGGGGAACGGGTACCTAGTTTTACAGGTACCTAGCTCCCACCGGCGCCATGGCGCAGAGCGGAAGTTCACCTCTCCCCCCTCCCTTCCTGCAATCTTCTGGGGCACGTCACAGATCCCAGAAAATTGGCCAGCCATTCAAATCATGCAGCATGGCTCATGCATGCGCAGTGCACGCCCCAGCCGGGCGCCCACACTTGCAATGGCGGCGCCGCAGAGAGGAGGGGGAGCAGATCGAAGCTTTGAGCGGCCGCATCGCCAGACCGTGGGACAGATGAGTGTCTGTTTATTCAAATTCAGCAGCTACACTTTTTCGTTATTTTTTCGTTCAACCCAGCGGGCTTGCCCCCTTGGTAAACATGGCCCTGTTGCAACATTTTTGAGATGTGCTGCTGCCATCAATTTCAAACTTGCCTTATTTTTATTCTTAAAATGGTATATTTTCTCAGTTTAAACATTTGATATGTTTTTTATTTTATATTGTGAATAAAATATAGGTTTATCAGATTTGCAATTCATTACATTCGGTTTTTATGTAGATTTTACACAGCGTCCTGACTTTTTTGGAATTGGGGTTGTAATATGTCTGCCTGTCCATGACCAGCCTTGTTGGGCACACTTACATTTTATCTCATATTTATGTGAATTTCTGTTGTTTATCACTAGTTTTAAGTTTTGCACATCTCAAGCAAATGTCATCAGATTTAGAAGTGCTGACCTTTATGAATATCAAATTGATTAAGGGCTTGCTAGACTTCGCATCTTGATGGTTGGGCGATGGTTGAGTGTTTTCTTGAAGTATCACTTTATACCTGCTAGCAGCTTTTTATCTTAATGCGGTATACATATTTTAAAAATACATGTATTTTTAAATGCAACTATTGAAAATACTTTAATTTGACTTGATTTCAGCATCTTTATAGCCAAGGTTTAATCAGTGTATATTTTGTCTTCCCTAGTTACCCCTCCCACCCCCACCATCAACATGCTAAATACAGTTTCAATAAAACCTTTCCGGTTTCATCATATACTACTTTTATACACCCTCACTGGGCCTCTGTGCTCCTTTTTACAATGCTGGCAGATTATGGCTGGTCTGAAGGGCCGACGGGGTCCTAATTTAGCTTAGGTTCCCCGCTCTGACGGGACATGACAGATCTACTGATCCCTGTCACCGGGATCAGTGAGATCTGTTATGCCCCTGCCAGCCCAGCCCCCACACATTTAGAACACGCCTAGGGAACACAGTTAACCCCTTTATTGCCCCCCGTAAGTTAACCCCTTCTCTGCCAATGACATTTAGACAGTAATCTTTTTTTTTTTTTTTTATAGATCTGATCGCAGTGTAAATGTCAATGGTCCCAAAAAAGTGTAAAAAATGTCCGACATGTCCGCCACAATACCACAGTTCGAATAAAAATCGCAGATTGCAGCCATTATCAGAAAAAAAAAACAAATGGTAAAAACACCATAAATTAATTCTCATGGTTTGTAAACGCGGCAACTTTTGCGCAAAACAATCAATAAACGCCGATTGTGATTTTATTTACCACAAATATGTAGAAGAATATATATTGGCCAAAACGAATGAATGAATTCGTTTTTCTAAATTTTTTTTTATTGGATATGTATTATAGTAAAAAGTAAAAAAATTATTTCCCCAATTGACACAAGGG
>BLSH010310011.1:236593-250036 GCA_018402905.1 Glandirana rugosa
GGGGGGGGGGGGGGGGGGGTTCATTATCCTGACTGGACGTCATTGCGGCGATTGGTGGTGCCGTGCGTCAGTCTGACCCACCGCATTACTGACCGAGGTGAAAGGCTCGATCCGAAGCCTTTTACCATGTGATCAGCTGTGACCAATCACGGCTGATCACAGTGTAAATAGGAAGAGTCGTTTATCGGCTTTTCCTCTGCTCAGGTCTGCAGACCTGAGCAGTGGAGAGCCGATTGGCTGCTCTCCTGACAGGGGGGGCTGCGCTGAACGTTTATCAGCCACCCTCAGGATCACCCCCACTGGACCACCAGGGAGCCCGATCAGGACCACCAGAGAGCCCCCCCCCCCCAGACATCGCAAGGAGGCCACCCAGGACCACCAGGGAGCCCCCACTAGACCACCAGGTAAGGGCAATATTGTGCACTGTAGGGATGGCACTGTGCCCATGTATGATGCCTGGCAGTGCCATCCCTAACAGTGCTTGTTGCACCAGTGCCCACCACTGCCACCTATAAGTGCCCACCTGTGCCACCTATCAGTGCCCACCTGTGCCACCTAAAAGTGCCACCCATCAGTGCCCAGTGCCACTTATCAGTGCCGCATATCAGTGCCACGTATCAGTGCCCGTCAGTGTTGCTTGTCAGTGCCGCCCATCAGTGCTGCATATGTGCCCCATCATTAGTGCAACCTTATCAGTGCCACCTCATCAGTGCCAATCTGTACTGCCTCATCAGTGCCCGTCAGTGTAGCCTCATCAGTGCCCATCAGTGTAGCCACATCAGTGCCCGTCAGTAAAGGAGAAAATGTACTTTATACAAACTTTTGTGACAGAAACAAAGAAAAATGTTTTTTTTTTTTTCAAAATTTTCGGTCTTTTTTTTTTTTTTTATAGCGCAAAAAATAAAAACCGCAGGGGTGATCAAATACCACCAACAGAAAGCTCTATTTGTGGGAACAAAATGATAAAAACTTTGTTTGGGTACAACGTCGCACGACCGCGCAATTCTCATTCAAATTGCAACAGCACTGAAAGCTGAAAATTGGTCTGGGCAGGAAGTGTTCTAAGTGCCTGGTATTGAAGTGGTTAAAGAAAAGTGCAGTACACTTGCAGAAAAGAAAATCAACAAATTTCCCTCCATAGAGGTTTTCAGCATTTCCATACAAAAAAAAATACAATTTCAACACCCCTGGCTTACACATACCGCAGTGCTGCTCGGGCCTTCCACTTTAAGCCCTTGTCTGTCTCCTAAAGGCCATTTCCTTGCCAACACTGTACACATAGTTAGCAGCCCCTTGTTGCTCTGACCCTGAGGCTTGGGTCTCAGTCCGTTCCAGTATACACATGTACTCCTCTGGCTTCTCCCTTGCACACCTGGACTCCTCGGCAGGGTGGAGCCCAGAATTATGGTCAGGTCACTACTAAAAGGCCTGCACACACCTGGATTGGAGATTTCATCCCATCACTTTGAAATCTCCAGGCTCCAGGTCCCATAACGGACTTTACCAAACACTGAGGAAACTGAAAAGCCAGTTCCCACTCCATGACACAAGCTCCCTGGAGCCCCTTAACCCACCTGGTTGAGAACTCCGAACCATCAAATCTTTCTAGATCCTGGCGGAGCAACGTTCTGCCACAATGGGTATAGTTCCACTTTGTGATTTACTGCTGGTTAGGGGCTCTGGCCTTCAGCAAAATAGCAGCCTCCAGCAAGAAGAACAGGAGCAATTTAGGCTGCATTCACACAGACCCGACCCGACTTTGGCGCAACTTTGCTAGGCAATTTCAGCATGACTTTCAGCGCGACTTCAGGGACTTGAGGCAACTTTACAATACGACTTTTGCCAGGTGAGTTCGCCTTGACCAGTCAGAGAAGGGAGGGAGGGGGCTGCCTAAAAATAAATTCTACTCTTTATACTATAAAGTTGCTTCCATGTAGATGGGGATCCGACTTGGAGGCGACTTCTATTGAATCCTATGGGCAGAAGTCAGATAGAAGTCACCTCCAAGTAGTACAGGAACCTTTTCTGAAGTCGCTCCGACTTCAGCAGTGTACATTAAGACGGCTCCCATTCATTTCAATGGGATTTCAAATGTCAAGCGTCTTGTGTGGACTCAAGTTGGAGTGCAAGTCACCCTGTGTGAATGGTCACTAACAGCACACACTAATTTTGGTAGTGTAATTATTTTGGAATGTATGTTCCTTTCTAAAGAACATTTTTTTTTTTTTTAATCAAGTTCTCTTTAAAGGTCTGCTATAAAGAAGAACTCATGGAATATATACACTTTTAAAACTGTGCTGGCGTATAAAGGGTTAAGCCCAACAAGATTTGTACCAACGTGTGGATCTCTGTTATTTAGGATGTACACTTTTAGGGCCAGTTCACACCATAGAAACGCAGTCCGGATGCTTTTCTGCATGCGTGTTTTTGATGTGTTTCCGGTCCGTTCCGGTGCGTTTTTGATGCAGTCCAGTGCAGTTTTTCCCCCTTTTTTCTTCGGACATGTGCATTCCAGTGCATTTTACCGCGTCCCAGTACAGTTCAGTGCATGAAAAATGCAGCATGTTCTACTTTTTTTTTTTTCTGGAGCTGGAACGCACTGGAACTGACTGCACTGGTATGAGCTAAGCCATTGAAAGCCATATAACCTACTTTCCATGCGTTTTTGATCCAGAAAAAAAGCACTGGACTGCATGTGGTATGAACTGGCCTTACATAGTATCGGGAGAATTGCTATTACTATATTGACTTTAGGGTCTTTTCCATAGAAGCTGTGGAGTCAATTGCAGCCACTCTGTCCACCACTCCTCTCTTCTTGTACAGTCACAGAGCACCTTGTATTTAGTGAATGGGTTCATATAATACAAAGTATTCTGTGACTTGACAGTGAAGGGGAGAGGCGGCAGAGTTGCTGCTATGTAGCAGAGCTGCATCTGCTGTGAGAGTGCTGCAAAAGTATACATTGGAAATTAGGGAGATGTCTATGAGGAGGCTTACACCTTGTTAAACTTATGAGCCAGCACATTTTTTAAATATGCATACATTCTCGGAGTTATTCTCTAACCACTTGACCTCTGGAAGAATTACCCCCTATATGACCAGGACATTTTTTGCAATACATCACGCATTACTTTATCTGACAATTGTGTGGTCGTGTGACACTGTACCCAAATAAAATTTATGTAATTTTTTTCCCCACAAATAGAGCTTTCTTATTGTGGTATTGATCACCGCTGCATTTTATAAAAAATGTATTATTTGCGCTAAATTAAAAAAAAAAAAAAAAAAAAAAAGACCGTCAATTTTGAAAAAAAAAAAAACACAAACAAATCTATTCTTGCTTTCTGCTATAAAACACATCCAATAATTTTTTTTTGAAAAAAATCTGATTTCTTCATAAATTTAGGTCAGTATATATTCTGCTACATGTTTTTTGTAAAAAATCCCTATAAGCGTATATTGATTGGTTTATGTGAACATTATAGCGTCTACAAACTATGGGATCTATTTGTGGAATTTTTTTTTTTGTTCCATAATCTTTTATTAAAACAAATATAGCAATTAACAAACAAAGAAATGATCATATTACAAACAGCATTGAAGGTCTCACAGCCAAAGGACCTGGTCATGTATACAGCAATGTCCTAGCAGCTTGTATCACAATTAACCGTCTTCTTGCAGAATTAAGCGGGGCCGAGGACCGTTTAAATGACCCCTATTCCCAGAACATTAATACACCTAGTTGAAGTGGATATGATACAACATTATTCGTCCATAGGGGATGCGTGATGCATCATATGTCAGCCACCAGTCCTGAGATGAGTATGTATGCAGGTTCAACCCCTCAGTGGGATCCGTGTTATTAGTGGAATTTTAATTTGATTATTTTTTATACTAGTAATGGTGGTGATCAGCGGCTTATAGTGGGCTTGCGATATTGCGGCGGACATTCTGACACTTTTGACGCTTTGCGGGATTCCGTAACCTTAATAGTGATCAGTGCTAAAAAAATATGTACTGTCACTGTACTAATGACACTGGCTGGGAAGGGGTTAAACATCTAGAGCGAATAAAGGGTTAACTGTGTGCCTAGCCAGTGTTTTTGTGTATACAGTGTGCTGCTTTCACTAGTGGAAGAGATTGATTCTAGTGCCTGCTTTGCAGAAACACAGATTACACCCCCCCCCCCCCCCAGTCAGAACTGAGATATTCCTTGTTTACATACCTCCAGTTCTCGGTGTCTTCCCGTCAATCGGTGGGTGCCAGAGGACATTGAGTGCCTGGCACCCACAGATCATTTTTTGCTTTGAATGATCAAATCAGAAGCGGCCTGCCAGCAGGGCATGCTCGCGCCCACTTCTGGCGAGTGTGTGTATGTATGTGTGTGTATTTATATATGTGTGTGTATTATATATTTATATATAATGTATATGTGATCTGGCGCACAGCTTCCACCCTGTAGCAGTAAAGGTGCCATTGGGCGGTCAAATAATGCACTAGGTCTTTGTGCTTTTTATCTTGCATTAAGTTGTGGACCATCCCTGTCTAGAATAGTGATGCTCCAGGTTGTGTGCTATTGGAGGCTTGTCCATAACATCTCACCTGGGATTATTGAGCGCCTATTGCCCAAGTAATTTCTACGACTGCAAACCTGAGTGCAAGTGATTGTGTTTGCTCCTTTTCTCCATTATTGAAGTGTAGTCATACAGTAGCTATGCCAGCCTAGTGCTAAAACCTGATGGAAGTCCCTCACCTCATTACTATTAGTGCCAGGGATTATACCCTAGAACTCATAGTGTATGTATGTGTGTATTGTATACTTTACAAGATGTGTATACAACTTCCAAACATTTAATTACAAAAATTGCAGCTGCCAAATTGCCAGTCTGGATGTTCATACATAAATAAAGTCTTGTATTAGTCATATCCAATGAACAAAGGTCCGCTTGTTTTCTTATGAAGAGCTGTCTGTACTTTTCTAATACAGTAATTTAACAACTTCAAGACTAGCCAAATTGTCCATTTTAAACTGGAAACTTCAGGTTTCTAAACACCCGAACACACATAGCAAATCTTTGAAGTTAATATAAATGCTGCCAATCGGTTTTTAATTTCTTGCTTGCTTGGATTACATAGGTATTTTGCTATCCAAAAATTGTTTTATCAAGCTGCTCCCTGTAACTAGTCAGTAATGCTGCACTAGCATTAGAGGTATGGATGAATTCTGTACTACTGCTTTTAATCTTTCCACTTTTTTCTGTACTAGAACTAATCTGTGGTGGTGATATAGTAACCTAAGAGCACCAGTCACCAATGAATATGGTAAAAATTTGTAATAGAGGAATCTTAGATGTTTTACTGTTGTGTTCTCAAACAGAAGTGGCAAACTTTGATTATGCTATCTCCTGCCTTATCTTTGTGGTGATATGTCTTTCAGAACTGTCAGAGAAAGATAGTGTTGTCAGGATTACATGGTAAAATTAAAGGCCTTATTAAAGCGGAGTTCCACCCAAAAGTGGAACTTCTGCTGGTTGGAATCCTCAGCCCCTCAGGTGTCACATTTGGCACCTTTTGGGGGGTAGGGGGAAGAGGTCATCTGTCTTTAGACAGGTGTCCTTTTCCACGCATCCGAGAGCGCGGGCCGGTGGCTGAGGGTGCTGATGTCAGCAGCCCGGCTCCCTCCTCCTTCTGCTACTGGCCACCAGGCTATTAGCAGAGCACAGCGGAGCCTCGCGCATGCTTAGTAGGGTGCCCCACGTGAAGCTGTAATGCTACACTGCCGGGTTCCCTTACCCGCAATGGATGCTGCTGCACCCAACCCCCGATCCGAAGATCGGCGACAGGGGCCGACATTGCTGGACTCCAGGACAGGTAAGTGTCCTATTATTAAAAGTCAGCAGCTACAGTATGTGTAGCTGCTGACTTTTAATTTTTTTAGCATTAGGCGGACCTCCGCTTTTACTTAGGCCTCATGCACACTGGTCATTTTTACAGCTGCTGTTTGTGGCTTCAGACATTTTTTTTTTCTGTAGCCAATAAACTCCCCAGCATGTTCTCCTATATGTCCATGCACACATAGGCTGTTATCAACTCTAACTCTAAAGTTGAAAACAGCTTAAAAATGCGGCTATTCTGTGTTTATCAGCATTTTTGAGCCATAAGCTTTTATGGGAGTATTGTTTTGCTAAACGCTACAGCTTAAAATGCCAAAAAACGCTGAAAAATTCACTCTACAGCTACTGCTTTCCACCACTAACGTTACTAGCTTTTTATAATGTCCAGTGTGCATGAGGCCCTAAAGAGGAAGTAAACCCTGATGGGTTTTACTTCCTCTTTATATTACCCTGCAATGTAATGCATCACATATTAGCCCATTATGTGGCACTTACCTGCATTGGAAGCCCGCGATGTCCCCACTCCAGGCCGTGTCCATCTTCCGCCCCTCTTCCTTCCGGGGCTGCGCACTCTGGCTCTGTGACAAGCCGGAGTCGTGTGACGTCACTCCCGCACGTGCGCGCAAGAGTCGCCAATCGTGGCACGATCTTAGTGAGGAAACAGCACGGAGGCCGTTTCTTCAATACGCATGTGCCGGATGACGTTGGCACATGCAACTACACTGTGTATATCCTAAACCGTGCAGGTTTAGGAGATATGCAGGGAACCTACGGGTAAGCCCTATTTATAGGCGTACCTGTAGGTTAAAATGGTTGTTCAGGGTTGACAACCACTTTAAAGCGGAGCTTTGCCCAAAAGGGGAAGTTACGCTTTAATGCCTCATGCCCTGCTCCTGTTTATGCAATGATACTTTTGTGGAGTTGTGCCTGATTTTCACATGTACCCGCTCCCACTTCTGCTCTGACCGCCTATATGATCGGAGCGGAAGTTCTCTCTGGGACCTGTGACTTGTCCTAGAAGACTGTAGAATCATTCACAATGCACAGCGTGGCTTGCGCATGCTCAGTGGGCACCCAGCTTTGAAGCCACAAGCTGTCACAGCCCGGTGCCCACAGTTAAGATGCCGGTGTTGGGGATAGAATATGGGAGGTGAAAATAGCTGGGGTGAGGACAATGCTGGATCTTGGGTCAGATGAGAGTCTGTTTTGGAGACTGGAGCTCCTCTTTAACCACTTCCCTACCGCCGTATGCAGAATGATGGCCAGGAAGTGGTTCAGTTATCTTGACTGGGTGTCCAGCAGGATATGCGGTGGCACGCATCCCAGTGATTGGTGGTGTGGTGGATCAGTCTGACCTACCGCATTACCGATCTTATTGCAGGGCTTCCATCGGCTGCTCTTTACCATGTGATCAGCTGTGACCAATCACGGCTGGTCACAGTGTAAACAGGAAAAGCCGTTTGTCGGATTTTCCTCTACTCAGGTGAGCAGTGGAGAGCCGATCGGCTGCTCTCCTGATGGGGGGGTCTGTGCTGATTGTTTATGAGCGCAGCCCCCCCCCCCCCCCAGGATTGCCAACCTAGACCACCAGGGAACCTACCCAGGGACCACCAGGGATGTGCCCACCCAGGACCAGCAGGGAGATGACCAGGGACCACCAGGGAGCCCACCCTAGACCACCAGGCAAGGGGCACAGTGCCCAACATGAATGGCACTCAGTGCCACTTTCAGATGCCACCCTAGACCACCAGGGAATGGGCCCTTTTAGTGCATCTGCTGCCCACCAGTGCCCCCTATCAGTGCCCACCAGTTAGAACTATCAGTGCCACCTAACAATGCCCATCAGTGCCACCTATCAGTGTCCAGTGTTGCCTATGAGTGCTCGCCCGTGCCCGTCAGTGCTGCATATCAGTGCCACCTATCAGTGTCCATCAGTGCTGCTTATCATTGCCGCATTTTTACCAGATAGCATGGTACTGCAGTACCATGCGATCCAGTGCAAGCAAAAGCACTGCATTTGTGATCTGCATATGGGGTTTTGTTAGGAATACATTGACACTCACAGCAGATCGCACACCCAGTGCATTTTGAACACCGTGCTTGAAACGCCTACAGAACGCGGGTTTCCCGCACTGTGTTCTGGTGTGAACGGGTCCTTCGTCTATATTTCAGCAGTAGAAATCGCTAAAAATAATTAAGGCTTTAAAATCACTTTTAGGTATCTTCAAAACTGGTTTGTATAGTAATTACTGTAAGATGATAAAATAAGAGTAAAAGAGGAGTAAAAAAGTAGATGTTTAAGGAAATGGTTCTATGTGGCCGTGCAATCAGCTTTTCTCAGTGGTGAGAATGAGAGAGGGTTTGACATCAGCAAATCACTTCTGCTAATTGTGGTTTGGAAATGACAGTTTCATCTCTATGCTCACATAAATATTTTAATGGTAACTGAAGTTGGTCCTTTGTGCATGATAACTTTTATTATTTTGTTTAACAGAAAACTCAAAAAATAATAGTGTTTTTTTTTTTTCTTTTACAGTTTTGATGAATATTCTTTTTCTTTAATAAAAACATGTTGCAGTGATCTATTTTTTCAATCTTTTGTAATCCAGGGGAATAAATTGGATCTTTTTATCTTTCTGCAAGGTTTATTAATGGTCTTTGCAATTATCCGGTACTGCTTTATAGTATCTTGCTATAGCTGAAATCTACGAGTTTAATTATACAGCAGAGTTGAATAAAGTCACTGAGAGGAGAAGGTAGGGGAGTTTTAATTGTTCTTCTTGTCCCATTCTCTGTTCTCTCAAATTAGAGCTCAGTAAGCTTTAATCATTGATTTGTGTGTATAAAAGAACTGCCAATATTTCAGGTGAAAATTACCCTTCCTATAAAACCCCTTTCAGACTGAGGCAGTTTTCAGGCATTTTAGGGCTAAATATAGTGCCTGAAAACTGCTTCTCCTGCCACCCTAGTGCTTTCACACTGGAGCAGTGCGCTTGCAGGACGAGAAAGTCCTGCAAGCAGCATCTTTGGGGCAGTTTGGGAGCGCTGTATACACCACTCCTAAACTGCCCCTGCCCATTGGAAGGAATGGGCAGCCCTTCTAAAGCGCCTGAAAAGCAATTAGGGAGCGCTGCAACACGGGCGCTCTTAACCCCTTGTTAACCCCTTCTTGGGGGTTAAAAGCTCCCCGCTAGCGGCCAAAAAGTGTGAAAGCGGCCTACGCCAGTGTTTTTCAACTTTTTTTTCAGTCAAGGCACCCTTTAGAATTGCACACAATTGCACACAATGCACAACAGGCAGTGTATCCAAACACGCACTTCCCATACGTCACATTTTTTTAAATGAGCTACTGTGTGTGTGTGTGTGTGTGTGTGTGTGTGTGTGTGTGTGTGTGTGTGTGTGTGAAACACGCCACAGGGTGCTGGCAGGATGTTTAAAATTGCGCCTCACCAAAACACATGGTACTATGGTACCAGACCTAAATATGTGCGCATTTGCTAGATGCATGGCAGTGTCCTTAAGAATTGATGGCACCCACGTGCACATGCAAAAGGCAGCACATTTTTGTGCAGTATGACAAAATTTCGCATGTTACCACACTGCACCTAGTGTGAACAAGCCATAAAATGTTCAGTCATCTGTAGGTTGTAAACCCCCCCCCCCCCCCACCCAATCCCCCTTCCTTGCACAACTCCCCCGAAATCCCCTCTCCTAGCACAACCTCCCCACCCGCTACCAAATCCCTAGCAAACCCCCCCCTCTTCCTAGCACAGTAGTGACAGCAGCAGCGAAGGGGGCCCCCCCCCCCCCCCCCAAGGACTATACTTTCTCTACATTCAGATCAGGGGCAATCCTCTGTTAGCTCCTGTGCTAAATGAGGCAAAGAGTACTGTAAAGTCCTCTGTTCAGAAGAGGCAGAGAGCTCAGCCCACACCACTCCCACTCTCTTCTTCTCTGTACTCTTGCCAGCAAGACCTTTGCAACCGATGACACCATTGGTAAGTAGGATGCGGTTGGATGGCCAGCTCAGCTTCTATTTTGCTGGTAAGAGTACAGAAAAAAGCAGAGAGCGGGTGAGGTGTGGGCTGAGCTCTCTGCCTCTTCTGGACAGAGGACTTTACAGTTCTTTCTGCCTCATGTAGCTCAGGAGCTAACAGAGGATGGAGGATGGCTCAGATCAGGTTGTTGCTGCGGCACCCTTGTGGACTCCTCACGGCACCCTAGGGTGCCGCAGCACCTTGGTTGAGAAACACTGCTATAAAGAAGAAGGAGTTACGAGTAAATTCCACTTTTTATGACAGTTGTTTAAGCCAATGTTACAATACTAAGTTCTTACATAGACCTTTCTATAACAAAAATATAGGAGCTGGTGTCTCCTACCTGTTTGCTATACGTGTAGCTTTCATGGCTATTATCCTCATTGTTGCTGTCGAGTTACTAACTTGAATTACAAGTTGTGGTTAGAAATGTTGCTGTTCAGAAAAGGGCATGCTCTTTACCTGTCTTTGTAGCATGACCATATTATATGACTAGAGTGGTACAACAACAGTATGCCAACAAAACATTTGTGGTTAAATAAATATGCTATGCAGTTGAATATTCAAAGCTGCTCTGTACAAAGAAGTTTGCACTAATCCTGATAACCCTAGGTCCTGCTTCTGCCTCTTCTTCTACGTCTCAGGGATCCAGCTCTCATACAGTTCGGGGGTCATGTAATGTGGTCTCCCCATCCTCTCCCCTTGCTCATTTACAAAAAGCCTTGCGTTCGGTTTCAGAATACAAGGCATTTTAAGAATGGACAAGAGGAGATCCTGTTTTTCCACCCCTTCGCCTGCCCCTCTCCCCCTCGTCCATTCACAGTACTCCTTGAATTCTCTGAGCAGAAAATATGTATGAAAGCCTGAAACGGAGCAGTTGACATTCACATCTGGCATCACTGAAGTTATCATTTTTACACTACACAGTAGCAAGCAGGACCTAGTATTACTATCATTAGAGGCGACTCCTTTAGGCCTCTTGTGCACGGGCGTATGAAGTTTAGATGCATTTTTGCTGCCAGAAGTTGGCAGAAAAATGCCTCTAAACTCGCATTTTTTCACTTAAAGTGGTTGTCAACCTTTGACAACCACTTTAACCTACAGGTAATCCTAGAATAAGGCTTACCTGTAGGTGCCCTGTATATATCCTAAACCTGCATGGTTCAGGAGGTGTGCAGTGTTTTGCAAGTGCCGACGTCATGACGGTACATGCGCAGTGAAGAAATAGCCTCTGTGCCGTTTCTCTACTGACACTGTGCCGTGACTGGCGGCTCCCGCGCACATGCGTGGGAGTGACGTCACGCGACTACGGCCAGTCACAGAGCCGGAGTCGTGGCCCCGGAAGGAAGAGGGGCAGAAGATGGATGGAAGTAAACCCAATCTGGGTTTACTTCCTCTTTAAGTGTATGCGCGTTTATGTGCTTATGGAATTAGAAGGGTTTGATTAGAAACGTATTCTATTGGCTATAATATTCATGTGTTCTAGCCACTAAAATAAATTAACACATATAAAGGTGCGCTTATGCGCGTTTAGGAGTGTGTATGCATGTTTGTGCATTAAAGAAAACAAAAAAAATAACAGAAATCCATGACTGTGCCTTTTATCTGTGCAGATGCCTTCATGCAGATGTGTTCAGAGGTGTGAAAAAAAATTCAAAATGTCCCTGAAAGTGGCGTTTTTTGCGTTCATCTGAATGAGGCCTTGTACAGAGCAGAATCTGAAAAATAAAAAATTCCTGAAGCTCGACCTTTATAGTACAGTATTGAGGCTTAGCTACACAGGAATTTTTAATATCTTCCTACTTTGTTGGCAGTCAGTGTGTGTAGGTTAGAACTAAACAGAGTATAAATTGTGTTATTTACATTTCTATTTCTGATTAATCGCTAGTGATTTATCACTGAACAGATTGAACAAGTGGTTCTTAATAGAGTGATCTACAAGTGGTATGCAGTAGCTTCTTGTGATTGAACGCATGCGATTGGTGCGTTATGCAATAATTATAAAGTAGTTGCTAATACATGCAACTGCAACAGTCATTTGTGTAATCTGTTTAGTGATCAACTGCTACTTTTAGAAATGAATTGGTAGCTATTTTGGTTGCATGACTGATTTACTTAAACGTAAAAAGTTACTAAAATTTCAAGTGTAGCTTTGGCCCCCTGGATCCAGTGTGTGGCTCACTGTGCTCCAGACCTCACAGTGGTCCAGTGCACATCTGTTCTTCCTATACAGGAGCTGCCATCTGTGCTCCTACATTTATGTTTAATGCAGTAATTCAGAACTGCTGCTCACTTTCTAGCCTTCTCCTCTTCCCTGCAAAGCCACTCCATGCCACCTCTTGTGAAGCTGCTCCTCTCCATGCCCCCTCTCTTGCGATGCAGCTACTCTCCATGCCACTTCTCTTTTGTGAAACCACTCCTCTCCATGTTACCTCTCTTGTGAAGCCACTCCTCTTCATGCCACCTCTCTCATGAAGCCGTTCCTCTCCATGTTACCTCCCTATTATGAAGCCACTCCTCTCCATGTTATTTCCCTCTTATGAAGCCACTCCTCTTCATGCCACTTGTCTCTTCTCTATAGCCGGGGGGTGCTGATTGACCGAAAATTTTCCAGCAGGCTGGTTGGTTGTTCATAAGTCGACTTGGGTACATCCAGCCTGCCCATACATGGATCAAAATTCATCCAGTCCATGCTGAACCAGCCAAACCTTGATCCATGTTTGGCTGGCTTTACAGTTTTTGTTTTGTTTTTTTGTTTTTTTAACTTTCTCAAGCAGCCACAGCCTGATCAGAAAAGTCTGTTCTTTGCCAGCAGCTGCAGATTAGGTCTCTTGCTCTGTGTGGGGAAGCAGAGGTCTCATTGCAGGGGTCTGTCAGACCTATAGTTCTGCAGTGAGCATCACTCATACTCCTTGCTGGCCCCGACTCAGCAGGGGGCATGTCAGACAGATTGCTGTTTCCACACATGGAGTGTGAAAGCTGGCATACACAGGTCGAAATTGTTCGGTATCTGCCGGTTCAACATTCGGCCATTGTGTACAGCAGGCTGTCTGACAGAAGCCAGCTTAACATCCGGCTTCTGTCAAATGGGCATGCTGGAAAACCACTGAACGGTGTGTCCTGGTGGTGGGGGTGTATCAGAACACACTAGCTCCAAGACTATGTGGGGGTGGTGGTCCTGTGTGGCAAGTCACCAAAAGGTCGTACGGGTAAACTGTCTTCGGCCTACAATTCGACCGAAGACAGTCTGTCGGACGACATGTGTTACCGGCTTACAACTTGGCCGTCTATGGCTTGTTAAAGCTGGACACATACGGTCGAAAGTGTGAGGTACACACCTTTGTCGTTAGACAGACTGTACGGGGGACGACTCAGCCCCGGTCGTTCCTCATACTCACTACGAGTGACGTCTTGATATCCAGACTGTCTGGGGACGTTACTCTGGAGACGAAGGGGTGTGTCTCGTTCTCTGGATTAGACGTCGACGACCGTTTCTTGTCTGAAAAGACTAG
>BLSH010310011.1:250112-266373 GCA_018402905.1 Glandirana rugosa
CCATTGGTGAGCCTCAAAAACAGCAAGGCGAGATTAGAGTTTGCCAAACAACATCTAAAAAAAGCTTTCACAATGCTGGAACAACATCCTATGGACAGATGAGACCAAGATCAATTTGTACCAGAGTGATGGGAAGAGAAGAGTATGGAGAAGGAAAGGAACTGCTTGTGATCCAAAGCATACCACCTCATCAGTGAAGCATGGTGGTGGTAGTGTCATGGCGTGGGCATGTATGGCTACCAATGGAACTGGTTCTCTTGTATTTATTGATGATATGACTGCTGACAAAAGCAGCAGGATGAATTCTGAAGTGTTTTGGGCAATATTATCTGTTCATATTCAGCCAAATGCTTCAGAACTCATTGGACGGCGCTTCACAGTGCAGATGGACAATGACCCGAAGCATACTGCGAAAGCAACCAAAGAGTTTTTTAAGGGAAAGAAGTGGAATCTTATGCAATGGCCAAGTCAATCGCCTGACCTGAATCCGATTGAGCTTGCATTTCACTTGCTGAAGACAAAACTGAAGGGAAAATGCCCCAGGAACAAGCAGGAACTGAAGACAGTTGCAGTAGAGGCCTGGCAGAGCATCACCAGGGATGAAACCCAGCGTCTGGGGATGTCTACGCGTTCCAGACTTCAGGCTGTAATTGACTGTAAAGGATTTGCAACCAAGTATTAAAAAGTGCAAGTTTGATTTATGATTGTTAATCTGTCCCATTACTTTTGGTCCCTTAAAAAGTGGGAGGCACATATACAAACTGTTGTAATTCCTACACCGTTCACCTGATTTGGATGTAAATGCCCTCAAATTAAAGCTGAAAGTCTGCAGTATAAGCACATCTTGTTCGTTTCAAATCCATTGTGGTGATGTATAGAGCCAAAAAGATTAGAATTGTGTAGATGTCCCAATATTTATGGACCTGACTGTAGTTAGTACAGCAAGCTCTTCACTCCTTCCTCTAATTTTTTTTTCTCCTTTTGCCTGCTGGCTTGAACTAAAGAACCTACTTGTATGTACCAGGCTTAAGGGTTCTTGACAAGGTGCTGGTATGGAAAAAGTTTTTCTATTCAGTCTGTGGCAAATTTTTTAAAGAAAACAAATCGTGTGACTTTGCACATCTTTTGTTATGATGCACCAAATCGCACACTTTTTTTTTTTAGTTCCATAGACCACACATTTTCAGAATATATACTATGATTCTGGGGAATCTTTTTTACAGATTTTCATGTCTATATGTGAAAAATGGCAAAACTGGTTCTGCCATTTAAGGAGCAAAATGGACGGCATTAAAAAAAAAAATCTTTTTTTTTTTTTTGTAGGTGACCCTATATTATACCCAGATGCTATACTTGCCTTCTACACTCTAGTTTTTTCTGTTCTCAAGAGCGAAGGTGCCAAGAGAATCCCCTTCACCGAACACATTTTCGGGAGTGTTGGTTAATCCCCTGTGGGGATCTGTGGCTCTTTCCTCCAGCCCCTACCATGGCATCTTTGGGCTTCATTGCGACATCTCACATTTCCAGGTGTGTCTCATATGCAGGCTTCTCCTGTCCTAGTTCTTGAGAAAAGATCTGTGGCGGGACAAGTATGTATGGTATCTTTCTTTTTTACAAACTCATAAAGAAGACATATGTGGCTCATCACAGCTTATTTTGTCAATCATTGTAGATACAATGTTGAATGGAATAACTTATACAGTTTGTGCACCGCACCTATAATGGTGAAATGATGTCACTTCTAGTGCCTTGTTGGGAGTCTTGAACTTCCCCTAGCTGCAAATGACTCACTGTATGCACAATAGTGTGTAGATCTGACAATGTCAGTACAGTAAACACTTCCTCATTAAGTGTTCTTTAAGTCGAGATCACAATTTTATTTTTAACCTCTGCTGTCCACCCCCATGACTATTTCCATTGTTTGATATCCCTGCTGTGCATCCTTTTTATTCTGTGTATTTTGTTTAACCATATTTGGAATACCTACACCATCATATTACATTGAGTGCTGTATTTTTCTTTGTGTGTAAAAAAACAAAAAAAACAACAACTTTGTAGTACGGACAACGTCTTATACTCCCATTCTGTATTGGAAGATGAAAATAATATTCAGACTGATTGCTAAAGGTAGGCAAGCTTTTTGTCCTTTTATAGACTTTTTTTATGTATAAACCATCCTTTTGTTTGTCCTAAGGTACCCAGAGATATAACAGGACAGTGACTGGTTCTGGGTGTTCTTAGGTCAATGGTTCTCAACTCCTGTCCTCAGGACCCACTAACAGGCCAGATGTTAAGTATTACCTTGGGGAGATGCAGACTAGAATACTGCAATCACTGAGCAGTAAATGATATCACCTGTGATGTATTTCAGTTATCCTGCAAACCTGGCCTGTTAATGGGTCCCGAGGACCGGAGTTGAGAACCACTGTCTTAGGTGGATTCAATGATGATCTCATGTCTATTGACAGACCATGAGTCCATGGATGAGTTGAAAACATTTCCTGGTTACCATTTTTCCCTCCACTGACCGGCCTTGTCAAACTCCTCCTTTACGCCACTTTTCTTATATTAAAATGGAAGAAAAAACTAATTCAGCTGAGCTTTAAGCTGGCCGTAGACAGTTTGAATCTTGGTCGGTTCAGCAGGGACCGGCAAAGATTAGAACTATGTATGGACAGGCTTAATGTACCCAAGTTGATTGATCGATCAACTTGGGTACAACCAGCCTGTCAGATTTAACATGTGATTATTGGTAGCGGCTATTATAGCTATTATGTATTCTCCCAGCGGGGATGGCTCACACTCAAAGTGATAGTAAAGCTTCAGAGCAAGCAGCTACTCACTCCCGAACCTCCAGTGGCTCAGCTCACGCATCACGAGATCTGGCCTAGTTAAGTAGTGGGGGGGAGCTGCACACTGAGGCTTTTTGTTTTTTTATACCTTGCATAGAATGCATAAAGGTTAAAAAACCTTCAGCATTTACAGCCAATCAGGCAGGGCCTTGCACTCCATAGTTGAAGGTGGATCTAAAGGAGATTGTATAATCAGATTGTTAAGCGACCTTTACAGACTTCCAGGGACACGTTTATCCTGTTTTCAACAATACAGCTCTGCTGCACACAGGCTGTTATCTTATTGCTCAGCTCCTGCACACTCTGCCAAATGAACGATCTATGCAAGAAGGTAAGGTAGAAATCGAGGTAGACCCAAGTTGTGTATTCATTGAGAATGGTGTTCATTGATTGTATGTAAGTACAGGGTTGGACGGGAGCATTCTCCTGGAGGGAAAGGGGTGCAGGATGTGTCATGTGGCCGGGCAGAGTGGCTGCTGTGTGAGAAAGCAGCATTGCTACTGTCAGTGCTGGGAATATAGTGATAGCTGTACTCCCGGTGCACACTAAAACTGTCAGTTGTAAACAAAAGAGAAAAGTTCATAATGTGGGATGCACCTCACTGGACTTAACCTACAGTAAGCCAGCACATTTTGCGAGGTGGCTGAATTCTTGGCGTTCAGCTTTTAAGCATAAACATGCACGCTTGGCTCATCTGACATGCATTTTGTGAAGATTTTTCCAGACATCATACCCTTATTTTAGCCTATGTATCTTGTGATGATAAACGATTTGGAATATTTTTCAAACAGGTCCTTGCTATCAATGTTGGAAGAATATCATAAAAGTATGATATTTTGTTTTGTCCATACCTTGAAAGACAGTATTTGTAGAAAAATGAGAAACCCACAGTACATCCTGCTATTAAATTCATGGAGGAAAAACAGGAGGAAGCAGCGAGGGCTTTTGAGCTTGAGCCACTTTGAAGTGCGAAGAAGACACTGTAAGCGCCCCTGCTGGAGCTCCTTCTTCGTTTCCTGTTTTTAAACTGTTACAAATTGGTGAATGCTTTAAAGATCTGAAACAAATGAGAAACTGTTCTGAAAAATGTAACAAAGCAAATAAGAATAGAAAGAACACTTGCCAAAGTGTTTAAAATAAGAAAAGGTATTTTTTACTGTTGACATTGAACAAGGAAGGTTTTGGACATATTCAAAATGTTTTAGTGATAGACACGTTATTTTTAAACATCCTGACGTTGAGTAAGAATATTTTACTGCTTCTTTTAACCTTCTTCGATTAGGCTGTGGACGCACAGGTAGTGAAATAGGGCATTTGGTGGCACCGATTAACAAAGGTCTAGCTAAATTGGAACTTCAGTTCTACTTGTTTGCACCCCCTGGCTTTGACCTGTATCTGCTGTCACCTCCGGTCAGATCGATGTGGCAATCTGAGCGAAAGTTTGGCCCCCCTCCTTCCTTCTGCAGCCTCCTGGGACACATCACAGTTCCCAGAACACTGCGGGGACTATGGAATAGCACAGCTCACGCATGCGCAATAGGCAACCACTGCTGGTTTCTCTTACTTTAGATGCCAGTGCCTGGACCTGAAGCTGATTGAAGAATTGACTCGGGTGAGGACATCCCTGGATCCCTGGGCAGCTAAGTTTCCTTATATTAAATGTCAGCAGCTGCAGTATTTGTAGCTACTGACTTTTCTTTTTTTGGTGGTAGGCTGGAGCTCACCTTCCCAGCATCACTGCTTGCCTCTCCTCAAATAAATGAGAAAAAGAAGACCTGGCAGGAATTCTACTCCTTGACACGACCCATTCAAGTGAATGGGGCCACTCTGCAGCCACACCACAAAAGAGTGCAATGCACACAGTTGGGGCACATTACTTTGGCGTTCAGAAGGTTTAAAGCAGGCGGTGAGAAGGCAATACAGCACCTCCTCCTGGCCTGTCACATGCTGTCTGAAGAGTGATCTGCAGATTGCTCTTCAGACAGCAAAGCTAGAGGGAACAGACCTTACAGAGAGCTGAGCACGATTTGACCTCTCCCATGTGACAATGCTAGTCCAATGTGTGCTCACCACAGTTCTAGATCTAGAAAGCTTTGAGGAAGTTCAGGGATAGGCTGAATGAAACGCGTCAGAACAACGTCACCCCTGCTGTTCTGGAGGTCCATCCTTCCCCTCCACCCCGGGATACTCTCAGCACAGCGTGGATCGGATTACTGCAGCCGGGAGACACGGCGCCCGAATGATTCATTCCTGGGCACAGACACGAAGCAGCAGCACGCACTGGAGAGCTGAGGACATCCCAGCACCACTAGGAATCACTGGTGGATTGGATGAGTAGACTATTGACTCTCCTGAGTTTTACCTCTTTTATATCCTGATTGCACCTCACAGTGAAGTGGTGAAGGATGGTTGCTCAACAGGTGGGATGAATCTGCAACCATGAGTATCTACATTGACATTCTAAGGATTAAATATCAATTTGATCCTCCTCTCATGTCTATTCATCTCCACGTTCAGCTGTCCCGATCAATTTGTGGTTCAATCCCCTCTTTTTGATCCCCCTACTTGGTTATTGACGGTGCATTGCTGGAGACAGCACAACTTCCATCCCTGCAGTCTGTCCAGCCATTTACACTGTTGGGATCCAGTATGGTATGTGTGGTTGATGACGTCATTCAGGTCAGCCATGACAACGTTGTCATAATTTTAATCATTGCTTCACGGGTTTGTATCAATTTTACTGAATACATTAATAAAATTTATATTTTTTTGCAGATCTTAAAACTGTATGTGTGTTGATTGGACAGTGGGGTCCCACGCTTACCTTTTCACCAGTTTGGCTGAAAGTTTTCAGCCAGGTTAATAGTTTTTTCACCTCTTGAGGAATGAAATGGTTCTTATTTTTCACTGCACAACATGGATGGATCCAGAACCACTTTATCTTGTTTTCTGGATGAAATCATATTGAGTAGAGGTCATGTAATGTCTATGGGCCCCTCTGCTTATTTATCTTTTTGAAGTCATTTAATAGGGGTTGGCTTATTAGTAGTCAGTAGAGTTTGCATTGTTGTAAGCCTGTCTGCATTTTATTTTGTATTGATCAGAAGATAAACTTTAGCTGCATCCCGATGCTCTGTCTTGTCATTAATAAGCCTAGGGCACCAGACCTTTTTGCAGCCTTCAAATACATCTGTCACAATCCTCTGCACCTTCTTTATTACCATACGTTATTTCATTAAATAGGGAGAGCAGTTAAATATTCATGCCACTCACAAGGACAGTTCTTCAATATTTCTTTCTGAAACAATTTCCTCATGGCAGTACTGTTGCTTGACAATTAATTGTAATATTCTGGACTAGAATATTGCTGTGTAACTGTATAAAGTGACTGCCATACTTCTGAGTCTATTATTTATTGTAAAATGCTTGTCTTGTTATACACCACTTTGTGTACTGTAAAACAAAAGCTGATGCTGAGCTGTGGAATGGTTAACTTTCTTTAAAAATTACAGAAAAACGCCCAACCAACTTCCATCTAAGGTTTTTCCATGAATGGACAGGTGGGGTTGATTTACTAAAACTGGAGAGTGCAAAATATGGTGCAACTCTGCATTGAAACCAATCGGCTTCCAGGTTTTTTTTTTTTCAAAGCTTTATTTTATTGGACAAGCTGAAGTTAGAAGCTGATTGGCTACCATACACCTCTGCACCAGATTTTGCACTCTCCAGTTTTAGTAAATCAACCCCATATTGTCAGTAGTGTGCCACTTTGATTTTTCTTACATCTGAATATGCATAGAATACAATTTGTAATCAAATTCTTTTACATGTACCTGCCCTTGCACTACTAGGGTTGTCAGTTTAAATCCTAGCCAGGCCACTTTCTGCATGGATTTTGCATGTTCTCCCAGTGTTTGTGTGGGTTTCCTCCAGGTACTCGGGTTTCCTCCAGGTACTCGGGGTTTCTCCCACATTCCTCAGACATGTTGGTAGGTTAATTGGCAAACGCTTAAATTGGCACCAATATCTGTGTGTGTGTGTGTGTGTGTGTGTGTGTGTGTGTGTGTGTGTGTGCGCGCGCGCGCATGTGAGATCGGGACCTTAGATTGTAGCTCCTTGAGGGCTGGGACTGGTGTAAGTGTGTAGCATATAAGGCACTGCATGAGTTATCGGCACTATGTAAATGTTAGTAATAAATAATAATTGCAATCCTTGGCAGAAACAGTGAATATTAATAGGGGTGGGTCAAAGCACAGCCCCAGTGTGCAGACCCCTCTACTGAGCTGGATCTCACATGCACTGATATCCTGTTAGTGGTTAGCACATGAAACCCCTCTCTGGCAGTGCCCGCCCAAAGTCTTGGCATCAAAGAGGACATATGTCTTGTCCAGCAAGATGTACTAAAGATAAGGGAGTGAACCACCACTGGTAGAAAGAAGGGTCTGTTCAATGGAAGACACAATACAACTTTTGCATCAGGAGGTTGGAGTCTTCAAACAGAAACTTTGCTTGGCCATACAGGATTCATTTATATTTTTTTTTCAACCAGTTGATTAAACAAACAAATGAGCTGATTCTCACATCCGTACATTCTAGGTGGATTTTGGAATCCTTCCTGCCATGGTATTGTGTTCGGACAACGTTGAGCGTTCCCTGCCTTCAGAATAGCGTGATCAGTGTCGGCAGATATAGCCGGCGGCACTGATCATTCGGCAAAAACCCGACAGGCTGGTTGTACACAAGTTGGTTGATCAAAATATGTACAACCAGCGTGCCCATATATGGATTGAAATTAGATCCGTGTATGATTGGCTCTACACAGCATAATAACTGTTTAGAATACCTATAAAATAGGCTGCATAGGAATAATGTATGCCTCATAGACCTGCTGGAACATATCCAGGGGGAAAAAAACCCTTTACAATTCATCTGGGCGCCCCGCTGTGACAGTTTCCATTGAAACTCCTCATTTACAGAGATGGACATATAGTCTAGATTTTTGCAGAACACTGTATAAGGATCTAAATGTCACTCGATCGCTCAAAAAGAAGTATTCCCGGACTTCTCTTGGAAGGTCCAAATCCAACATATCTGATATTCAGGAGTCACACATCTTTGCAAACATTATATAACTTGTACAACCATGTATCCTGCTAAATTACAGATGGTAGCCCAACACAACACTCATTTTTTTCTATGTTCCTGTCATGGCATGGCTGGAAAGGAATGAGATACCTTTTTTAAGCACACCCGCTACTTAACGGTTTAAGTTATCGCCACCCATTGTCTATTATTAAATGTGTGCAACTTGCTGACGATGGAGGGACCACTGTTTCACAGGGCTGGACTCTAAACTTTATGTTTTGGCTATACAGGTCTGGTGCCGACCTATCTCTTTGGGTATTTTGCTATCTTTTCAGTGCCCCGTAGATGCTCCTGCAAGGAAATTTTATCTTTTTGGTTATCTAGAACCGTCTAACGGTTGTTTCACTGGAAGATTTTATTTTTTTTTTTTTTTTTTTTTTTTTTGAACACCTGATCTGTTTAGATTGATTATTGATGTGTCATGGACTACTTCTTAAACCAAACTGTTATCCAATTTCCAAATGCTCCCAATCTTATTCATATCCTTGTTATTTTATTTCCTGTGTTACATTGCACAAATATACTGCTGTCTAATTTCAATATCATGGTGTCCTGGAATATGGGGGGTCGAGGAGATTTCAACTGAATACAGGTGGTTTTTTATTTTCAGTCTTCCGCCTATACCTCCACCTATCCACCAGTGATTTGTTTCCAGGAAACTCGTCATGACTGAAACTGTCTCCTACCCTAAGACCCCTTTCAGACAGAGGCACTGCAAAAACTGCTGATATAACGCTGGTAGTTTTTGAGGAGCTAGTGGTGCGCTTTTTTTTCAGTTCACGTGACAGCAAAGAAGAACCGTTTTGCGGCGCTTTGGAAGCGCTGCCCATTCATTTCAATGGACAGAGGCGTTTTTGAGGCACTTTTTTAACTGCCCTGCAAGTGCACTGCCCCAGTGTGAAAACATCCATTGAAATAAATGGGAGGCAGTTTTCAGGAACTTTTTAGGCGCCATTTTTAGAGTGTTGTAAATCAGGATCCTAACCCCTCTGAAGTATGAGTCACGGGAAACTGGAGATTAGATCGTATACTTTAAGACCCCTTTCACACTGAGGCAGTTTTCATGCACTTTTGCATAAAAATAGCGCATGAAAACTGCCACATGGTGAAAGGGGTCTTAAAGAAGATGATCTAATCTCCAGTTTTCCTCGACTCTTATTTCAGAGGGGTTAGGATCCTGATTTACAACACTCTTGGGTTTTCCTGCAGACAGGTCATTCGGAACCACATGGGTTGATTTATTTTTTTATAATGTATGGAGGATAGTCTGCTTTGCTTGTTGGGGAATATGTAGAAACCCTTTCAACCTTATTCTCCTTTAATTTTTAAAGAACTGCTGATGTTCCTCTTAGATGAGCTAATGTTGGTAATTGGGAACTTTAACAGTTATCTGAATCCCACATTAGACAAATATAATCCCCGGGACAATCTGATAATACAGTAAATACATAATTTGACTGCTACCTGTGGGTAGGCCTTCGGGAGGTTTGGAAGATGGGTCACTGAACAACACAATTCTTGTTTCACCTACATATACGTACTTGTCAAGAGAAGACCTGGCTTTATGGAATGATGTCTTATTGCCATATGTAGGTAATGTCCTAAGCCACCAGGGGCCTCTCTAACCATGCCTCCTTAATATTACAACTTAAGGCAGCCTTTCTCAACCTTTTAAACACAGAGGAACCCTTGAAATAACTTTTTGTTTCAGTGAACCCCTACTAAAAATGACTAGATCTACAACTCATGGTATATTAGTGTGGTGGTCAGTGGGAAGAACGCTCCTTACACTTGTGGTCATTGGGACGAATTACCCCTTTAGAGATAGCTAAAAAGTTAAACGGAGCCAGTGCGAACTTATCTGAGAGACAGAAATTGCTTATTACTCAAGGAACCCCTTGCAACCTCTAGAGCAGGGTTTCTCAAACCGGGTTCCGTGGAACCCTAGGATTCCTCCAGAGGTTGCTAGGGGTTCCTTGAGCAATGGTCAATTTCTACCTCTCACATAAATTCCCAATGATACCATTAATCTTTTTAGCTATCTGTAAGGGGGTAATTATTCCCAATGACCACATGTGTAAGGAGCATTCTTCCCATTGACCACCACACTAATATACCATGAGTTGTAGATCTAGTCATTTTTAGCAGGGGTTCCCCGAGACCGGAGAATTATTTCAAGGGTTCCTCTGTGTTGAAAAGATTGAGAAAGGCTGCTCTAGAGGAACCCTAGTTGAGAAACCCAGACTTAAGGCTTCTGACTTTTATAAATAAACACCCCTGGAAAGTAAATCAGTACTGGTTGAAACTCATCCCTGACCTCACTAGTATAAGTACATATTTCCATGATTTTCTGTTGGATAATAAACATTCAGCTCTCCCTTTTTATGGAATGGGATGCCCCTAAGGCCTCCATTCAGGGGAAATTGATTACCCATATAGCTAACAGAAGGTTATAAGAAGTCTTGGAAAACCAAGCTCAACAGCTCAAATGTCCTAACTGACTACAAATGTGAGAAGCCCCTTCCTTGGAAGCCAGGCATTTAATGTTCCTTTGTAGACTTTGTTCAAAGGGCTCACCGCTCTGTTTATATGCAAATGCTGTAAGTGCTGTAACACTGCTGCGGTTGTGAACTTAAAATGTGCTTGTATGTTTTTTATTTTCATGTATCTATGGGCGTATGCACTTACCCCCTCCTGTACTGCAATCAGTTCTCTTGTTTTATATGTGAGGAGTTTCCCAGTGGGTAATGTATAAAAACGTATGCATTCTATCGTTTATGCTGTAGAGACAGAAACCACCTACACAATGTGCAGTCAATAAAATGATTTATTTACTATAATTTCAAACTGTACTTTCCCCTGGGGCTTAGAACCTTGTGAGATTGTTATTTAGCTAAAACAAGTGGCTGTGCTACCACAATCAAACACCTTACAAAAATAAAATGTTACCTTTTCAAAACTAAGCCTAACGGAGATTTAGATGTAAATGTGTGAGAAGTGGTAAAACATTACATCATGATTGCTTAGGGAAGACTGACATTAAAACGGATTAGTCTTACATCTACATGCATTGCTAATTATCTTGATCTTCCCAACTTACTTTTAGGTTGGCAATCACTGCTCTAGATGGTAAGCATTGTAAATATTGGAACTGTGAGCCCAGAAAGCAGATTTTTATTAGCCGAGGAATTAACTCATATTTATTATTATTACATTGGTTTTACCCAACTTTATTACAGGAATTCGTTTTTTCTTCATAAAATGTGAGGTACCACATCTGTGCCATCATGACCCATCTGACACACCCCCTTCCACCCTCCACCTTCCACAAATTAGTGCCCTGAACAGTTAGAAAGCACTTGTTATGGTTGGACAGCTTTGTGTAGATTTTGATTCCCATAAAGCCATAGGTGTCCGTTTATGAAGCAGTGGAAAAAATCCACTGCTTCATTCTCAGGCATTCACAGAGCCAGTTTATAAAGCTGTGCCAGTTTTTATAAAGCTGTGTAGATCTCTTGTGAAGTGATCTACAGATCTAACGGGATTACAGTACCAGAAATTCACTGAGACACTGAGATGTCGGTTTATTAAGCAGTGATAAATTATCACTGCTCAGTAATGGACATTCTCTGATGAGACTGCCCACATCCTTAATAAAATTATTAGTCCCCCCCACACAATATATGTATATATAAACACACACACTATATATACGTGTGTGTATATGTGTATATATATATGTATGTATGTATGTATGTGTGTATATATATATATATATATATATATATGTGTGTGTGTATGTGTGTATGTGTGTGTGTGTATATACACACACACACACACACACACACACACACACACACACACACACACACACACACACACACACACACACACACACATCATATATATGTATATACATACATACACATACAGGGAAGGGGGACATGGCTACTGTGTTGGGTGGTCTGACCGAGGCAGGAGGAAATCAGTAATCTTCCTCCTTCCCCAGGATTCTCTCTTCACCCCCCAATTCACCACCTCTGAGCTGGTGAATCGGGGAGGGTAAATTCTGACCCAGATCGCCAGTGAAGTGCTGAGATCGCAGCTTCATAAACTGCCTGTTTCTGTGTCAGCCAGTTACAGCTTCTCCGTGTGTAGAGATAATCAGCGGAGAAGGTGATCACAGTTTCATGAACGGACACCTAAATGTGATATTCTGGGAGCTGGAAACAGAGGATGGGTTGGGAGTGTGGACAAGATTGTGCCTGCTACAATTTTGTGGGCATGACTTTGATCATTCATAATGTAGAGTTTCTTATATTTTGTGATTTGTGAAAAAATCACCCCAGAGCTTATAAATGTAACTTTCACCATTTATCTCTCCCACTTACTTCTGCACTGGAGTTTAACAAGCATAATCGAGCATAATCGGTGGATTATTCCACTTAGTGACTAATAAATCCTGGAACCGATCCTTGGTCAATTAAACTGCCTAATCTCTATACTCAATTATTATAATACATTATTATATAAGTGTATGAATTGTTTCTATATTGTAAATAAAGCCAAAGAATAATTATATCTACATACACAAAAGTGGTGGAGAGATTTTATACAAATATGTTAGTAGAGTGTTAAACATCTTATTCTAGCCTATATGTATGTTTTTCCAGCAAAAGGTCCAGCCAGTTGATTGGTTTTAGTTTACTTTTCTCCTACAGCATCATTCCAAGCACTTAGTTCTGAGCTTCTGAGTATGACTCCAGCTACATGGTCCAAAATTTACCAAATGGGTATGTAGGTGCTGCTGAGTGTTGTCCGTCCGTCACCCTGCCCAGCCAGGCACACAGTTCTCATTCACCCTCAGGAAGAAGGCCAGTCCTTGAACTTTGTTTCTGTATTTTTATTGAGGGGAGTTAACTTGTGGATGGGATATTTATGAGATTTCCAATTGATTGCAGAAAAGTTATACGGGACCAAACTAAGTAAACCTCCGGTATATACAATTTCATTACTTCCAGCTCCAGCACAACTTTTGATCTCACTCTCCAGAACCAGCTAGCACTGAAATGCAGGCCTAAAGCAAATGCTCTTTGCAGGCAGGGACCACAGGCCCCTTTAGTATAGCAAAAATGAAGGTAGTCCCTGTGCTAGCTTTCCACGTGGCTACTGAGCCCAGTACCACATCTTCAGGCCCTGCCAGCCCTCATAGCTGCAACAGTCTCTCTCCACTGCCCACGTCACCACAGTCCACTCCACTGGCTCTGTACCCATCACAGACTGCTTGCACCCAGTGCCCATTGACTTCCCAACTGTGTGACATTCACCAGCCCTCCTGGCTGCGACTTGTAGTTCCTCCCTGGAGACTCTGCCTGGTAGTACACACTCCTGCTATCCAATCCTTGCTCCCATGCCCACCTGAGCAGGACACCTCTGTGTGTCTTGAAAGGGGCCTGTCCGCACCCGAGCCAGGCCCCAGGTCGCCCCCCAGGCTGCGGAGCTCCTTCCAGAGGCCCAGACAGCCTAGTACTCCAATTCCAGCTTCTTCCCAAATTACCCCTCCCCAGCTGGGCTGACCCTGGTTATTTAAGGAGGCCTGCTCCCTACCAATCCAAGTTGGGGATTGTCAGGGCTCCTTAGAACACCCTAGGCAGCTCCACCTCTCCTCTCCTCCCTCCTTTCATAGAAACATAGAAACATAGAAAAGTGACGGCAGAAAAAGACTGAGTAGTCCATCGAGTCTGCCCCTTTTTATTATTATTTTTTTTTTTATTTTTTTTATTTTTTTTTTTTTATTTTTATTTTTTTTTACATTAACCTTGTTGTCTGACTATGGATTTATGTTTATCCCAAGCATGTTTGAAGCCATTTACTGTTGACTGTCTCACAACCTCTGTTGGTAGTTTATTCCAATCATCAACCACCCTTTCAGTAAAATAATACTTTCTAAGATTAGTTTTGAACTTCCCCCCAGTTAGTTTGAGGTCATGTCCCCGTGTTCTTGATTTTGGTTTCATATTGAAAAGACTGCCCTCCTGAACCTTATTTACCCCCTTGTGGTATTTAAAGGTTTCGATCATGTCTCCCCTCTCCCTTCTTTCCTCCAGACTGTACATATTAAGTGCCTGAAGTCGCTCTTGATATGTTTTATCCCCCAGACCTTTCACCAGAAGATTCTAGAATGTTCTGAAAAGTAGTGGGAGGTCTCAGTGATGCTCCCTGTGAGTCACCCAGCTCTGCTTGAGTCACTCCCAATCCAGATAAAAGCAAAAAGACAGGTTTGGCTGCCATCCAAGCCTGGAATTTTCCTACACTAAAAAAACCTAACCACTACCACTTCTACCACACTAGAGGGTGTTACAGGTAAACTCAGTTTACATTTTTTACGCTATTTGTTGATAGTTTTATATTGTTGCTGAAGTACATCTTCAATAAATAGCAGTCACCTACAGAATGCCATTTATACAAATAAAATCATTGGTTTAGAAAAGTGCACAGCACCCATTTTCATACCACACATCTATTGCTTAGTGAGACTGCTCAAAACCTATGTGACCAATGATGAAATGCAGCCGTATTATCTTTCTGAGCTCTGGCCAATATTGGCATGAATAAGCACCATAGTTTTTATTACTTGTCTGGGGGAAAAAAAAAAGTGGAGGCTAGGTCACTTTTAGGCCTCATACATGTGCGTTTTTTGACACCGCGTTTTTTGTCGTTTTCTTGCAGCTCTCCGTGTTCTTCAATGGCCCCATAAAAACGCAGACATTTTTGAGCTGTAGAGGGCGTTGGCATTAGTGAGCTGTAAATAGAACGCTGGACCAGCGCGTTCCGAGGCTGTAGCTTTTTGGCATTTTTGACGCTAAACCCACAAAACGCTCACGAACGCCGTACAACGTTAACCAACGTTTTTAGTTTAAAAAAATAGCAGAGGAATGTTTTTTTTAAAAAAACGCCTATTGACGCTGACGCTCACTCACGCCAATTAACGCTCACTAGCGCCCGATGCAAAACTCCAAAAAAAAAAAACACAGATTTTTCCCTGACGTCGGGCCTGACATTTTGCTTATTTTTTTCCATACGCCCGTGTGTATGAGGCCTTATACTCATGTGGCAGTTTGGTATGGTGTTGGTAATAGCAGGTATTCTTTAAAATTATTTTTTCCTTTAAAATTCATTTTTCTTCAGAATTATTTTTTCTTTACAGTGGGTTTCTTCTTGAAAGCATCTGTTTATTCTTATGTCTTCTAATTGTGTCTAGAAAAGCTGTAGCCATGGAGTGTCCAATAAATGATGGTGAGGTTGATTGAGTATAGTTTAGTGTAGTTCCTTTTTGTTTTGGTTCTTCCTTTTTATGTTTAACAGGAAGGCTTGTATGCTACATATTTCACAAGACAGCTTCTGTCATTACCTTATTTTTTCATGTTACAATACTGAATAGAAAGCTTTTCAATGCATAATGGACAGGGTTTCCTGTTTTTGACTTTTGTCTACATAAATGTATTGCGTTTTTGATTATGATGATTAAACTATGCATTTTTTACCTTTATTATCTGTATTCTAAAATGTGTTTTGCCTTCTATAAAGTCATGCAGTCTGGCACCATTTCATCAAGAATTCTGAAACTTTCCCATAAGAGTACTTTAATAGATAATTAGTATCTGAGAAAAAAACCAAGCCACTTTGAGTAATGAACTAGCACTGAAAATGAGGATAGTTAATTTTATTATCTAATATGCTGTAATCAAATCTAATATAATACGTTTAGTATCCTTGCGTTTTATGACTCTAGTTTGAGAAAGTACCTTGCAACTTACTAAATATTATAGTTTTTCAGAGTTCTTTACTTAAGGCATTATATTTTTGAATTGTTAGTTATTGTGTTCTGTGAAATATACTTGTGGACACACTTTGCATATGCAAAAGACAGCATAGGCTTGAAATGTTTGTCTACATAATTAAAGTGATGGTAAATGCAAATTTTAAAATAACAGATCGGTTTATATTTACCTTCTCTGTGCAGTGGAATTGCACAGAGCAGCTCTGAGCCTCCTCTTCTTGGGTTCCCCATGGACATTTCTGGCTCCTCCTCTCTGTCATGTACCCCTGTAGGAAGCCACTTCCTACGAGGGCACTTGTGCGGGCTCATTCCCGAGCCTTGCTGTCTGCATCAATAGACACAGACAGCCTGTCCCCAGCTCCCTTGCTCTGGATCGAATGATGGCTCAGGTAAGTGTAAGGTGGGGGGGGGGGGGGGGGGGGTT
>BLSH010310011.1:266383-278105 GCA_018402905.1 Glandirana rugosa
AGACTCGTGATTTGTAAAAAATGCTCAGGTAAGTGTAAGGGGGGGGGGGGGGTGTTAGTAATAGACATTGCATTAAGGTAAAAAATGTTTAGTGCTCAGACGGGGAACCTTGGGTTTGTTTGCTTGCTGTTGGTTATGGTGAGATACATGCTACATGCTGTTTTTCTGATAATGTACTTGTTCTGTTAGGCAGCAATTGTGGCTTGCCATTTACCTGCTATTCCGTATACCTATACTAATCAATAGCAAGATCCTGTAGGTAAGAGGGAGTAGAATGTAGTTGGGAATCATGTCATTAGTTATTAGTCACTATATGCAAATATTCAGCTCCTAGGGTGCTTTACAGAGAATTAGAAGTTGTCTGCAGTGCAAAGAAAGAGGCAGCATCCCAGAGCTAGAATTTAAAGCAAAGCCTTACACATTTAATAAACACATGGCATTTGACACACTTTCCCTTAAGCCTCTTGTACACTGCAGCTTAAAAATGCTCAGTACAGCTTATTTTTTACTGCGTTAAAATACAGCCCATTAATTGTAATGTGCCTATGCACACAGGTGCGTAAACAAGCGCTGTGTATCCTTCAGTAAAAAAAAAAAAATATAGAAAAATTTGCATTTTTGGAAAGTAATTTACACCTCATGCGCGCAAATACTTGCATATGCGTGTGTTTGTGCGCAAATGGCCATAGCATATTGCGAACCTGAGAATAATTTTGCATGCATTTGCGCATATGCTCGAGAATACGTGCAAATACATACAAAGAGAAACATCTGAAAAAGTAGATGCTTAAACAGGAGTATCGTATGCAAGAGGCCTTATGCTGCAGTAATTACTGATTCAGTGGTCAGTTCTCTTGTTTGCTACATACTGATGGTTAAGTCGTAGGCTGCGTGAAATTGAACTCCCATACAGTCTACAGTACAAGGCATCTTTGTATGAACATAATCCTCTCAGTTAGAATACATTTTGGAGGAATTTTACTTAGGAAAGAAGTGGCATTCTCTGCGTTGAGAATACTAGTATCTATTTTATGACAGACGTTCCTTTTATAAAGTTGCTATAAATAAACATATTCCAGGGATGGAGACCTACAAACTATCACAAAATATAAATGAAGTTGCTTGTCATCCTCCACTATCGGCTGTAGCCAAGATCATGCTAGCCGCAAGCAGCACAAACATGTCAATGTGGCCACTAGGAATTTGGAGTCGTAGGATGGAAAAGAGCAGCTGCCAGCCTGTAATTCTGAAAGCTTATGGCATGCTTTTATGAGAGTTTTAGTCTCCTGTATATAAGGCTTAGCAATAATGATCGAAATACTGATAGCTGTGTTAATATATAATGTACTACAGTGCTTATTAAATCTGGTCATTTAAGAATGTATCCAATGCAAAACCATAAACTGGTGAATTCATCTTGTAAATGGCGTGTCACTTCTCAGTACTAAGCCAGTGGCTGCATATCCCAGTTTGATCCACTACTTGGATCTGTACCCATCTTCTGTGTCTCTTCTATGGGCCTGTATAAGTCTATTGGGAATCCTCTGACATCTGGAGAGCCGCAGAAGCTGGCTTTTGATTCTGGAAGTGGATTGTTGCCAGAGTTTCTGTACTGCAAGCTTTAATAATTGACTGTAAAAAAAAAAGGAAAAACATTTATACTCTACATTAATCTGATGCTGCATCTGTCCCCTGACGGCTCTGCACCGCTGAATGCTCAGTTCTCCCATACTGCTTTGAGCAGACAGCCGGAACTGTCAATCACTGGCTCTCTGCTCTGCCCTTGCAGTGCTCACTGGAGCGCTGGGCTATGTGTGTGTGTGGGGGGGGGAGGGGCTGGTTCAGGCTCTCGGCGAATCATTGAGAGGCTGAGCCAGGTGTCAGTCCAGGCTGCTGGGTGGGTCCAGACAATATGGTCGGGATGTTTTCAGAGCCTGGACTGGCTCAGTGACGACAGCTGACAGCGGGCTTTAGTGTGTGTGTGCGCGCGTATGTATTTGTATGTGTGTAGAGACAGACACACCAGAAATAAAAGTTGAGCTGCCTGATGAGAGTATACAGTATCTTACAAAAGTGAGTACATCACTCACATTTTTGTAAATATTTTATTCTATCTTTTCATGTGACAACACTGAAGAAATGACACTTTGCTACAATGTACAGTAGTGAGTGTATGGCTTGTATAACAGTGTAAATGTGCTGCCCCCTCTAAATAACTCAACACACAACCATTAATGTCTAAACCGCTGGCAACAAAAGTGAGTACACCCCTAAGTGAAAATGTCCAAATTGGGCCCAATTAGCCATTTCCCTCCCCTGTGTCATGTGACTCGTTAGTGTTACAAGGTCTCAGGTATGAATGGAGAGCAGGTGTGTTAAGTTTGGTGTTATCGCTCTCACTCTCTCATACTGGTCACTGGAAGTTCAACATGACACCTCATGGCAAAGAACTCTCTAAGGATCTTAAAAAAAAAAAAAAAAAAAAAAAAAAAAGAATTGTTGCTTTATATAAGGATGGCCTAGGCTATAAGAAGATTGCCAGGACCCTGAAACTGAGCTGCAGCATGGCGGCCAAGACCATACAGTGGTTTAACAGGATAGGTTCCACTCAGAACAGGCCTTGCAATGGTCGACCAAAGAAGTTGAGTGCACATGCTCAGCGTCATATCCAGAGGTTTTCTTTGGGAAATAGATGAGTGCTGCCAGCATTGCTGCAGAGGCTAAGGGGGGGGGGGTCAGCCTGTCAGTGCTCAGATCATAGACCACACACTGCATCAAATTGGCCTGCATGGCTCTCTTCTAGAGATGATGCACAAGAAAGCTCACAAACCGTTTGCTGAAGACAAGCAGACTAAGGGCATGGCTTACTGGAACCATGTCCTGTGCTTTGCTGAGTCCAAGATAAACTTACTTGGTTCAGATGGTGTCAAGCATGGTGTGGCGGCAACCAGGTGAGGAGTACAAAGACAAGTGTGTCTTGCCTACAGTCAAGCATGGTGGTGGGAGTGTCATGGTCTGGGGCTGTATGAGTGCTGCCAGCACTGGGCATGTACTGTGACATACTGAAGCAGAGCATGATCCCCTCCCTTTGGAGACTAGGCCGCAGGGCAGTATTCCAACATAACGACCCCAAACACACCTCCAAGATGACCGCTGCCTTGCTAAAGAAGCTGAGGGTGAAGGCGATGGACTGGCCAAGCACGTCTTCAGACCTAAACCTTATTGCATCTGTGGGGCATCCTCAAGCAGAAGGTGGAGGAGCGCAAGGTCTCTAACATCCACCAGCTCTGTGATGTCATCATGGAGGAGTGGCAGAGGACTCCAGTGGCAACCTGTGAAGCTCTGGTGAACTCCATG
Source organism: Glandirana rugosa (assembly GCA_018402905.1). Classification (NCBI taxonomy): domain Eukaryota; kingdom Metazoa; phylum Chordata; class Amphibia; order Anura; family Ranidae; genus Glandirana; species Glandirana rugosa. The sequence goes on from BLSH010310011.1 coordinate 269,741, forward strand.
CCCAAGAGGGTTAAGGCAGTGCTGGGAATTAATGGGGGCCACACAAAATATTGACACTTTTGGCCCAATTTGGACATTTTCACTTAGGGGTGTACTCACTTTTGTTGCCAGCGGTTTAGATATTATTGGCTGTGTGTTGAGTTATTTTGAGGGAACAGCAAATTTACACTGTTATACAAGGTGTACACTCACTACTTTACATTATTATTATTATACAGGATTTATATAGCGCCGACAGTTTGCGCAGCGCTTTACAATATTGGGGCAGACAGTACAATTACAATACAATTCAATACAGCAGGAATCAGAGGGCCCTGCTCGTTAGAGCTTACAATCTAGGAACATTGTAGCAAAGTGTAAATTCTTCAGTGTTGTCACATGAAAAGATATAATAAACTATTTACAAAATTGTGAGGGGTGTACTCACTTGTGAGAGATACTGTAATTACATCTGATGGCAAGATATGGCATTCCTCTGGCTGATTTATTACTGGTAATATGCTGTGATCAAGTCACTTATATTTGCAGTTTTGTTTTTTTCTGTGTTGGGGTGGTTTTGTCTGCGTTGTCCATTGTGTTCGGTTTCTGTTTTTACAGTACATGTTTGGTTATCGGAGATGTATACAGAGCGTGTAGGTGTATTTCTTACCCTGCCCTCTTGCAAATCACAATCTTGCATAATATTCTTATGAAGCTATTTGGTGATATTGTTGACCACTCCAGGGTGCTCAGGAGGTAGGAGGGGACAGGCCATAGTCAGCCTGACTCTTTTACAGGAAGAAAATTGTTTGTAGCTTCAGTGAATGAAACTACATGTCTAAATTATATTATCATTCTGGAATTCAGTTTTTACTAAAGACAACCTCTGTTTCTGCATGGTTTCCTCTTTTTGCTCAGATTGAATTGTTTGGGTTTGTAATGGGTTCATTTTGATCTAGTTCGCTACTTTAAAACAAGATTCCAGGCAAACCAAGTGTATCTAAACTCAAGAACAAATATAATATATTGCAAATTATCGGTCCTTAGATGCCGTTGTGGCATTTGTTTCTTTTTTTTAGGTTTTTTTTTCTCTCTCCTGCTGTTTCATGTGGGAATCCACTTCTTGTTCTAAGGTGACAACACTTGTTCACTGTATTGAATCCATGGAGGAGCAGCGTTGTCACCCTAGTAGAAGATGTGCTTTACTGTTACGCAACACAGTATTCTCTCTTGTTCTTGTTTTAAGTATTAAAAGAGCTCCAACAATTTACGCAGAGTTGTGCATATATATTGTACATTCACATCAGTCTCTGCCCTCAAGGAGCTTACAATCTAAGGTCCCTAACTCGCATTCATACATAACCATACTAAGGCCAATTTAGACAGGACCCAATTAACCTATCCGCATGCTTTTGGAGTGTGGGAGGAAACCTATAAAAAGCCATATCATGACGGCGTGGTGACGTCAGCATGTCCCTTCACACAAAGGAGGGAAAAAATGGGAGGAGGGACGTGCTAACGCCCCCACGCTGTCACGATCTGGGAAGGACGGGCGTTTGCTGTAGCCGGCCGACTCTTTGATATATGCTGCTTACATACTTCTAGATGTAAGTGCAATACTTTTATGTAATACATTTTGGTGTTGGTTTTATACTATGGCGAGTTCTCTCATTTTGGGTCATCCTCTGAGCGTACTCTTTGAGTAAGAACTGGTTCCTTGGGATCCTAGTGAGAGTGGAGACCATCCATCCTAGCTTCACCGTTAAACGGTGTGCCTGGACACGAGTGACCATCTGATTTCTCACAAGAGGACAAAGGCAGGGTATTATGCCACAAACGTCTTTACGCTTGCTGTCTGATAAGCACACAATTCATGTGGTAGTGGGATTTCCCTATGGTGTGTTATGCAACACTGACATCATGAGAGGACTGTATCAAGTGGAATTCACCTTGTTCACATTCTTTACACCATTGGTATCTATGTCTACTATGGACACAATTAATTTTCTCTATTTATAATTAATTATTTAAGTGGACGTTATAGCGAAGCTCTATTTTTTGTTATATTTTAACAAATCCCTTTTCCGGTTTTGTTGACTTAGAGGTAAAAAAAAAATGTATAGAATGCTTGGTGGGTTCAGTTAGTTTTGTTCTTTTAACTAGTTAACCACTTCCCATCAAACAGTCTAAGGTTAAAGTGGTTATATCGGGATCATGACTGCAGCTACAGTCATGATCCTGGTATCGTGTTTAGCCACAGCGATTCTCTTTTTCTAGTAAAAGTAGTCGGAGCAGCTGTGGAGCCGCTGGATTACTTCAAAAGGTGGCGGAAGCGCATGCCCCCTCCCACCACTGCTTTTTCCAGCCTTTCCCATCTGATCATGGAGCCCAGTAAGGATACAAGGCAACAGGCGTGATCCAGCGCTGAGCACACATTGGGAGGAACTGATGATGTTCCTACCTCTGTGTGACATCAGAAACCAGAAGCAACTAGGAATTTTGTCATCTCTGGTGTCAGTGTTATGTCAACAAGCCATTACTGAGCATTATATCAAACCGATCTTGGTTTGATCTGATGCTTTGGAGCCCAGAGGGGAGAGATCTCTCCATAAAGAGGACCTGTCACAGTCCATGCGATCACCAAGGTTGGTTGTTCATCCCTTGTGATAGCAATGTTAATGATAAAAAAATTAAAGGTAAAATGTTAAATAAATAAAAAAAATGTTGGTATCTATTTTTTTATTTTAAAGGTATAGGAAAACACTTTCAAATGAATATGAAAATTACAGTTCAGAGCTACTGTGATGCCAGTCAGAGTGCATATGCATATCAACAAGGTAACTCAAAGTGTTACTGCTTTTATCCAAAAAATATAATGGTGGCTACTGTAAGTTTGGTTACATATGCCAGTTTACATAAAAACACTGCTAAGTTCTGCTTGAAAGTAGTCCATTTCTATTTACAAAAATAAACTAACATCATCACGTAACATCATCTTTTATATTTTACCAAACAATTGTGTATTGTGTTTTTGTGCATTAAAATGTATATTTCTCAAAAAATTGTGTTAGAAAAACTGCTGCCTAACTATTGTGTGACATTAAAAATTGCATCACCCACCATTTTATTCTCTAGGGCAGGGGGCTCAAACTGGACGCCCTCCAGCTGTTGCAAAACTACAAGTCCCATGAGGCATTGCAAGGCTGTCAGTTACAAGCATGACTCCCATAGGCAGAGGCATGATGGGACTTGTAGTTTTACAACAGCTGGAGGGCTGCCAGTTTGAGACCCCTGCTCTAGGCCCTCTGCCCTAATGTTTGGGAGTTCTAGCAAAAAAAAAAAAAAAAAAAAGATTTTTTTACGTGTAGGGTAGGAATGTCAGAAAAGACTGGTTATGTGGTTAAATTGGGTGTTATGGAGATTGTTGAAGCTGGTCGTTCTTGAAATCATATTTGTATGTAAATTAACTTACACTTAGGCAGGGCTGGCAAACTGCGCTTGATCTTACTGTAATTTCTGTTCTAATGGTTGGAGGAGATTATTTTTGAATGTATTTGGGAATTTGCTCACAATGCTGTGTAGGAAGCTGCTGTCTAGTGCCATTATGATTAGTTTTTGCTTCTAGACATGCAGAAACCCATTTCCTGGAGAACAAGACACTTCAGTGTCCATTTTCCCTCATACAAGAACCTGAGGTCACATATTTCTGTTACATTTAGTCAGATTTGCTGGCTCTGAAAGCTCAAAATCAAATCTTCAATGAACTCCAGCAGCCGTTTATGTCCAGAAATTGTGAAAGCCAAGACTTCCAGTCTAACAATTCCATAGAAAGCCACTTTCCCAGACTGAGCACACACGCAAGAAAAAAAGTAATGAATCCCTCTGATAAATTAGGAGCATGAATGGAGGTCAGAGTTATTCTACTTTTATCTTCTTCTTGTCTTAGCACCATGTAACTGACTTCAAGAAAAGGAAATTAAAGCTGGCATTTTGGAGACAAATCTTGTTTTTCCTACCCTGAGTCACAGAGCGGTAGATTCAGCAATTGCACAGGCTGCCTTGAGAATAATGGGTTGACACTTGCTCACACATTCCTTGTTGCATCTGAACAATAGTTTAGAATATACTAGCTCGATCTTTTGGTACTCTCCCCGAACGGCACACTGATAAATGTTAAGTTCATCCCAAACTGATATTTCTATTTTCAGTGCTGACTGGTTAACCTACCAGCAGGCTGCTTCTAATTCTCACAGATTCCAGCAAAAAGATTCTTTTCAACCCTCTATGCCTCTCGACAACCTTTATAAAGGCAAGCAGTAGGATTTTAAATCTCCTGCTACTTTTGTAAAATATATGAGAACCCCATCAAAAAGAGCGAAACCCTCTAAAAATAATCATGGTAAGCGGAGTTTCAGCTTCTGGTATGGTCTAGTGTTCGAAGATTTAACAAGTGGCTGGGTCATTTCCCTATAAAGCATCTTCAAATGTGATATCCTACTATTTACCACTCTGACCAAATTGGTGTGGGATGTAAGCATTTATCACATAAATATGGAGCTTTTTATTTTTTAATGATAAAAACTATGTTTAATACCGTGTCTTCTTGTTTCGCCTAATTTTTTTTTTAATGTTAGGTCCACTATATGGTGTTCAGAATCATTTGCTTTCTTTATTTTGCAGTTGGTAGTGACAAAAGATGACATGGCCTGTTGATCTGTGTTCAGTTGTCTAAAAAATGAACTTGACTGTAAATTAAATATTGTGCTTGCAATTGCATTTTAGCAGTATTCTTGGTGCCTAAAAAAATTGGAGTAAATATTCTTTATTCACTCCCTTATTACAGATCCAGACTCCGAGGAAGATGCGGCCATTAAATCTGCACAAGAACGAGCTGATATCGTTGCTAAATATGACAAGGTGAGTTGTTTTTTCCTGTTCAGTACCTTATCAGTTATTTAAAGTAGAGTTACACTCGTTTTTAGTTTCATTAACAGCAGCTACAAAAAGCGTAGCTGCTGATTTTTAATAAAGGCATGCTCACCTGTCCCACGGTCCAGCGATGCGGCTGCCCGTTGCCTCACTCTTCTCCCCCTCCTCTCCGCGGTGCCAGCATTACAACTGTTAGTTAGTTTTGGGTGGAACTCCGCTTTAAAGAAACACTTTGTTGGTGCCCTAGTGGCTTCAATAGAAAACATAATACCCTCCTGGGAAACAAGGGACTATATAGTGGCACCACAGAGCAATAAGCTCCAAAAGGTAAAAATATACAAATCTTTATTATAGTATATCACAATCCATAAAAATGGGTTAAAACCACAATCCGTGGCTAGAACAGTATACATTGGACACAGCAACAATGGAGGAACATGACCTTGATTATATACACGAGCTACAGGAATAATCCAACACGCTTCGAATAGCGAATGATTTGGTTTTGTTCATGGATGCTCTTATGTAGGCACAAGGATGTTCAAACTGTGTCAGATGATCCACTTAGCCACAAAAAGAAAAAAAAAAATTGAAATGCAAAGCTGTCTCTCGGTAGACACCATACAGGGCACGGTGGACCCAACCGGACCGGCTGATAGGCTAATTGGGGCTGCCTAAGGCTGGAATCCAATTACCCGAAGGTTGGGAAAACACCAATAAAAAATTAGCTCGATGGAATATCTGTGCAGACGAGCAAGGGCTTAAACTGGTATAGGCAAACATGTGTTGATGTGTCTTGTAGCGCGGTAGCTATAAGTCCGCAGCCAAAATCAAGAAGCAAATGGACACCTGAGGTGACTCCAATAGGCATATGCACACGAACATTTTTGGAAACTAAGATCCCTACAGCTTTAGTCACATCAGCAGCTTTGATAAATTGTTGTTGGGGAAAATATTGCACTAAGTATAGGTCTAAAACAGCAGCTAACACCACAATCAAACAATCGGGCAAATAGTGTGGGGGTTAAAGTGTAGCGCTTATTTTGACTTAGATTAACATACCGTAACCCTGAATGATTGGTGATATAAACCAATAATTTCAAGTAAAATAGTGATATAACAAAAAAAAAATGTATATATATGTTGCCAATTTAGACCACAGAACGTTCAATAGTAAAAGGAGAGCTGGGGGAGGAGGGAGCTCCGTGTATACCGGGGAGAGAGGAGAGCCCCGTCCGCTGTGTTCGCTGGGCACATCCATCCCGGGGGAATGACCTGTTTGTCATGAGAAGCATCCTTCTTTCTAAGGTACTCTGCGAGAAGGTTCTCAGTGATTTAGAAGGATCTTGTGTGAGAGCGCACGGAGAGAAAGGATAGTGGAGACCACCGCTTTGTGTTTTTCTGGAAAAGGTCATACCAGGAATATGTGTACTCATTCTGCGGTACCAATATAAGAATTAAGCCGCGTCCAGCTCTTCCTGGAGAGGTCCTTCTGGTTGATCCATTTGAGGCGCATCTTTGTTGGCAGTCTGGTAAGCCTTCATTTTTTTCTGGTGGTGATATGGTGGTGATATTCCATATCTATCTTGGAGATTTATAGAGGCTACAAACCTACACCTAAGGATTCTCCATGTCATCTTAAGGATTATTATGAACTCTTACTATTGAACTTTCTGTATATGTGTGTATATATATATATATATATATATATATATAAATATATATATATATATTTTTTTTTGTTATTTCAATTTACATTTTCCACTTGAAAGTATTGGTTTATGCACTTTATCAAACGTCTGTTGTTCACACAATAGTTATTTTGTAGATGTACCCCAGTTGAGAGGGACATTGAACCCTAAGGTCCACCCCTTCTCCCTGGAAGAACATTTATATATTTTTAATTTTTGTTTTGGAGGTATATCTGTGTTTTATATACACTTGGTTGATGTACACAAATTATTTTATAGAACACCCATCATTCAGGGTTATGTTATATTAATCTAAGTCAAAATAATCACTACACTTTAACCCCCACATCTGCAGCTTTAGCTTTCAGGAAGAACAGCAGTACGTAGGGTCCGACGGGGACACACCCCTTCCTCCTACATTGAAAAGTTTTTCCTTACTACTTATAAGCTGAGCTGTCAATGGCAGTGAGTCTGATCAGTCCCAGGATTCTCTCACCCATTCACAGATCGTGTTAGAATGTAGTCGATTAAAGACCTTTTCTCTGTGGAGGAAGAGGAATAAGGGGGTGTTCAATTCAGAGATCAGAAGCCTGTACATTATGAAACATCATTACAGGCAAGTGATGTGACTAAAGGTGGTGTGATTTTTTTTTTTTCCACCATGTCATAACTGAGTAGGTCTGATTTGGGGAAAAAATAAAGTTGCTTTGTAATCTGGCTGTTATGCTTCATCTCTCAGTAATGGCAATTCATTTTTGGGGTAGGCACAGAATTATTACTCACAATGTATCAATCTTAAAGCAGAGTGGGTATAAATGTTCTAGGTGGACAGCTAATATACATATTAACAGCCCTTAAAAGTTTAGAAAACAAGATACAATTGTTGATTGAAAGAGAGTGACCCTTTGATGGTAAGCATCTTGTGGTATACAGTTTGCATCTTTTATTGCATACTGTTCAAAGATGTGGAAAAACATGGGAGTGAGTTAAAAAAAAAAACTTTTTTTTTTTTTTTTCTGGCGTACATGAAAATTTAAAGTTTGCATGTTTGTTATATACATCCGACTACTCTTGGATTCTCATATATTTCAGCATACAATTGAAGTGTATGCCTAAAGCAAAAGGAAAAAAAGAAAAGAAAACCCCCCCACATGCAGCACATCACTGAAATATTTACACATTTCCTCATGTTTATCCCTTCAAAAACCCTGCAATAGAGAAAATGCACTCAACATTTATGTTTCAATGTTTTTATTAATGTATCACCAGAGTATAAGTAACAGTAGCAGTATATCCATCGAGCTATGCATCATTATAGCGCATTGCAGATCACTGGTTACAAGATATCAACTTTTATATGCATCATTGTTAAGAAAAAGATTCCAATAACATCTAAGCATAAACATCTCTTTGCATTTCAACCCCCATAAAAGAGAAACTTTATTATCACATTCGCTTGTACGGTGGTTATTAGTACTGCATAATTTATGGTAATCCATAAGGGCACTTATTCTAGAATCTCCTGACTGGGGTATTTGTCTTGCTTTTTAGACTTTCAGTATAGTTTTATATCCCAGCTATCTGCCTAAAGCAGAACTCAGAAGGCCCGAACCCGTTGGCCCAGCTGGGTCCCGCACCAAGCTCGATTGGTCACTAGACGTTACGCGATATTACTACGTATCGAGCTACCTATATGACGATGACAATGAATATGAGACCACTATGTAATTATTTTTGTAACTTTGTATTTACAACTCACGTAAAAG
>BLSH010310011.1:305313-321728 GCA_018402905.1 Glandirana rugosa
CCCACCCCCATCCACGGCTCATCCATCCCCATCCGTGCTCACCCACCCCCATCCATGGCTCATTTGTGCCTCATTCATGCTCATCCATACCACATCAGTTCTCATCCGTGACACATCCATGTCACTACAGTGCCTATCCGTGCCACTACAGTGCCTATCCATGCCACCACAGTGCCTCAGAATAGTGTAAAAGATAGTCAAATTAGATTTGAAATCTATGCCCCTAGAACACCTGACGGTGCTCCCTACATGTTGGGCCTCTGTATATGGCCAGGCTGTGTAAAAGTGTCACACATGTGGCATCGCCATACTCGGGAGGAGTAGTAGAATATATTTTGGGATGCAATTTTTGCTACGTACATGCTGTGTTAGAAATATTGTATAAATGAACAACTTTGTGTAAAAAAAAAAATGCGTTTTCATTTTTTTTCCACATTTTCCATGGCTTATGGAAAAAATTACACGTTCAAAAGACTCATTATGCCTCCTAGAATATACGTTGGGGTGTTTGCTTTCCAAAATGGGGTCATTTTTGGGCGTTTCCATTGTCCTGTTGCTCCAGGACCTTCAAAAGTGCAAGAGGTATTCAAGAAATTATATGTGTAATTTTTGCTCCCAGAACGCTTGATGGTGCTCCCTGCATGTTGGGCCTCTGTATGTGGCCAGGCTGTGTAAAAGTGTCACACATGTGTTATCACCATACTCAGGAGTAATAGAAGAATGTTTTTTGGGGTGTCATTTGTGGTATGCATATGCTGGGTGTGAGAAATAACCTGTTAACATAAGACAATTTTGTGAAAAAAAAGAAAAAAGAAATCTTCATTTTGCAAAGAATTGTGGGAAAAAATTACAACTTCAAAAAATTCACCATACCTCTTACTAAATACTTTGGACTGTCTACTTTCCAAAAAGGGGTCATGTGGGGGGGGGGGGGGTGTATTTGTACTTTCCTGGCTTGTTAGGGTCTCAAGAAATAGGCCGTCAGTACATGAGGTGTGATCAATATTCAGTGATTGGCACCATAGCTTGTAGACTCTATAACCTTAACAAAGACCAAATAATATACTCTAATTTTTTTTTTTGTTTTTTTTACCAAAGATAGGTAGCAGTATAAATTTTGACCAAAATTATGAAGAAAAATTACTAATTTGCAAAATTTTATAACAAACAAAGAAAAATTCATTTTTTTACAAAATTTTCGGTATTTTTTTAATTATAGCGCAAAAAATAAAAAACCCAGCGGTGACTAAATACCGCCAAAAGAAAGCTCTATTTGTGTGAAAAAAAGGACACACATTTCATATGGGTGCAGTGTTGCATGACTATTTGAATTGCCATTCAAAATGTGAGAGCGCTGAAAGCTGAAAATTGGTCTGGTTGTTAAGGGGGTTTAAGTGGTTTTATTATTATTATTATTTTTTTTTTTTTTTTGCATTTTACTGTAAATATGAGTTCTGAGGTCTTTTTGACCCCAGATCTCATATTTAAGAGGTCCTGGCATGCTTTTTTCTATTACAAGGAATGTTTACATTTCTTGTAATAGGAATAAAAGTGATTCAATTTAGTCCCGCCCACATATGGAAACTGTGTTCAAACCACACATGTGAGGTATCGCCACAATTGTTAGAGCGAGAGCAATAATTTTAGCAGTACACCTCCTCTGTCACTCAAAACTGCTAACCTGTAGAATTTTTTAAACGTCGCCAATGGAGATTTTTAAGTTGCAAAATTTGCCGCCATTCCGCAAACGGACACAATTTTGAAGCATGACATGTTGGGTATCCATTTACTCGACGTAACATTATATTTCACAGTATGGAAAAAAATTGGCCTAACTTTACTGTAGTCTTATTTTTTAACTCAAAAAACAGATTTTTTTTTTTTTAAAAATCGCGCTTGTAAGACCGCTACGCAAATACGGTGTGACACAAAGTTTTGAAACGATCGCCATTTTATTCTCTAGGGCAGGGATAAGCAATTGGCGGACCTCCAGCTGTTGCAAAACTACAAGTCCCATCATGCCTCTGCCTCTGGGTGTCATGCTTGACGCTGTCAGAGTCTTGCTATGCCGCATGGGACTTGTAGTTCTGCAACATCTGGAGGTCCGCTAATTGCATATCCCTGCGCTAGGGTGTTAGAAAAAAATATATAATGTTTGGGGGTTCTAAGTAATTTTATAGCAAAAAAAACCTGGTTTTAACTTCTTAACACCGAACTCCAAAAAGAGGCCCGGTCTTGAAGTGGCTCGATGTGCAAAGCTGGTCGAGACTTGCAGCTGTAATTGCAGCGAAAGGTGGTTCTGCAAAGCATAGACTCAGGGGGGTTGAACACAAATGCATGCCACACTTTTCACATATTTATTTGTAAAAGATGTGAAAGCCATATATCATTTCCTTTACACTTCATAATTATGTGCCACTTTGTGTTGATCTATCATATAAAATCCCAATAAAATAATTTACTTTTTGGTTGTAACAAAATGTGGAACATTTCAAGGAATATGAATACAATTTCAAGGCTGTGTGTGTATATAGGAGCTACACATTTTTGGTAGGATACTAGTATAGGGCTATTCATAGGTTTACTCTGCTCACAGGTGAGCTGGCTCCAATGGCATGATGTACTCCATGCAGGGTGCTCGCCTAGTCGCAGCTGTGACAATCAGAGGAAAGGAAATCCGGATAGCTGCACACCAATGCTAAGATCCAAAACGCCTTTATTTGTGTAAAAAAATTCCAAACCTCAAGAGCACAACATGTACAAGCAGGGGAGGAATGGCTAACGTGTTTCACACATAAACTGTGATTTGTCAAAGCCTAAGCTATGTTGATGTAAAAATAAAGGCCAAAGAGCATAGATGGTTTTCACAGATACAGCATGGAAACTGCTGAGCATTAGAGGAGTGAGTGTGGCAATCTGCGATATCAAAGCATAATGCTGTAATAATGCATCTAGATTTTGCTGTAATGGCATCACACCTTCCCTTACCTTTAAATTCTACTTCTGTGCTAATTTTCTTTTTCTTTTTGCATGTTATTTTTTAACTAAAACTTTCCCTTTTAACAAAACCCATTTATTTTTTGCCTACCACAGGGGCTGAAACATTATTTTCAGCGTTGTGGGAAGAATCTAAGAGGATGCCCTACATTACTTCTACTGGCAGCCCTGCTATGCTTTTTTTAATCACTGGTAATGTGGACAACACTATGCTATCAATCACAATCCTTCTGGGCATCTCCTGACATTGACATGCAGTGAGGAGGGTGGTTCTCAGTTGTGACAGCGCTAATAACCATTTTCCTCAACCTGCGTAAGCATTCAGCCCTGTAACCCTAGCGGCTGCAGTGACAGTTGCATAAGGTCACAGCGTTTAAGGCTCCGTTCACACTAGTGCGACTTCAAGTGCATCTTTAAAGTGCTACTTTGAGGCAATTTTCATGTGACTTTACACTCTCTGTGGCACTCAAGTCACAAGAAAGTTGCACCAAAGTAATGCAGGGACGCTTTCAAAGTCGCTGTGACTTTAAGTTGCATAGATTGGAAACGGTGCCATTGAAATCAATGGACTGCAACTTTGTGTCCATAGTTGCTTGACTAGTCGCACTAGTGTGGACGGAACCTAAGTGATTTCAATTCAGGGGAATTAGCATAGTCATCCTGTCAGCACAAGTACCCCTCCATAGTATTGTTTCCAGATATCGGCTGAATGTTTTAAATAAGCAATTATATTCTTAGTACAAGCTTGTATATTGAGTTTTTTCTTGGCCTGTAGATCTACTTTACAGTATTAGGATTATGCTCTTTGGCAATGAAGAAAAAGGCAACTTTTATCTTTTTTGCTGGTGAACTACAACTTCTACCATATCCTGATCACTACTTTACTAACTTAGTAACTTACTAACTGTAAGTGCTGGAAAGGGATAGGATGCAACAGTACAGTATAAATTTATCTTGACAACCAGCTCAATCAGATGAAACCTGGGGGGTTGTGCAAGGTAACGGCTCCACTTTTGTTCATTTTTATAAAAGGCTGTTTATTCATACTAAAGATAAAAAGTGTTTTAAAAAAAACCTTACAGTTTATTAACCACTTCTGGACAATTTCATCCCCTTCCTGCCCAGGCCAATTTTCAGCTATCAGCATTGTCACACTTTCACAATTGTGCGGTCATGCAATTCTGTACCCAAACTAATTTTTTAGCATTTTTATGAGACAGATCAGGGTGGATTTGATTTAAATCAACTCTATTTAAATCATGATTTAAATCACTAGTAAAAAGGCTTGATTTAAATCAACTCGATTTAAATCACAATTTTTAAAGAGCAACTGTCATCTCTGACCCGCAGCAGCTCCTCCTCTGACCCGCTGTTGACTCACCGACAGTCCCATTCACTTTAATCTGGCGGCTGTTGATTCGGCAGTGACACAACAAGGTGAGGGACAGGGCGGCAGCAGGTGAGCGGATGCCCGCTAAGAGGAGCTGCCATGATGGATCTGAAATGACAGGTGCTCTTTAAATGTAAGGACTTATTCTTGCTGGTAGATAGAATCTTTAATATTTGCAAACAAAATGAAGGTTCCCTATTTAGAATAATAAGCTGTCAGGTTAGTAAAACAGCAATATCAGAACCGATTCAATCATACAGTTTGTAGTGTACATAGATTTGCAAAACAATGGGATAAAGGAATAAAAACTTTGTTTTATCTCATGGTTACTGTGAAATTGTGTGAATGCATCAATGCGGTGTACGTTATCTCAGCTTGTAGAAATTGGATTCATTGAATGAGTTTACCAAAAATGTAAATATTGCAGACTATACAGCCTCATGCTACATAACTAAGCTCAATTTCATGCTGAATAAACTTAATTATTAATGTATCCTAAATAGAAAACTATCTTTGGATATATTTTTACTTCAAAAGAATTTTATTAAAATAAATTTTGATAAAAATCAAAGAAATCTCTTTAAATCAAAAAAATCTGATTTAAATAAAAAAAAATCAGATTTTTTTTTTACATTTTTTTTTTACAAAAGATCATTGATTTTTATCCACCCTGAGAAAGATAGAGATATCTTATGGTGGAATGTAATCACCACTATTTTTTATTTTTTTGGTAAACAAAGACCGCAAATTTTGAAAAAAAAAAAACAGTTTTTCTTTGTTTCTGTTACAACATTCTGTAAATAAGTAATTTTACTCCTTCACTGATGAGGTGGCACTGATGGGCGGCTTTTATGGGCACTGATAAGCAGCATTGATGTGTCACTTACGTATGCGTTCGCTTCTGCGTGCGAGCTCGGCGGGACGGGACGCTTTAAATTTTTTTTAAATTTACTTTACTTTTTATTTTTACACAGTCCTTAAAAAACAAATCACTTTTATTCCTATTGCAAGGAATGTAAACATTCCTTGTAATAGAAGAAAGCATGCCAGAACCTCCTAAATATGAGATCTGGGGTCAAAAAGACTCGGATCTCATATTTACACTAAAATGCAATATAAAAAAAAAAAAAGACACTTGGAAAAAAAAAAAGTCCCCTTTACGAGCATTGGGCAGAAGTGACGGTTGACGTTGCTTCGGCCAGTCAGTGCTATGGAGCCGAGTGGGCGGCATCTTCCGCTCACTCGGCATCCAGTGCAGGGGGGGGGGAGCAGACCCGATCATCTCTGTCGCTACTGGCGGGTCCGGTAAGTGGTGGAGATGACAGGAAAGTGGCGGGTGCACCTCTCTCTCCCCCCAAAAAAAGTAATCTTGTGGTGAATCCGCTGCAGAGACCACTTTTATCTGAAAGCAGGCTGTCTGCTGAAAAAAGCAATACCGGGCTTATGGTAGCTATCTACTACCATAACAACGGTATTCCACTTCAAAGGACAGTGGTCTGGAAGTGGTTAAAACAGTTTTTAACCAGTTCAGGACTGCGCTATAGCCGAAATACGGCTACAGCGCGGCTCTGAAATGCCCGCAGGATGTCCATGGACGTCCTGCCTCGTGCGCGCTCACCGCGCGCACTCGCAGCCTGCGGCGACACACTCTCGCGGCCGCCACACGCTGCGTGGGCGTGCCCGCGGGTCGGGCAGACTCAATGTCCGCCCGAGACCCGCCGATCACCTGTAGCAGCCTCAGAACGGGAAACCGCCGATGTAAACATGGCGGTTCTCCGTTCTGTGAATGGGACAACACAGATCTACTGATCCCTGTCACTGGGATCAGTTAGATCTGTTATGTCCCGACCAGCCCCGCCCCCCCCCACAGTTAGAACACACCCAGGGAACATTGTTAACCCCTTCACTGCCCCCTGCAGGTTAACCCCTTTACTGCCAATGACATTTACACAGTAATCAGTGGACATTTAAATTTCTGATCGCTGTATAAATGTCATTGGTCCCAAAAAAGTGTCAAAAATGTCCGACATGTCCGCTGCAATATCGCAGTACCGATAAAAATCGCAGATCGCCGCCATTACTAGTAAAAAAAAAAAAAATAGTAAAAACGCCATAAATCAATTCCCATAGTTTGTAGACGCGATAACTTTTGCGCAAACCAATCAAAATACGCCGATTGCGATTTTTTTTTTTAACCAAAAATATGTATTAGAAGATATATCGGCCAAAACTGATGAATAATTTTCTTTTTTATATTTTTTTGGATATTTATTATAGCAAAAAAGTATAAAATATTATTCTTTTTTCAAAATCATCGCTCTTTGTTTATAGCGCAAAAAATAAAAACTGCAGAGGTAATCAAATACCACCAAAAGAAAGCTCTATTTGTGGGAAAAAAATGATAAAAATTTTGTTTGGGTACAACGTCGCACGACCACGCAATTGTCATTCAAAATGCGACAGCGCTGAAAGCCGAAAATTGGTCTGTGCAGGAGGGGGGTTTAAGTGCCCAGTAAGGAAGTGGTTAACTACCATTTATACTACTTAAAGTGGTAATAAACCTGAATCCATAAATGTATTATATTGCAGCTTATCAAGCATTCGATGCGGCTGCATAAGTTTTCTTTTCTTTGACTTTTTTCACTTTGTTTTCACCTGGTAGCCAGTAATACATCTCCTGTATTAGTGAGACACAACTCTGCAGGAATGAGAACAGGAGGCACAGCAGAGACAGCAGCATTGTCAGTTGGGAGGGTAGTGTTAAAGTGGTTGTCAAGTCATAACAACCACCTACAGGTAAGCCTATAATAAGGCTTACCTGTAAGTACCCTGCATATCTCTCAAACCTGCACGGTTTAGGAGATATACAGTGTAAATGGATGTGCCAACGTCATCGGCACACGCGCAGTAACGAAACGGCCTGATAGTGCCGTTTCTTCAATAAGTGTGCCGTAAATGATGGCTTCCGTGCGCATGCATGGGAGTGACGTCAGCGCGGCTCCTGCCAATCACAGTGCTGGAGTCCGCGCTGTGATTGGTCGGCGCCCGGGATCACGGGAGACGATGGATTCAGCATGCCGCTGGTCACAGCAGTGCTAGGGGACCGCTGCTACAGCGTCGATCTAAGGTAAGCATTTCATAATGAGCTAGTATGCGATGCATACTAGCTTATTATGCCTTTGTCTTGCAGGTGTTTTTTTTTTTTTTTTAAACTTGACAACCCCTTTAACAGATTTAGATACGCTAACAAATTGAAGCCAAACGCTAGCCCACACTTTATAATCAGTTATAGCAAACATCTGTTTTTCCTTTTGGGATAAAGGTTTTGCATCAATAAATAAAAGCTGATCATTTTAATTAGCCCTGTCAGTGTTAAATGGTATGTCTCAACCATGTAAATTCATACATTCTGCTGGAGAGTTTGTGCTGCGAAAAACAGACTTGCTGGCTGGATTATCAGATGAACGTAGAAAAAGCGAGCCTAAAACGGGAAGCGAATGAAGCCATCACATTTAATAATTTATAAACTGCAGTATAATAAAGGTTAACTTTTGGGTTAATGCTGCTTTTAAGCGTGGCCCATAGAGTAAGGTGTGAGCGAATTTACAGCCCATCCTTGGCTTTGTGTTTCAGATGACTGCTCTATACTGAATATACTGTCTCTACAAAACGCTGGAGGGGAAAAAAATCATTTATTCTCTATGGAGATGGTTCACTTCTCCACTCCAAAACGGCTGAAGCTAAATGCCTGAAGCTAAAAAAAAGTTTTGGAGGTATTTTTGTAGCTCTATTTGGGCGGTTTTTCTACTTTTTACATTGGTGACATGTACAAAATCGTGGTAAAAACACGTCACTTTCTGCCTGAAAACGCTACGCCCAGGTGTGAATCCAGCCTTAGAGTATAGCTTGGAAGAGGTTGGCATTTAATGTTCCTACAATATCCCTTTGTTCAGCTTGAGGGCAGTTTGGACGAACAGGCTGCAAATCGTCAGAAACCTTGAACCCGAATGCCATTAAAGTCAAAGGTAAGGGAATTCAGGTGGACTGCACATGTTTCTAAATAATAGATTCCTGGTGGTGGTAATTTAATTTTGCTGCTGAAAATCCTGGGTGACATTATTGACAAAATTTGATGTGATGTCCCTGGGATTCCTGGACGTAAATTAAAATTGTCATAGCCTGGAATCTGTAATTTAATGGTGGAATTCACAGCGTGTACAGGTCAATGGCTGACAAGTCATAGTGATTTCCATGGAATTACATTGGTGTATGCCGTGATTGATACTAGATTCACTTCTGGAGACTTTAATAAACTTTTCTAAATCCAGTTTATTACGTTTTATGCAAAAATAAAAAAATACATCCAAGTAGCAGAAATACAGGAAACAATACATGGTGCATTGAAGACATTCTGTGTAATTCATACAATAACTGTATGAAGATCCATGGAAGTACATTAAAGTTATTCTACAAGTGCATTATTAATGTGAAATATGTATTTTAATAAAGATTGTTTAATAAAAGTTGCTTTCAAACCTTAATGTTGTGTTGTAGCTTCTCATGGATCCAATGGTCTTGTATTAAAGGTACTACAGTGTTCACAGGTGGGGAAAGTATTCAACAGGACAACCATGGCAAGGGGACACTCTGAAGGACAATTACCTGTGTGGATATAATAGAGATGTTTTCCTTGGGCTTGGAGGATGTTTTTTTTAATTTATTTTTTCTGGGGGGGGCGGGGGGGTCTTTTAGATTCACAGATAGAATGTGTTCCTCCAAATCTTGTCTTATTTCCTATTCAGAAATCAATCCATGATCCTTGTGAGGGTTGTGACAAATAGATATAAAATTAGTTCAGGGAATCCTAGACAACTTGAGATTTCAAAAAGAAGTCCCATATGGAAGTCTTGATAGATTTAAAGTGGATGTAATCCCACCACCCACCCTCTATAAACTAATGACACAGCATTAATGTATATATACATGCAAGCCTCCTGCATCTATCCCTACCTTTCAAATGTCCTTCCTGTAAGCACTAGCAGCTCTGTAAAACTCTGCAATCAGAGGGTGTCTGTGTTTGCTGGAGTTTGGTGGGTGGAGTTGTGATGTCACAAGCCTCCCCACCCACCTCTATACTGAGACATGGAGGAGGGAGGGAGGGGGGAGTGTAAAACTTTCTGTGTTAAGGAGATAAGCAAATTGCTTGTCACTCACAGAGCAAGGGGCGGAACGACTGTGTATTTCCCTGTTAGTCTGACTTTCTCTTCCTGAAAAAAGATAAGCTCTTTACTCAGTTGGATTAACTCTTTGTGGCAAGACTAGGCACAGATGACATAACATGCTATACTCTACCAGGCAGAAGTATTAAATTTTTTTTTCGGGTTTACATCCACTTTAAGGAAGGATGATGGATATTGTAGTAGTAGGGTGTGGAAAAATTAAAGCATCTTGGATAAGATGTTCATTTTGATAATAATGCTTCATAGCCAAGAAAAGGGTGGTTTATTGTATAAGTTAAGGCATTGTAGAATATACTGTTCAGGTGGACAATGAATGACCCCAGCCAGTGTAGTAGGGGTTTTTCAGGGTATATTGACCCTAAATATTTATTTGGGGAAGGAGGTCTGCAGCTGTTGAAGCTATTGTGAGCTTTTTATGAGCCACCGGTCACTGTGTCAGGAGCACGCAGGGTGCGCACTGTCGGCACAGCTCTATTGGCGGGAATGCACAAAAATTTCCAGCGCCAAGGCCTGGTTGCTGAGAGGCTGCATATTTGCGTGCCCTTGGTGCCTAGGGGTTAATTTAAAGTTGCATAAAAAGCCAGTGTTCAAATTCTTAAAAGTGGGATAGAAGTAGTGTGGGAGGAGACATACCGTAACACATCATCCACATAGATCAAATAGATCAACACTTGGACACGGGCGCGTTGCAAGGAACCCGGGTGTGGGATTTGCCACCCCCTCCCGCCCCTCATTAAAAGGCATGTGTCCCACCCCCCACTCCCTACTGGGGGGTTTTCTATGTTATTTTGGTGGCAAAAATTAGTTGTCCATATATTTAAAGAGCCATGCACAGTATTCTATGCATATAATTACAGCTTTTAGCTCATTTCTTTTTCTTTTTTGTGCTGAATACAGTGTACTTGAACATTGCTGCTGTTCAGTTTGAGCTTTTCAGACTCAAATGTGCAATGTTTAGGATAGAATTATAATTCTCCCAACCAAACAGGAACCCTAGTGGTCAGCAAAGGTGCACAGGTGTACGTTAATGTTAAAAATAATGGTTTAGAGGTGCACCGAATGGAAATTTTGGTGCCAAAGCTGAAAATTCAGGATGTACTTGGCCGAAACTGAAAAATTTACATTTTTTTTATAAGTATATATTTTTATGTATAATATTTGACTTTCTAATTTATATACATTTAAATTCTATGTTTCGGACGCCGAAATGTTGGTACATCTCTATAATGGTTTTTTTATCTCCGTTTTGACAGTTCCCTTTTAAAGTGTTACTAAACCCAGTAATATGAAAATAGTTCCTCTGCCCCCCAACAGTGCCCACAGCTTATATATAAATCTTCTTTTTACATTAAAATACTGCCACTATATACCTTTTTCACTGATCTGTATAGCACTGTCACATGATAAACTGCACTGTTTGTCCATAGCTGTTTGTTCAGGTAGGAGGAGATTTCCACTACAGCCTGTATATACGCCCGCATGTGTGATGGCAATACCATGTGACCTGAACAGTTCAAATGAAACTGGAAATGTTCTTTCCAGCAATAGAGACTAAACTGAGCATGTGCAGGACGGCTACCCTCACTGTATTATATGGCCTTGCCAAGATAGACAGTGCAGGAGGGGAAGGATCTGTCCATATAGCGTCAAAGAGCTTTTTTACACAATGCAGCGGATTAACCTCTTAAGTTCCACAGTGAGTATAACAAGCATGCTATGCTGCATATGCAGACAGATTTTACTGTTGTGGGTTTAGTAACACATGATCTCTAGTTCCGATAGCACTGATAATCCTTAAACTTTAGCAAAATAATTCTTTCAGATATTCCTGATAATTTTAACCAGTTTATCACTTTTATTTCTCATTATGTTTTCCTTTTTTATGTCTTGATTAGTGTTCAGTTGCACCTAAAAGGCAGAGCCTAATGGCTAATCCATTGAGAAATACTCCTCCAATCTTCAAGCTACAGATGTTCTGCCACAATTTGTCTGGGCAAGACTTCCAGCCATCGGTGGTGTTTAGGGTCTTGTAACTTGCTTGAAGCGGTATTCAACTCAAAACCAAAAATGTAGTATATTGCACCTTACCAATCATTAGATGTAGCAGCTGTAATAGTTTTTATTTTTCTAAGCGTTTCCCCCACTTTGTTTTACCCTGGTCATCTAGCCAGATTTTGGACAGCAGAGTTGTCAGTCTGAAGGGAGGGAAGTGTTATAAGTGCTAGCAGATTTAAATACACTAACATTTTGAAGCTGAACTCCAGCTAATACTTTATAATCCGTTACAGCAAACAGTTTTTTTTCCTTTTGGGTATAAACATTTTACATAAATAAAAGCTGATCATTTTAAACACCCCTGTCAGTGTTAAATGGTCTGTCTGATCCATGTAACTGCAAGATGGCTTTTCTTTTGAAAAACAACAGACTTACTGGCTGGATTGCCAGATGAAAAAAGAATAACGAAGACCAAAAAAAAGGGAAACTAATGCAGCCATTACATCTAAGGATTGATGAGCTGCCAAATAATGTTTGCCTTTGGGCTTATTACTTTTTTAACAATAAACTACACATAACTTGCAGTAGTCCTCTTATTTGTTTAAACCAATATTTATTATGGGATTTTTAAATTAGATCGCTGCCCAGTCTAAAGCCAAGCACACCTCAGAAATGGTCCTGTTAAATGTACCCCTACCCCAAAATGAGATGCAGCTCTTCTCAATAAAGGTTGAAATGTCTCTTGTGTGTTGTTAATAAGCATTGTTTTGTCTGTTTCTGGAACAGTCAAGAAACCTGGTAAATTATTACAGTCTATGCTAAAACCCAAGTCCCGGTCTTTTGAAAAAAATAAATTGCAAAGTCACTTCACCATCTGCAGACGAGAGTGGCTTGGCATTGTCAGCGTTCTCTCAGCTCATTTAAATAAAAATAACATATCATTCTGGAGTCTGTCCTCCACTCCAGGAAAGCTTAAAAGTTGAACTAATTTAACTGATTCATTGACAGCTGTTACTGTAAAATATACTACCTAAATGTCTCAAAATAAACCTACCTTTTTAATATTGATATTTTTTATAATATTTATTTGTCTGGAAATGAATATGCTATACACTAGAAGAGTGTATCTGAAACACTTGAGCATATGGGAGGTTGCCTGCTGAAAACTTGCATTGTTGATGGAACTTGAGGGCAGGTTTGGGAAACACTGTAAAGCCGGGCACACACGATCAGATTATTGGACGAATTTTTGGCCGTTTTTTTCCGATGATAGTCTCATATGGAATCTGAAGAGGTTACTAAACATCCGAAAATTCTCGTACGACAAAATGCAACGTCAGAAGTGACGTAATGTGTTGAATAGTTTTGTATGTGTTCTTTCGTTTCTGAGCATCCGTAGTCTTGCTCTAGCGATTTTTTTTTTTTTTGGCCGAAAACTGTACGAATTAAACAAAAATTGGATGTTGTGTTCAAAAACGACAAAAAATTTCAAGCCTGCACATCAGTTTTTGTCGTCCGAAAATCCGGAATCGGCTGTTGAAAGCACCATACTACCGATCAGAAAATTGGCAGATCGTTCTGACAATTTTTCTTCAGATTTTTCTTCAGATTTTCTGATCGTGTGTACGGGTCTTTAGAATGACCAGAATTTAGGAATGAATGCACAGCACCAATCCTTTTTTTAATAAAAAAAAGTAGGAAATAATTAGAACCTTCTTCTTTCTTCTTCTTCCTCCCCTGGGTCTCCATTGTGGCTGGTTTCCTCCTGTCACACCATGACCAAAAAGCATAAAAAACTGATGGAATCAAAAGTACTTCTATTGCTGTCTATGCCAGCGGCGGCTGGTGCATAAGGGGCACTTGGGCGCAGCCTCCCCGCCACTGACATGTTAAAAAAAAAAAAAAAAAGTCAGCCCCGCCCCCCTGCAGGAGGCGGCTGGTACATTGACTTTTCTTTTTTTTTTTTTTTTTTCCTCGGCTCCTTGTAGTAGTGAGCCGATTGATTAGTCATTAAACTCTATGTGTGTGCGCTGAACAGGCACACACACATAGCCTGATTGGCTTCCCCCTGAGCCATCAGAGCCAATGACTCTCTGTCATTGGCTGGTGGGGGCGGGACTGTGGTGGACGTGCTGGCTGTGGGATTACTCACACAGGCGCAGCACTCCGCTTGGTTTCAGTCCCAAGCTACTCACCATCCAGCATGCTGACCGCAAGCCGATCTCTGCACAAGCCTGCTATTAGATGGGGTAAGTCCCGACTTCGGTGGCGGGGGGGGGGTCTGCTGCCCTTTATGCCCTATCTGGTGCCCTGTGTGCCCTTCTGGCGCCCTGTATGGCCTATCTGGGACCCTGTATACTGCTATCTGGTAACTCTGTATACCTATCTGTGATACTGTATACCCTATCTGGTGATGCTGGGCTGTATACTCCCAACACAAAGGGTGGGGCTTATGAGAAGTGGGAGGGGTCAAAAAGGAAGGATGGGATCTGGCACCCCCCCATCCTAAAATTTCACCAGCCGCCACTGGTCTATACTCTTGTTGAAGACACTCCACTCCACCCTGTTATGGTGAACATGGGAAGCAAAAGCAATCTCTGTAATTGCATCTTGGCAGAAAAAAAAAAAAAACATTTAGAATTTATAGCCTTTACCCACTCTATCCAAAATATAAAAGAAAAAGTCTGGGCTGAAGTTGGGTTCATGTGGCTTTTCGGTATACTTTCAACATGGCAACATGGTACCCGTCATTTTTCACTACCTCTCACACACTGAAGAAAATTGCAGTTCACAGAGGGAATCCTCACAAATTTAAAAAGCTCTGGGCGCCGTGGCTGGATGTACCGGGGCTTGCTCCGGTGGATCTGGTCACGGACCGCCTATTGTATGGGTGATGGAGAGCCCAGTTCCGCACAAGTGGTAGTAACCTAGATGGGAAGCATTTAGATATGTGAGATAATACTTCTCAGATAGTTTGGTAGAGATTGTGGTTGACAGAGGAACATATAATTGATATTTCTAGAAATAAATATGTTTGGTATGTGCTGACAATGTGTACTGATGTACGAGTATATATGTGCTTGTTGTTACAATAAAACTTTTGTTGGATTAAAAAAAAAGAAGAAAATTGCAGTTATTTTTATTTTTGTGGCACTGGTTTGGAATAGCGTTGAAACAAAAAAAAAAGAAATCAACAAAAATAGAGTAAAGCCCTAGTACACACGATCTGTTTTTTTTTTTTCTAATTCAACTCAGCGGGCTGAGCAAAGTAACCCAAAAACTGAAGCGCTCGGGAGGAGATTCTGTACTAACCTTAGTACAGCATTCTCTTTTCTAAGCTATTGTGTTCTGACTTCCATTTGAGAATGCCCACAGATGCTCAATAGGGTTTAGATCTGGAGACATGCTTGGCCAGTCCATCACCTTTACCCTCAACTTCTTTACCAAGGCAGTGGTCATCTTGGAGGTGTGTTTGGGGTCATCATCATGTTGGAATACTGCCCTGTGGTCCAGTCTCCGAAGGGAGGGGACCATGCTCTGCTTCAGTATGTCACAGTACATGTTGGCATTCATGGTTCCCTCAATGAAATGTAGCTTCCCAGTGCCGTCAGAACTCATGCAACTCCAGACCATGGCACTCCCACCATCATGCTTGACTGTAGGCAAGACACACTTGTCTTTGTACGCCTCACCTGGTTGCTGAACCAAATAAGTTTATCTTGGTCTCATCAGACCACAGGACATGGATCCAGTAATCCTTGTCCTTAGTCTGCTTGTCTTTAGCAAACTGATGGCGGGCTTTCTTGTGCATCATCTTTAGAAGAGGCTTCCTTTTGGGACAACACCCATGCAGACCAATTTGATGCAGTGTGCAGCATATGGTCTGAGCACTGACAGGCTGGCCCCCCACCCCTTCAACCTCTGCAGCAATGCTGGCAGCACTCCTATGTCTGTTTCCCAAAGATAACCTCTGGATATGACGCTGAGCACGTGCGCTCAACTTCTTTGGTTGACCATGGCGAGGCCTGTTCTGAGTGGAACCTGTCCTGTTAAACCGCTGTATGGTCTTGGCCACCATGTTGCAGCTCAGTTTCAGGGTCTTGGCAATCATCTTATAGCCTAGGCCATCTTTATGTAGAGCAACTAATCGTTTTTTCAGATCCTCAGAGTTCTTTGCTATGAAGTGCCATGTTGAACCTCCAGTGACCAGTATGAGAGATTGAGAGCGATAATACCAAATTTAACACGCCTGCTCCCCATTCACACCTGAGACCTTGTAACACTAACGAGTCACATGACACTGGGAAGGGAAAATGGCTAATTGGCCCAATTTGGACATATTCTATTAGGGTAGTACTCACTTTTGTTGCCAGTAGTTTAGACCTTAACCACTTGCCGACCGCCAACCGCAGGTTGACGGCGACAAGGTGGTTCGTTATCGCAAATCGCCGTCATACGACGGCGGCTGCGATAACGCGCACTGTGAGCGCTGGTGGAACAGCGGCAGTTGGACGCCAACCGCCAGCCGTTCACCAATTCCAGATTTGATGACCGTTGTTTTCACTCATGATGGGATTATCTTATACAGGTTTAACCCGGTTAATCGGTAAAAGGGAAGGGTCACAGTACACTGAGCAATCACAATGTTCCAGAGTCCACACTTACCCCTCGTCCGCACAATTTAAACCATAATAGCGAGAGTTAGAGAGTATGACCAGTGACCTCCAAGTTGTACCGTGAAGTATCGTTTCTTGAGACTCCTAGACTTTTTTGCTAATCAACGAGATGTATTT
>BLSH010310011.1:321738-354508 GCA_018402905.1 Glandirana rugosa
AAAAAATAAAAAAAAATGAAAAACCCCAAAAATGAATTCTCATCATCCGTAAACGCGGCCACTTTTGCGCAAACCAATCAATAAACGCCGATTGCGATTTTTTTTTATCGCAAATATGAGGAAGAATATAAATCGGCCAAAAACGGTGAAAAAAAATGTTTTTTATATTTTTTTTTTGGATTTGTATTTGAGCAAAAAGTAAGAAATTTGTTTTTTTTTGCAAAATTGTCGCTCTTCTTTTGTTTATAGCGGCGATCAGAAATGACGCAGTGGTGATCAAATACCACCAAAAGAAAGCTCTATTTGTGGGAAAAAAAGGACGCAAATTTCGTTTGGGTACAACGTCGCACGACCGCGCAATTGTCAGCTAAAGCGACGCAGCGCCGAATCGCAAAAAGGGCTCCGGTCCTAAAGCTGGAAATCCTTCCGGGGCTGAAGTGGTTAATAGCTGTTCTGAGTTATTTTGAGGGGACAGCAAATTTACACTGTTATACACGCTGTACACTCACTTTACATTGTAGCAACGTGTCATTTCTTCAGTGATGTCACATGAAAAGATATAATAAAATATTTACAAAAATGTGAGGGGTGTACTCACTTTTGTGAGACACTGTATGTGTATATATAATAACTTGCATGTTATGCTCACCTGCTCTGTTCAGTGGTTTTGCAAAGAGCAGTCCTGATCATCCTCTTCTCAGGTCCCGGCGCTTCTGGCTCATCCCTTTTGCCAAGTGCCCCCAGAGCAAGCAGCTTGTAGTGGGGGCACTTGAGCAGGCTCGCTTTCAAATTGTGGCTCTGCGTGCACACAGAGCCAAATCTCGGCACTGTCTCCTGATTGGCTCAGTGACTGTGATTTACAGCCAATAGCTTCTGCTGAGCTAGTGAGTCCCCAAAGAGCGGGGGCACTTGTGCGCATCGCTGGATCCAGATGAGGCTCAGGTAAGTATTTGGGGGAGGGGCTGGGGAGGATGCTGCACACAGAACATGTTTTACCTTCATGCATAGAATGCGTAAAGGTAAAAAATACCTTGAAGCTTTACAACCAAAGTCACACTGCCTCTGCAGGCTTGCCTCTTCCCATATTGCATCCTGGTGCAATATCTACCCTGGGTAAGCGATGCACACACACCCCTCCATCCACCTGGTGGAAAAGAAAACATTATTCATCAGACCAGAACATCTTCTTCCATCGTTCTATGGTCCAGTTCTGATGCTCACGTGCCTATTGTAGGCTCATTTGGCTGTTGACCTGAGTCAGCATGGGCACCATGTTCGACCTGCTGCTACGCAGCCCCATACGCAACAAAATGTGATGGAACCAGCATTCACTTTTTCAGCAATGTGTGCTACAGTGGCTGTTCAATTGGATCGGATTACAAGGGCCAACCATTGCTTCCCACCATCATCAGTGAACCCTGGTCGCCCATGACCCTGTCAAAGGTTCACAGTTTTTCCTTCCTTGGGCCACTTTTGGTAGGTCATGATTGCAGACTAGGAGCATTTTACAATAGCTGTTTTGGAGTTGATCTGACCTTGTCTTCTAGCCATTACAGTGTGATCCTTGTCAAAGTCCCTCAAATTCTTACACTTGCCCAATTTTTCTGCTTTCAACACAAGTCCTTTCAAGGGACTTTGCGTCCTAATATATCCCACCCACTTTCAGATGCCTTTGATTATTTATTTATTTCTGGTACTTGTATAGCACCGTCAATTTACGCAGTCCCTACCCTCAAGGAGCTTACAATCTAAGGTCCCTAACTCACATTCATACACATACTAGGGCCAATTTAGACAGGATCTAATTAGCCTACCAGCATGTCTTTGGAGTGTGGAAGGAAACCGCAGTACCCGGAGGAAAACCACGCAGGCACAGGGAGAACATACAAACTCCAGGCATGTAGTGTCGTGGTTTGGATTCGAACCAGCGACCCTTTTGCTGCTACGCGAAAGTGCTAACCACTGCACCACTGCGCCGCCCATGTAATCAATTTTGTTCACTTTACCTGTCAGTGGTCGTAATGTTATGGCTGATCTTTATATATTTTATTTTAGGTACTTGTGTAGCGCCGTCCGTTTACGCAGCGCTTTACATATACATTGTACATTCACATCAGCCCCTACCCTCCAGGAGCTTACAATCTAAGGTCCCTAACTCACATGCATACATATACCTGGGCCAATTTTTCTTAGACAGGATCTAATTAACCTAGCAGCGTGTCTTTGTATATACTTTTTTCTGTGACTGTTAATGGCTGCAGAATTGTCAGGGATCAGTATGGTATAATGCTTTTTTATTTTCTGTCATCGGTTTGCAGTGAACACATTTGCCTGTTCTTATACTGCCTCTAACAGGATGAGAAATGTGATGCATCTGCTTTAGCATTTTTTTTAACAAATGTCCCCGTTTGTCTCCTATACAGTGAAGAAGAACTACCATTTCACGATGAAGCAATAGAAAAGGTATACTTTTTACTTTTTTTTTTTTTTTTTGCGGGGGGGGGGGGGTTGATTGGCTACAAGTCGGGTTTTAGTATGTAACTTTACAAACTACCTAATTGCATATTCTTTGATTTTGAAATGGGAATCTAAACAAATCATCAAACTATAAGGGTCCTTTCACACCTTTTTTCATACTGACCTGAACGGACTCTCCATTCTCCTTTATGGAGAGACGGATGTCAGCTGTGACATGTCCATTGGCATCCAATCTGCAAAATCCAGGCGGATGGAAACCCTATTTTCTATCCGTCCGGCGGATTGTATGAAAACGGACAGATGGTCCGTTTTCGTCCGATCCCCCATAGAGGAGAGCGGTGCTCTGACAGGGTGCAGAGACTGACCTGTCATTCGCCGGCTCAGCAGGGATGAATGGATGGATCCCCGCTGAGCAGAGGAGTTCATCAAAATGGACTCCACATGTGTGAAAGGAGCCTAGGGTCACACCTTTACTTTTTGTAGTGCATTTTCAGTTTTGCAGGAATGCACTACAGTCCATTTACACACGATTTCCTATGAGTCACGTTCACATCTGTGTGTTTTCAACCAGCGCATTTTTTGGAAAGGGTCAGGGACTTTTTACCTGCAGCAGGTTGCGTTTTTGATTGCATAGACTTCAATAGGATTGCAGCAGAAATGCATAGAAAACGCAGTGCTTGTGTTTTGTGATGTTTCCGTTGTGTTTTTTACTGATTTCTACTACATAACAAGGCGCCTCCCAAAAATGCAAAATGCATCAAAAACTCTGGTAAAAAAACTAAAATGCATCGACAAAATGCATCAACTGCAATTCTCATCGGTGTGAACCTAAGCTCAAGCTTCATTCATGCGGCCGTAAAAAACAAAATGCATATAGAAGTATTTTTTTAAATTATGGATCTGAATACAGCTGCTTTGTTTTCAAAAGAGCCATTCACACCGGAGCCTAAACATGCACTGCATTCAGATCCGTAAGGCTTCATTCACATGGCGTAAAAAAAAAATTAATGTACAAATGTTTATTTAATAATGGATCTGAACACAGTTGCATTGTTTTCAATGGATCCATTCAAACAGATGTGTAAATGTGCACAGCATTCAGATCCTTGACACAGAATCCAAAAGCCTGCATAGAAGAATATGCCCTTTAATCACTTATGCATATACGTGTGTGCATTTTTTGTTTGTTTGCACATAAATTAGGTCTAAACGAAGGGGAAAAAGAAATTATTTATGTAAGTAAAAAGTATTTATGTTTTTACTAACACTACGCAGGAACTTTTCTCCTAGAAAACCCGTGTAATGACATCAGTAAATTTTTACAGCTGCTTGAATGAAGCCTAATATAGGCATGAAAGTGTTAACAATCACAATATCTTTCTATTACTTTTTTCTCTCTTGACACGGTAGGTAGAGCGGTGTATATCTCCTGGACTTTTTTCTCTAAGGCTTCATTCACACGGCGTAAAAATTGTTACGGATGTAAAATTTGTGTTTTCTAGGAGAAAAGTTCCTGTGCAATGATTGAGTAAAATACTTGTGTATATTTATTATTATTATTATTATACAAGATTTATATAGCGCCGACAGTTTGCGCAGCTCTTTACAATATTAGGGCAGACAGTACAAATTACAATACAATTCAAAACAGGAGGAATCAGAGGACCCTGCTCGTTAGAGCTTACAATCTAGGACAGATGCGTTTAAAAGCGTAAAGACGCATATGTGTACATAATGATGATTTATTTTTCCCCTTTGTTTAGACCTAATTTTACGTGCTTACAAATGCGTATACGTGTACATGTTTAAAGTGATTGTTCTTAGATGCAGATTTTTGGATTCTCTGTTACTGATCTGAATGCAGCGCGTGTTTGTACAACTGAGTGAATGGCCCCATTGAAAACAATGCAGCTGTGTTCAGTTCCATAATTAAAAGCACTTAGGTTTTAAATCTAGTTAAAGACCTGCTCTATCTGAAGCACTGTTTCAGATGGAAACAGACAATATTTATTTGGAAGGTTGGGGGGACATTTCTGCATGTCATAAACTTCAGCATGTTTTATCTGAGAGGCAAGAATATTTCTAGAGTATAACAAGCTAACAGAATAATTTGTATCAACACCAGAGCTGATTTACAAATACTACGGGGAGTAAATTATCTTGAAGAGAGACTATACTGCTATTTTGTCGGTTGTGCTGAAAATTTGTGTTCTGAAATTAAAGACCGCAAAGGCCAGCTCCATCCACAATCATGTCAGTTTATTGGAGTTAAAAAAGATTGTATCATTACATCAACTGCCCCTGAATATAGCGGTTTCTGAAATGCCCAGGAAGAAGTGTACAAAAAGATATACGCAGGCACCTCTTTTCACCGACTGTCCTAGCTTGGTGGGCTTTACTTTGCTCTAGATTATTTTTCTAGCATAGTGTTTTGACTAATCACTTATTGTATTTTCAGCAAAAACTTTTAGAAATTGAAAGGACCTCCAAGTGGCTAAAAATGCTGAAGAGCTGGGATAAGTACAAGAACTCTGAAAAGGTAATGCACTTTTGGAAGATTGTAGAATCAAACAGAAATCATATAGTAATGTTTCATTTGTTCAGGTCTATACAAAATGTTTCAGTTTTGGGTATACACTGGGGATTTGAAAACTTGTCAACTTCCAATTGTGAAGAATTAATCAGGAGTTCTGAGGTTTATCGAACTGTTGTCACCATCATCAGTGTCTTTTTACATGTTGAGAATTGACTTTCTTTCTTCATTGCAAAGAACTTAGGTGTACGTTTATGAAGCAGTGGAAAAAATCCACTGCTCCATTCTCCAGCATTCACAGAGGAGAGCTCTCTCCTCTGGGTGCCAGTTTATGAAGCAATGTAGATCTCTTCAACTCTTGTGAAGTGAAACGATCTACAAACGGTGGAGAATGCCCCCCTGATACTGTGATCTCGTGACACCTAATGAGATTATGGTACCAGAAATTCACTGAAACACTGAGATGTCCGTTTATGAAGCGGTGATAAATTATCACTGCTTAGTAACGGACATTCTCAGAGCAGACCGCCCATCTCGTTAATAAAATTATTAGCCCCCTTACACTATATATGTCTATATAAACACACATCTACAGAGCAGGGGGATGCGGTTAATGTGTTGGGGGCGTTTAACCAAGTAAGAAGGAAGTTGGTAATCTTCCTCCTTCCCCCTGGATTCTCTCTTCACTCCCGATTCACCACCTCTGAGCTGGAGAATCAGGGAGGGTGAATTCTGACCGAGATCGCCAGTGAAGTGCTGAGATCGCAGCTTCATAAACTGCCCGTTTCTGTGTCAGTCAATCACAGCTCCTCTGTGTGCAGAGATAATTGGCGGAGGACAGGTTCTCCCCAGAATATCTCTGTGTCATAAACCGGAAATGAACTGTGCTCAGTGGTGATCCCAAGGATCACCGCTGATCACAGTTTCATAAATGGACACCTATATGTTAAACTAAGACTGCAGCTACTCCTATAGTAGGAGAAGCGTGACTGCATGTTTGGCAGGATGGGATTCAGGAGATGGAATTCTGGTGGAAAAGAACTGCTTTTTGCTTGAGACCTACAGACTACCACTGCTTAGATGTGGTACTAAAGTCAAATATTTACTTTAGAGCCATTGTTTTATATTGTTGCCCCATGATAATAAAAAGAGAGAAATCCAGCTTCCAGGATTTGTTGTCAAACTTGATTGAACAAGCTGAAGTTAGAAGCTGATTGGCTACCATGTGCAGCTGCACCAGATTTTGCAGTCTCCAATGTTAATGAATCAACCCCATTGTGTCTCGTAGCTCTGTCCTGTTCCGTTTCTCTGTTATCAGCCGTCAACTTTTGAAAAGCTCTCAGAGACCCCGGAGATAGAAGTGTGAGTCAGAGGAGGTTGCTAGAAATAGATTAGCACATTGCTGCGCGATTCACCGGCAACCTCTGTATGTGTGGGGAGGGGGTGTGTGCCTTTCCTCCAATCAGCTATCTCAGTGTCCAGTAATAATCCCCTCCTGGAGGGGAATGAGGAAGTGAAAATTCTGACAGAATTTTTTTCTAAACAGTATATAAATGCGAAGACAGCAGAAATGCATGTAAAACTTATATAGGGAGATGTTTTCATCTCTGTGTATCATCTGAGGCTGTTCACTTGGTATATGTGAGGGTTTACATCCACTTTAAGGTAAAAAATGTTTAGGTGTCAGCATCACCCCCTCAGCCCTCCTTTACTTACCTGAGACCTCATTCTATCCAGCGCTGTGTATGTCTGCAGATCTCTTCTCACCTCACTTACGGGTCTCGCTGGCTTTGCTGGGGCACCAGGAACCATTGGCTCCCTGTGATGTCAGTCAAAGCCAGTGATGAGGAAGCGGGGGCGGGGCCGAGTCACACACACACAGACAGTGGCTGTGTCAATGAACTCAACAGATGGACGCTAGGCTTCCCGTGGGGGCACTGGCAAGGAGGGGCCAGGAGCGCTGACGGGGGGCCCGAAAAGAGGAGGTTCCCGCCCGCTCTGTGCGATTACATTGCACCGAGTAGGTAGGTATAAACATGTTTGATATTTTTTTTTTTTTAAATTACCGTTACAGCCCCTTTAAAGTGATACTAAATGCACACTGTTTAATTTGCATGGTCCCTTCTCTTTCTGTATATGGATGATTACACTGTAATTATTTTAATAATAAAGTGCATTTTTTCCTACAGGTGTCACATGACCCAGCTCCTTCTCAGCCTGTCTGTAGACAAACTTAAGCAGGAGGAGCTTCTAGTCCTCTGCTGCTGGTCACTTGTTTAAAAAAAAAAAAAAAAAAAAAAAAAAGCCTTTGGGATTAGTAAAAATACATCCCATCTTTATTATTTTTGGCAGTAACATGGTTTACCATTGTGTATATGCCCACATGTATGACTCTATAATCACGTGGGCTGCTCAGATGTGATGGGGGAGGAAATGCTCAGCATAGAAACTCACTAAAATCCCCAAATATGGTGCTGCTGGTCACATGTTCAAAAAAAAAATAAAGACAGCCTTTGGAATACGGAGTATAAATAAATAATATTAGGGATGCACAGAAATTTCGTCCGCCAAATATTATTGGCCGAAAACAGTGTTTTTTGGTATCGGCCGAAAGAAAAAAAGCGGCTGATACCGAATGGGGGCGGGTGCCGCCCATTGCAGGGATGTCCGTGTGTTATGCAGGAGATGAGGCGTTTCACATTGCGATTGTAAGAGCCGCTCAGTGCCTGAAACTGTCATGTAATTTAACTGCATGCAGAGACAAGCTGTCACAACTCTGCGGTGATGTTGGGGGTGTTGATGTTGATAGTTTTTATGATGTGGGTTTAGTGACAATTTAAACATTTCCCGCCCCCCATATAGCAGAATGACAGCCAGAAAGAGGTTGTACTAGGCGTCATAGACTAGACTAGGCGTCATATGATGTTCAGCAGGGTAAGCCGCTAGCGAGCGCCTATTGGTAGTGTCGTGTGTCAGTCTGACACACCGCATCTCAGATCCCTGTAAAGCACCTATGACAAAGGTTCTGTACCATGTGATCAGCTGTGTCCAATCATAGCTCATCCCATGGTAACCAGGAAGTGCCGTTTATTGCCTTTTCCTCTATTCGTGCTGACAAGGCACAAGCAGAGGAGAGCCGATCGGGTGCTCTCCTAATGGGGGGGGGGTCAGCACATTGGTTATCAGTGCAGACAGACCCATTGAGGGTGCACACTAGAGCCCACCAGAGATGCCAATCAGTGCCTCCTAATCAGTGCCACCAATCAGCTCCCATCAGTGCTGCCTAAGAGTGCCCATCAGTGCTATCTATAAGTGCTGCATATAAGTGTCTCACCATCAGTGCCACCTCATCAGTGTCCATCAGTGCCCACCAGTGCAGCCTCATCAGTGAAGGAGAAGACTTATTTACAAGGTTTTATAACAGAAACAAAGAAAAACATTTTTTTTTCCAAATTTTCTGTCTTTTTTTTATTTGTAAATAAAAACCCATTGGTGATCAAATACCACCAAAAGAAAGTTATATTTGTGGGAAAAAAAGATAAATATTTTGTTGAGTACAGTGTTGCATGACCGCACAAATGTCATTCAAAATGCGACAGTGATGAAACCTGAAAATTGGCCTGGGCAGGAAAGGGGTGAATGTGCCCTGTATTGAAGTGGTTAATGAGTGTATTTCTGTTGATTAAAAAAGACTAAATTAAATCAACAGATATTTAACATAAATGCTTCAAAGAGGACAAATACATTTTATAAGGCACTGTATATGCAGAGGTTTCCCAGTAGACCAAGATAATTCTTAAGTTGGAGATGTCAACAAAGTGGTGGATCTCTGCAATTTCCTTACCTCCGGAACCACATCTCACTATATACGTTTGCTTTTAGACAAAATGTGTAGGAAGGTGGAAGTTGAGTTCATGTTCCTTTTGTCTAAATGTTTGAACCCCAATAAAATCTTTTTCCTTCTTTCTTTATTGTGTCATATAACCTTTGATACCACATTTTCTCTGGAAGGTGTTGCCTCCTGGAATTCCTAGGTTGTGCTTTATTCTAAGCACATTGCTAATGCTGCCTTGACATTTAGGTTCTGTTAGATTTCTGAAAACAGCTTGTCTTGAAGTAATGCAGCAGATAACCTCTTTCACCCGCTTCTCTCACACTGCTGGAAATGCCTGCAAGTATATTCCTTGTATAGAAGTTCTGATGTGAATAACAAAGACTGACGTGCCCTAAGGATTTTGATTATTGTACATCTGTATCTCATGTGCAGCATGAACCTGTGCTTGATAAACTATTATCTCTAAATCAAGAGTGTGGCAGCAAGGTGTAGAAGGTTATAAAATATTTCAAAAGCTAAAATATTGCAGTCAGAAAAGTAAAGCATTAAATTAGCATTTTAAGATTTCTTATGATGGCGATTTATTGTTGTAAATCATGTTCTGCTCAAAGGAAGAGGCTCATTACATCTTTTGTAACTTTTGTTTCAGTGGTTGTCTATTGCATTTTGTTGTGCCTTTTTTTCCTCCTCTTTTCTGTAGTCCATCCATGTTCAGACATTGGGGTTGATTTACTAAAATCTGGTGCAGCTGTGCATAGAAACCAATCAAAAAAAAATTTTTTTTTTGTCAAAGCCTAACCTCTTCGAACCACCGCCTCTTTGCCCTTTAAGAGGTTTAGGATGCGGGAGGCGGGGCTTAAGATTTGGTGACCGTCGCGATTGGCTGTCACATGATGAGAAAATTCTGCTGCTTTCGGTCAGGCGCTGGTAACTGTGTCGGGAGCGCGCGCCCTCTTGGCACAGCTGTATTAAAGTGGTTGTCAATCTGTGACAACCACTTTAACCTACAGGTAAGCCTATAATAAGGCTTACCTGTAGGTGTCCTGCATATCTCCCAAACCTGCACAGTTTAGGAGATATACAGTGTAATACATGTGCCAACATCATTTCGGTGCAGTGAAGAAACGGCTTCCGTGCCTTTCTTCACTGAGATTGTGATGTGACAGGCACCTCCTGTGACTCCAGCCAGTCACAAAGCCGGAGTCGCGGCCCCGGAAGGAAGAGGGGCTGAAGATGGGCGTTGCAGGCTTTGTTTGCCCATTATGCTTCTACTTTGCAGGGGACTTTAGAGGAAGTAAACCCCATCAGGGTTTACTTCCTCTTTAACAGCAATTCACTCAAATATGCAGCCTCGGCCCCAAGGACCAGGTGCCGAGAGGTTGCATATTTGCATGCAGTTGGCACCAAGGGGTTAATTGAACAAGCTGAAGTTAGAAGCTGATTGGCTGCCATGCACAGCTGCACTCTCCAGGTTTATTAAATCAACCCCTCTGAGTTTTAAATAGGAGAAAGATACCTAATGTCAAGTATATAAACTGCGCTTGGGTATATAAAAAGAATTAGATGGATAAAACTGCAAACATATACTATGAGATATTAATATAATCACAAATATTGAAAAAAAATCCATGCTGTGCTGTGTCCAGTACATGAAAGTATATACAATGTGATTGATAGAAAGAAATGACCACATCCACCAACGTGAGAAACTAGGAATAAAGATATCCTGAAGAAAACTGGAAGAGTCTTCACTAGGTAACACCAGATAGCCGTGGCCTTCTAACTAAAAAGAGGCTGAAATGCACATCAATACAATAATGCTATAGGAGTCACCTCTTGTGAAGTCCTCAAAAGATTAGATGTACTCCAGTTGTCACCAACAATATATCTCAGGAATCTCCTTAATTACCCATCCATCCATATGACTCAGGTGTGAAGACCCCATTTGTTACAAATCCAAATTAGTTAAAAATATGATGATGATAGATGTTTCTGCCAAGATTGGTCAGCTGTGGGCAATAGGCTAGCTACTGATCAGCTGTTGATGTTAGCATCATTGTTTAGCCTGGGCAAAATCAGCCACATCAGTTGACAACTGTCTGTTTAGTCATCCTTTACCTTTTTATAGAATATGGAATATTTTTTGTCTATGCATGTAATCTAACTTAGCTGTGCTTTGCTGTTCTTCTAATCATGGTCTATATGTTGCTTTTGTTCAGCTACACAGAAGAATTTACAAAGGCATTCCCCTTCAGCTCAGAGGTCAAGTCTGGTCACTAATTCTAGATGTACCGAAACTGAAAGATGAGAGAAAAGACCTTTATCTGGTAAATCAAAACTTCCTAATTTAGTCAGCTGTTTCTATGTTTTGAACAGTGCATTCCAGGACAATTCGTAAAATAGTTACCTAGATATTAAATCCTATAGTCACAGTGTACACTTTCATTTTAGAACATGAATCAGCATTGTAATAAAAACACAAAGCACTATTTAAAGCGAAGTTCAACCCAAAAGTAGAAGTTATGCTTTAAGTACTCCTTACCCCCTGACATGCCACATTTGGTATGTCTTTTTTTTTTTTTTTTTTTGGAGGGGGGGGGGGGGTACCTAGTTTTGACAGGTACCCAGCTCCCACTTCCGCTCATGCCAGCGCTGAGCAGAAGTTCTCCTATTCCCCTCCCTCCCTGCAATCTTCTGGGACATGTCACGTCACAGAATGGTCCCGGCCATTCATAACATG
Organism: Glandirana rugosa; assembly: GCA_018402905.1. NCBI lineage: Eukaryota > Metazoa > Chordata > Amphibia > Anura > Ranidae > Glandirana > Glandirana rugosa. The sequence continues at coordinate 333,325 of BLSH010310011.1, forward strand.
CAGCAGGACTCACGCATGTGCAGAGTAAAGCCACAAGCTATCACAGCTGGTTACCCACACTTGCAATGCCAGTGCCGCGGAGAGGGAGAGAAGCGAGGCTTCGGGTGGCTGCATCGCTGGACCGTGGGACAGGTGAGTGGCTGTTTATTAAAAGTCAGCACCTAAACTTTTTGTAGCTGCTGAATTATGAATGGGTGGTACTCCACTTAAAACCGTTTATTCCATTGTAAAGTGACAAAGTATACGTTCCACTATTACAGAAGAATAAGCACTTCTGATTTCACATTTTAATAACAGGAAAATGGGCCTTAATAAATTAAACACAAGTAGACAGCTGTCTCAGTTTTGTTTGTTGCAACAAATCAGAAAAGTAACTTTAGACAAAAAATGCTTATTTGTAACCAGACAGTGTGCATGGGTTATAAACACATTAGGGTTTATTTGCTAAAGCTGGAGAGTGCAATATCAGGTGCACTAATGCATAGAAACCAATCAGCTTCCAGGGTTTATTGCAAAAACTCATTTGAACAAACTGTAGTTAGAAGCTAAATGGCTTCTATTCACAAGTTGCACCAGTTTTAGTAAATCTCCCCTACAGTCACTATTGGGTCAACTTGCATTGGCATTCAAAGTGAGAGTAGAATTACACTAAATATTGCATAATTTATGGTATTTGTGGGGGCAGTTTTTAGTAGAATAACTGATCTTTTCATAAGGGATAATTTGGCTGAGTTTGTGTATTCATTGGAAAGTGGTAGGGGCAGATGTCTGCATCCATCTAAGTGCTATTTTACAAGCCATCAATGTTTCTTTGAGAAAAATCCTGGCAATCCTGTATGCCAAGGAAACAGACCTCTGGTGTAATTAGAATAGGGGTATTCAGTAAGCAAGAGAGGAGGTCCACAAACTGTTTCAAACACCTAAAGATAACCAGGCAGGTCTAAATTAAGTGCATAAGTTTGCATTAGGGTAGGTGCACCTTACAGAGTTTTGCCATAGATGCCTCAACCCGTACAATAAAGGCAGGGTGGGGTATGATATATGTTCGATGTATAATTTATAATTGTATTGATGTAGTATTTGCCGCTGGGGAAACAAAGCTGGGATAAACAAATTTCCTACAAAACTATTTTTGACAATCTGATATAAGCTTACTTGAAAACTCCATTCCTGTTGTGAGTGCTGTTTTTAAGCTAGCCATCATTTTCCCACAACTTTCTGGATTTCCTGTTTGTTTTGCAGCTTCTCCTCTGCTCATTCCTTTGGTTTACATTTTATTTCTAAGGACTACATAACCTATGGTACCTTGCTTGCCTGCAAGCAGTGATTCCTTTACTGACTGTGCTCGTGAAACTCCTTCTCTCAGCACCTCTGTAGTTTAGACATGATACTTTGTGAAATGTGTGACACAAGCAGTTCATAGGGCATAGTGAATATGATTCACAGAATTCATGGAAAAAATGTGTGGAGATCTTCACAAAGTATGCTTTTTCAAGCTTCAGGATCATTCAGATTAATAGGAGTAGGGTAGAAATATTTGAAATACAATGTGGAAATAAATATGATTGTAAATTCTGACCATAGGTACACGTTGAGTGAAGTTTTCAAATTTAGCAAAAGTTAAAGCGGAGTTCCACCCAAAAGTGGAACTTCTGCTTTAAGCACTCCTTACCCCCTGAAATGCCACATTTTGGCATGTCATCTTTCGGGGGGGTCCTAGCTCTCACAGGTACCCAGCTCCCACTTCCTGTTTTCGTTGCATCGCTGCCTAGGCAACTCCTCCTCTCCTCCCTTTCTGCAATCTTCTGGGACAAGTCACAGATCCCAGAAGATTGCCTTGCCACTGAGAGAGCGCAGCCCGACTCGCGCATGCTCAGTGTTCACCTGGCTGTGAAGCCGCAAACTGTGACAGCAGGGTGCCCATGCTTGCAATGCCGGCGCCACGGAGAGGCGGAGGAGAGGAGCGAGGCTTCAGGCGGCTGCATCGCTGGACCTTGGGGCAGGTGAGTGGCTGTTTATTAAAAGTCAGCAGCTACACTTTTGGAACACCGAACGAGTGGAACACTACTTTAGAAAATAGAAAATTGAATATCTTTTTTTAGGAGACCCTGTCCTCCAAACCATTCATTTTAACAGCAATATTTCTATTATATGCATCTTTAACATATTTTTTTTGCAATGTATTTACCTGTAAAAGCCTCTTTTTATAGACATTCAAAAAATCTTGAGCCTGCTGCTGGGTTGCACCATCTTTGATGCGATGTCAGCAGCTCCAGCAGACTCAGAGCTGTCACTCAGGTGACATTCTACAGAATTTCCAATTACTACTCCACAGATTGCTATATAAAAGACTATGTAGGGAGGGGCAAAAGTGCTGTGCAAGTACAGACAGAAATGCAGCAGAAATTGAACAGCATGCTGCATTCAGTGCGTGGTACTGCTGCCAAATGTGACCCATTCAGGTCGCTGCTCCTCACAGCCTGTCAGCGCCCTCTGAAAATTGATCCACAATGGTTAGCTGGTTAGAAGGGTGGCAAAAATAGCTCAACAAAACCCTTAGGATATTGGTTCATCTTCTAGAATTCAAAATTGCTTGCAAGTTTAAAGACACATTGCAAGTGAATAAATATTTTTTTTAATGGAAAGGAAAATGCATTTAAATACTTATTTTTTTCTGTGCTTTTACCTGCAACAAGGAGAGGGTTTGTTTTTAAAGACCCAAATCTTTTCTAAGACCTTATCCTTTCTTGATGACTAATTTGTTTTATAGATCAGCAAGAATATAAATGGATGTAAAGGCAAATAGAGATTGCTTGCATGTTAGCATATTAGAATCATGGCATATGTCACATAATTTAGTTGAAAGTGTAGCGTATAAAAGCTGTATATAGATGCTGTGTTTTATAGTGATGCCATTTTATAAAGCAATAACCGTGGCTGACTCTTCTTTTTGATGTAGCACTGATTTAGACAACTGAACTTGTATTTTATTTGTATTTTATTTATTTCAGGTACTTGTAAAGCGCCGTCAATTTACGCAGCGCTTTTACATATACATTGTACATTCACATCAGTCCCTACCCTCAAGGAGCTTACAATCTAAGGTCCCTAACTCGCATCCATACACATACTAGGGCCAATTTAGACAGGATCTAATTAACCTCTCAGCATGTCTTTGGAGTGTGGGAGGAAACCGGAGTACCCGGAGGAAACCCACGCAGGCACAGGGAGAACATGCAAACTCCAGGCAGGTAGTGTCGTGGTCGGGATTCGAACCAGCCACCCTTTTACTGCTAGGTGAAAGTGCTACCCACTACACCACTGTATTGGATTTCATCAAAGGAAACCTAGGCTGCCATGGCTAACCTCTCCTGATAATGACAGTTGCCTGGCTGTCATGCTGATACAGTGGCCAATGTGTAGCAAACCTGCAGATAAGGAATTTTGATGGTGTTCAAGCCAGTCAAAACCAGGCTGCAAGCATTTTCAGAAGGTCTTAAAGTGATTGTAAAGTCTTGTTTAAAAAAAAAAATAAATAAATAATAAACATGTTATACCCTCACTTGCTCTACGCAGTGGTTTTGCACAGGGCAGCCTGGATCCTCCTCTTTTCGGATGCCTCTTTGCTGCTCCTGACCCCTCTCTCCTGTCGAGTGCTCCCACAGCGAGCTGCAGCTGTGTGTGTCCATTCAGAAATGGAGTTTCCATTTAACCCAACCCCCTCTCTCTCCTGATTGGCTGACTGACTTTGACAGCCGCGGGAACCAATGGTGCCGCTGCTGTGTCTCAGCCAATCAGGAGGGAGAGTCCCAGACGGCCTAGGGATTTGTGGACATCCCTGGACAGAGAGGGGACCCAGGTAAGTATTAGGCGGTGCTGGGGTGGCTGCTACACACAGAAGGTTTTTCTTATCTTAATGCATAGAATGCATAAAGATAAAAATCCTTCTGCCTTTACAACTCCTTTAACCACTTGTCGACCAGCTGCCGGCGTTTGACGGCGGCAGGTCGGCTCTCCTACGCGAATCAGCGTAGCTGTATGGCGGCGCTTTATGAGACTGCAGGGGGCGCGTATGCCCACTGCATGTCCCTGGAGCCGACGGCTACCCGCAATTGCTCCTCACAGAGCCAGAACGGGGATCCGTTCATGTAAACAAATGGATCTCCGTTCTGACAGGGAAGTGGAGAGAGATCTGCTGTTACCAGTGATCGGGAGCGGCTTTCTCTCTCCACCCCCAGTCACTACACTCCCCCAACAGTTACAAACACCTCCCTAGGGAACACTTAACTCCTTGAATGCCCCCTAGCGTTAACCCCTTCCCTGCCTGTGACATTTATACAGTAATCAGTGGCTATTTTTAGTTCTGATTGCTGTATAAATGTCAGTGGTCCCAAAAAATTGTCAAAAGTGTCCGATCTGTCTACCACAATATTGCAGTCCCGCAAAAAATCGCAGATCACCGCCATTACTAGTAAAAAAAAAATGTTATTAATGAAAACGCCATAAATCTATTCCCATAGTTGGCAAACGCGATAACTTTTGCGCAACCTAATCAATATACGCCTATTGCGTTTTTTTTTTGAATATATATTATAGCAAAAAGTAAAAAAAAAGTTTTTTTTTTTCAAAATGGTCGCTCTTTGTTTATAGTGCAAAAAATACCACCACGGTGATCAAATACCACCAAAGGAATGCTCTATTTGTGGGGAAAAAAGGATGTCAATTTTTATTTATTTTTTTTTTTTTTTAGGTAAAACCTTGCATGACCGTGCAATTGTCAGTTAGTGACGTATTGCCGTATTGCAAGGGGTGCTCTGGTCAGGAAGGGGGTAAATCCTTCCGTGGCTGAAGTGGTTAAAGTGTTACGAAACCCAGCACCCTGCATTCAATATAGCTGGTGTCTCACAGTATACAGAACATAGAAATGCAATTATTTTATTAAATATAAACTGATAAATCCCTTTCCTCAACAGCGGTATATAGCAGTCTCATGACTTCTATCAGTGTCCGGCCGATCACTGGTTAAAGCTTGTAGGAGGAGTTTTTATTCTCCTCTGACTGATTAGTGGCTGATTGTAAATTTAATCATATATGTGAACCCCTAACAATAGGATCAGATCACATTTTATGGTAAATAACTGCAGAAAACCAAGTAATTACAAGGGGTTGATATACATTTTTTGCCAGCGTATAATCATCTAATAACATTTTAACTTTAAAATGGCTTTCTTACTCTTACCTTACTACCTAGTAGAATGCTCTATGATGGTTATTCACTTAATTATTATAGCAAGAGGCACTTGAAGAGGAACTGAACTCTGGAACCTGTGCTAAAAAAGACAGGGAGAGGACAAAGGACTAGTCACCAGTATTGCTCTGTAGTATTAACATGCCTTGTTCTACACTGCCTCTCTATGTAGAATTGACCATCTTGGTAGAGGAGGACGACCTGGTTTCCTCAAGTCATAGGGGTCCCCATAGTGACTGATGGGGCAATGATCAAGAAGCAGCAGGAGAGGAGTAAAAAGCACAGATTCACAGAGTAAATCACTAGCAATCACAAGCTACAGTACGTCCCACTTAAACAAGGGGGGGCATCAGAGTTTGGGGGTGCCAAAAAACACTACTGCTTATCTCATACAAGATGACAACTTTTAGTGTGCATGATATGGGCTCAGGTTCACTTTAAGACCCAGTATGTTTATATTCAGCATAGGTATCGACCAATATTATTTTTTTGAGGGGAGATGTGATACCGATTTTTCGGCTGTCTTTAAGGCCGATATCCGGTACCGGATATCGCTTGGGTGTCCCGGTGGGAATGGAGACCCAGGTGGAGCAGGGGGGTGGGGCACGTCCTTTCCCACTTCTTGTGATAACGGCCGACGGTTGTTATCACAAGAAAGCTGTTCGTCCTCTCTAAAGAATGGTACCAGGGTGATGCCATCAGCTGCATGCATCACTCCGGTACAACCACTTGAACCAATATTGGTAAGTTTGTTAGCAATATCGGATATCGGGATATCGGCCGCGCCGATAATCAGTCAACCCCTAATTCAGCATAAGCATCCCTATTTTCAGATGTTGACAGTTGTTTTCAGTTTAGAGCTGATAGAGTTCAAAGTCAGTCACATGACTAAAATAAAGCTCCTCCTTTTGGTGTTAAACAGGCCCTATCCCTACACCAGTCCACTCAGATGAGACTCCTGCTTCTTCCACTTCACAAAACCCTGGTTTGGCCAGAGTTTGAGTATGCTGTCCAGTTCGGGTCTCCAATCCTCTGGAAAGATGTGCTTGAACTGCAGAGTTATGAGGAAGCACTGTGTAAATTGACAGTACTATATGAGTACCTGCAATAAATAAATTAAACAGAAGTAGTAATGTTAATGGAGTAAACACAAAGGCATATAGGTGACACTGAAGGAACTGTGTGTGTGTATATACTGTATGTATGTATATACAGTATCTCACAAAAGTGAGTACACCCTCACATTTTTGTAAATATTTTATTATATCTTTTCATGTGACAACACTGAAGAAATTACATTTTGCTACAATGTAAAGTAGTGAGTGTACAGCTTGTATAACTGTAAATTTTCTGTCCCCTCAAAATAACTCAATACACAGCCATTAGTATCTAAATTGCTGGCAACAAAAGTAAGTACACCGGTAAGTGAAAATGTCCAAATCAAGCACATAATGTCAAAATTTTGTGTGGCCACCATTATTTTCCAGCACTGCCCTCTTGGGCATGGAATTCACCAGAGCTTCACAGGTTGCCACTGGAGTCCTCTTCTACTCCTCCATGACGACATCACGGAACTGGTGGCTATTGGACACCTTGCACTCCTCCACCTTCCGTTTGAGGATGCCCCACAGATGCGCAATAGGGTTTAGGTCTGGAGACATGCCTGGCCACTCCATCACCTTTACCCTCAGCTTCTTTAGCAAGGCAGTGGTCGTCTTGGAGGTGTGTTTGGGGTCGTTATCTTGTTTGAATACTGCCCTGCGACCCAGTCTCCGAAGGGAGGGGATCATGCTCTGCGTCAGTATGTCACAGTACATGTTGGCGTTCATGGTTCCCTCAATGAACTGTAGCTCCCCAGTGCTGGCAGCACTCATACAGCGCCAGACCATGACACTCCCACCACCATGCTTGACTGTAGGCAAGACACACTTGTCTTTGTACTCCTCACTTGGTTGCTGCCACACAGGCTTGACACCATCTGAACCAAATATGTTTATCTTGGTCTCATCAGACCACAGGACATGGTTCCAGTAATCCATGTCCTTAATCTGCTTCTCTTCAGCAAACTGTTTGCAGGCTTTCTTGTGCATCATCTTTAGAGGAGGCTTCCTTCTGGGATGACAGCCATGCAGACCAATTTAATGCAGTGTGCAGCGTATGGTCTGAGCACTGACATGCTGACCCCCCACTCCTTCAACCTATTCAGCAATGCTGGCAGCATCTATTTCCCAAAGACAACCTCTGGATATGACGGTGGAACCGTCCTGTTAAACCACTATATGGTCTTGGCCACCGTGCTGCAGCTTAGTTTCAGGGTCTTGGCAATCTTCTTATAGCCTAGGCCATCTTTATGTAGAGCAATATTTTTTTCTTTTCAGATCCTCAGAGTTCTTTGCCACGAGGTGCCATGTTGAACTTACAGTGACCAGTATGAGAGAGTGAGAGCGATCACACCAAATGTAACACACCTGCTCCCCATTCACACCTGAGACCTTGTAACACTAACAAGTCATATGACACTGGGGAGGGAAAATTGCTAATTGGGCCCAGTTTGGACTTTTTCACCTAGGGGTGTACTCACTTTTGTTGCCAGTGGTTTAGACATTAATGGCTGTCTGTTGATTTATTTTGCGGGGACAGCAAATTTACGCTGTTATACAAGCTGTACACTCCCTACTTTTCATTGTAGCAAAGTGTAATTTCTTCAGTGTTGTCACATGAAAAGATGTAATAAAATATTTACAAACATGGGGTGAGAAGCTATATATAATTTTAGCATCAGTCTGGCTGTGCAAGATGGCAAGTTCGTTTTACTATCAAAGCGGTATTAAACCCAAAACCAAATATGGCTTTCTTCCCTCTGTTTTCCCCTGCTGATTTGGCCAGTAACACCACCTGTATTAGAGCCCCACCACTATGGATGGTGGAACACAGGGGACACATTTGGACAGCAGGACAGCGCTAATACTTTATAAGCAGTTTCAGCAAACAACTTTTTTCCTGTTGGGATAAAAGTTTTACATAAAAGCTGACCATTGTAACCACCCCTATGAATGCTAAATGGTTTGTCTCATCCATGTAACTGATAAATCTCCTCCAAGAGAGCTTGTTCTTTTAAAAATCACCTGCCTTGCTGGCTGGATCACCAGATGAAAATAAAGAAAACAAATGCAGCCATTGCATCTAAGAATTGTTAAGCTGCAATATAATTTTTGCTTTTGGGTTAAATACTGCTTTACGCACACATATATGAATATTGACTGGGAGTTTCTTTGTAAGGTATTTTTAACAAAAGATAAATATTGTGCAGTGCAACATTCTAATGCAGGGTTTGTTATTCAGTGATATTGGAGCGTTTATAAAGATCTTCATATTTTTGCAAGGTTCTGTAAATCTTTAAAATTAATACATAAATAGTGCTTGTGAAGTTTTCTTTTTGTTTTTATATAAATAAGCACAGAACAGTCTCCCTCCAGCAGTCTGGGCTGCTCCTCTTCTGCGTGTGCCGCCATAGGAAGACACTTTCTTTGGTGGTACTCGTGCAGAATTTATCCCGAGCCGCACTCTTGGCACAGTGTGCGTCCCGGCTTCACCCCCTTGTCACTGGAATTGATTGACTGTGACCAGTGAAGAGGGAGAGAGCAGCTCTGGATCGAGTTTAAGTAATTATAGGGGGGCAAGGGTGCTAGGGGAAAGCTGCACACAGAAGGTTTTTTTTCCCCCTAATACAGAGAATGCATTACAATAAATAACATCCAGCCTTTAAAGCCACTTTAATTTGCTTTAAGTGATATGTAGAGTTAACTGGTTGACTTTAACCGAAATGCCTTGTCTATTGCTTACTGTATTGCCATACAGGTTCTTAAACTAAAAGCAAGACGTCTGTCACCTGACATCAGACAGATTGACCTAGATGTTAACCGAACATTTCGAGATAACATTATGTTCAGAGATCGATACGGAGTCAAGTAAGAAATTGTTTCATACTTTTTTTTTTTTAAAGAAGTTCTAATTTCAAATCCTCTTCTCGATTATTTTTATATGTTCTTGGAGGTTTTAACAGAATTGACAAGGCAAAAACAAAACTATTTTATTATTTAGCAGCTTTAGTACATCAGTGCATACTTTTCCTGCACGAGATCAAGGCTATATGAAAATAACAAAAGGACTCCTGCACATGGGTGCATTTGCCATGCACATGATCTGCATGGGTTATTTTCTATGCAGAACTATCATTGGATTGCACAGTCAGTGACCAGAGATGAAGACCGAGATAGCTGCAGAGAGTCTTCAGACTTTCACCACATTATTTTCCCTTTAGTGCTGCAGCTAAATTTACTTCAAAGTACCCATAAGCGCTGTGCTTTTATTTCTTTTACTTTTGGTTTAGGCAATGGTTCAAAAATGCCTTCTGGTAGTTTCAGCCCTGAGAAAGATAACACAACTTATTGGCCAAATGAGCTGACCTTGTAAAGCTTCAATAAAGCTAGCGAGACATTATCAGATCTGTCTTCGTTGCTTAGCCAGCACTTTTGTACTTGTATGGTAACATTTGCAGCATGGGATTACTCTGTATTGAACTATATATTGGACCATGGACACATCAATAGGAGTAGTAATTGGATTACTGCAAGCAAATATGTCTGTTATATTATGTAGTATATCTGTATAGTCTAAATGTTCATCAATAGCGATAGGGTATCAAACTGAAACCTTGTTTTATATGTTGCAGTAATTATTTTAGGTGTAAATTTGATATTGATAACTCGAAGTGCATCACTGCTGCTTAGTATTTTATGTCAAATGTCATTTTTTTTAAATTCTGGTCCAAGTGTATGTCTGCTATTAAAAAAAAGGTTTCATTTAGGTGGAAATCTTATGTCGGCTTCATATTCTTCCAGTCATAGGAGGGGAAAAAAAGATTGTTTTCTCATGTTGCAATTTTAGCAAGACTAATACACCAAATACATTAAAGCGGTAGTAAACCCATGCATTTAACAGGTTAAAAACCAGTCACATTTCCGGCATGTGCCGGAAATGTAACACTCCCATTGGCTGTGCTCTAAACCATACTGTCAAACCATCCAATGGCTGGTGTCATAGCTGATCACATGTGCAGCATCATGGCAGTTGTAGATTAAACAGAGGCCAAGATGGCAGCTTCCTTGGCTGAAAATGATAGGAGGATTTACTACCACTTTAATCATCTGCCCATAAAAATCTGCTAATAGAGAAAAAAGTTCTTGTGCTTTTGTTCCTGTTGTCCGTCTCCATAAGATAATAGCATGTTGGCATTCATTCTAATGCTTTGCATTACCCATGCAAGGCAAAACTGGTTTTCTTTTATGCCAGTATTTCAGCTGCTTGTGCTAAGCTCACATCTTGTTTGGTTTCTTGTCACTCTGTTCATCTGGAGATGAGAAGTCACTTCTGGGTATAGGGCAACTTGGGATTCACTCCCCTGTGATTCACTGGTGCTTGGCGATTGGCTTGTCGGGCGCCCAGCACTATCATACTGGGGTAAGGATCCAGGAACTTATAGAGGGCTTTTTCTCACTCCTGCTGGTGGATTGAACATCGGGGGAATGAACTGAAGGTAAGTATAAGCTGTTGTAAAGGCCTACATTAAAATTAATCAGTTTTTTTGCCCGCTGCACTTCAAGCCTTACTACTTTGTAAATTATAGACTCTGAATTCCTGGATTATGATTTCTTGACCTGTATATCTGAAAGATTTAGCATGACAGCCTGAGAATTATCTTATGAACGGCGTCTGGAGTAGCAGCATGGACATTTCTTGAATGGCTTGTTCTTAGCCCTTTGGGCAGTTAGACCTCTTTCACCCAGGGCAAACTCCATTATGATCATCAAGGGATCTGTCTGCTGATCAAAACAGAGCGGGTGTTTGACAAGTCCCTGTCTGCTCTGTTTATGCAGAGTTGGCACGGACCGAGCCCCCTCTGCTCTGTGGACCAGTGGATGTAAACGGACTCTGTTGTCTGTTTACACCCATTTCCCCTGCGATCCGATCCACCTAGATGGAAGGCGGCGTTTTTTATTTTTGTTTTTTTTGGCGGACCAGATCAGACTAAAGGTAGGCAGGTGCAAACGGATGCAAGTCCTCTTACGTCCGCCAGTCCATAGGGGTGAATAGAGGGTCTGATCAGGTCCACCTGAAAAACTGACAGGCGGACCTGATTGGACCCTTTATGTGAAAGGAGCCAAAGAGACAATTGGATTATAAGTTTTGAGAAAAGGTACAAAGAAGCGTTAAAACCAGATGTAAGATTTCCATTTAAACTGGGCATCCATTTTAATGTCCAATGTATTTTAAAAAAAAAAATCATTTATCTGCTATGAGGGCTAAAGGAAGTCCTTTGTTTTTATCTGTGTTTAGATTTCAATGATGTTTGTTTCTCTTCCCTATACTTTTAAAGGGACGATAATAGCTGGTGATGGAACCATATAAATGTGTGTTTCTGTATGATATTTGTCATATTCAAGTGCTTTTCAGCAGAAGTGTTGCCATTGAATGTCTTCTAGGCTAAGCGCTATTGAACAGGGCCCTCAGTACTTCTATTGATTTTACATGCTTTTTCTTCTTTCTGCCTCTTGTTAGCTTGTTGATTAGAGCTGTGAAAGTGGCTTTTCAAAAATAAACTGTGATTATGACAGATTTAGAAGACATGTTTAAAGCAAATAGTCCAAAGTATTTCTTTGAAGAAACTAAAATGTCTTCTATCTCCTTACAGACAGCAGGCTTTATTCCATGTATTAGCTGCATATTCATTATACAACACGGTAAGTGGTATTGTGGGTACCCAGGAAATGATGAAGCATTTTCCTTTAGCTCAGAGAAGTTGAGTTTTAAAGAGTAGTAGTGTCTTGTTTGCCAATATTAACTCTCCTTTATTTCTTTTTCTTACCTTAACTTGAAAAATATAAATGGTTGCTGTATGACCTAAACCTACTGCTTTCTACTTTTTAATAGCTCAAATTTGCCTTAAAATCAAGAAGCCTTATTGACAACCAGTCAGATTCAAGCTGTTCTTTTTGGGGAGCAGACTTGAAGATGAAAGAAAAAATGGCTTGGCTCCCATGTGCAATATACACTCACCGGCCTCTTTATTAGGGACACCTTGCTAGTAGTTGGACCCACTTTTTCCTTCAGGACTGCCTTAATTCCTCATGGCATAGATTCAACAATGTGTTGGAAACATTCCATAGAGATTTTGGTCCATATTGATGTGGTAGCATCACGCAGTTGCTGCAGATTTGTCTGCATATCCATGATGCAAATCTTACGTTCCGCCACATCCCAAAGGTGCAGAGGTTGGATTGAGATCTGGTGACTGTGGAGGCCATTGGAGTACAGTGACCTCATTGTCATGTTCAAGAAACCAGTGGTGAGATGATTTGAGCTTTGTGATATGGTGCATTATCCTGCTGGAAGTAGCCATCAGAAGATGGGAACACTGTAGTCATAAAGGGGTGGACATGGTCAGCAACAATACTCAAGTAGGCCGTGGTGTTTAAACCATGCTCAATCGGTACTAAGGGGCCCAAAGTGTGCCATGAAAATGTCCCCCACACTATTACACCACCAGCCTGAACCATTGATACAAGGCAGGATGGATCCATGCTTTCATGTTTACATCAAATTCTGACCCTACCATCTGAATATTGGTGTGATCTTCTGCTGCTGTAGCCCACCTGCTTCAAGGTTTGATTTGTTGTGCATTCAGAGATGGTGTTCTGCATGCCTTGGTTGTAACAAGTGGTTGTTTTAGTTACTGTTGCCTTTCTATCATCTCAAACCAGTCTGCCCATTTTACTCTGACATCAACAAGGCATTTTCTTCCGCACAACTGCCGCTCAGTAAATATTTTCTATTTTTTTGGACCATTCTCTGTAAATCCTAGAGATGGTTGTCCATGAAAATCCCAGTAGATCAGCAGTTTTTGAAATACTCAGCCCATCTGGCACCAACAACCAGGCCATGTTCCAAGTCACTAAAATCCCCTTTCTTCCTCATTCTGATGCTTGGTTTGAACTTCAGCAAGCCGTCTTCACCACATCTAGATGTCTAAATGCATTGAGTTGCTGCTATGTGATTGGCTGATTAGCAATTTGTGTTACTAAGCAATGGAACAGTTGAACCAAATAAAGTGACCGGAGAGTGTATATAGGTTTTTTGCCTAAAGCCCTTTAAAAGTTCAGTCATGAAGTTTTTTTTTTTTTCTCATAGTCTTGCATTACACTGTTTATTAATTTTATTTTATGGAAATGCAAGAGAATGGGTAGAAGAACCCATGTAGCATCGGGAATGCAAACACAAGGTAGGGGAGAACACTGGTTGGGATAGCTTACTACTGGGTTCCCCAAGTAAAAAGAAAAAACATTCTGCCATTCACCTTACCAGACTCTACCTACAACAGAATTATTACGTAATGACATTCATTTTTTAAAAATGATGTATTGTTAAAGTGGTTGTCAACCTGTGACAACCACTTTAACCTGCAGGTAAGCCTAGAATAAGGCTTACCTGTAGGTGCCCTGCATATCTCCCAAACCCTTACGGTTCAGGAGGTATGCAGTGTTCTGCATGTGCCGACGTAATTTCGCCACATGCGCAGTGAAGGAACGGCCTCCGTGCCGTTTCTCCACTGAAACTATGCCGTGACTGGCGGCTCTTGTGTGCATCCGTGGGAGTGACGTCAAGTGACTGGCCAGTCACAGAGCCGGAGTCGCGGCCCCGGAAAGAAGATGGGCTGAAGATGGACGCCGCCAGCACAGGGGACAGCGCTGGGCGTCGCTGGCTTAGTTTGCAGGTAAGTGACACATAATGGGCTACTAGTAGCCCATTATTCTAATTTACAGGGGACTGTAGAGGAAGTAAACCCAATCTGGGTTTACTTCCTCTTTAAACGTTTATCTTATATTAAGAAAGTAAGTAAAATGAAAGTGTTGTCAATATCGGCCAATCAGACTCCACCTGTCATTTTTTTCTTTGTCTCCATGCACACTGGATGCTCTCCGGCTGTCGGATTAGTGGCAGGAGACGCTGCTTATAAAATGTGCTTTTAGCAGCATTTTGTAAGCAGAGGTTATGCACGTTTAGCAGCGTTTATTGGTGTTGGCGTTTTTTTAAACTTTACCAGCTTACATTAACTACAAAATGCGCTGGACGACGATAAATGGCCATTTGTGAGCGTTTATCGGCGTCCAGCGCTTTTGTGGTCAGAAGAACTACTCTTGAACGCCAATTCAGGGCGTTCAGATAACAGCCCATAAACACCAATACACGTCCATGTGTGCATGGACACATAAGATAACATAGAGGGGCGTTTATGATGCCCAAAAACGACCATTTAGGAGTGTCCAACGTGCATGGAGCTTAAGATTTGATTCAAATTATTATTATTAAGTTAAGAAAGTTGACCTGCTTCCTGTGAATTATCAGACCGCTTTGGATCTGTAAGGACTAAATATGCCTCTCATGCAAGTATTGCATAACCAGCTTTAGTTGTCCTGTTATGAAGGGACCACAGTCCTCCTACTGAAATTAGCCATGTTTTATAACACAGTTTTCTTTCTTTTTTCTTTTTAAATTTGAATAATGTACAATTTCAGTAATACTAATTGTACACAGTGATGGATAGCTCTGTTCACGTGCATTAAATTATAACTAAACCACAGAAGGTGCTTGCTGGAAAATCTGTTTGCATATTGAATAATGCGAACAGGTGGCTGGGGTGGAAGGTTCTGATAATTTTTCTAATCGCCCAACATGAAGCCACTATATATAGATTACTCTACCTGGCTTTCTAAGGCCTTGCAGGTCCCTTCTTCTGAGAGAGTATCAGTAGTCATGCCATATCTTGTACAGGAACATCTGTGTGTAATTATCATGTTGGTCACAATGCACAGAGAATTCATGCTGCTCAGGGAACACTACACATGCTAGATCTCTGTGCAACCAGATGGTATTTAAGTGTATGCAAGAAATCTCTTGGCAAAATTTCTGCATAGTGTCAAAACCAGGCTTGTTAACTCTGTAATCTTGGCAGTGCGTGAAAGGCTGCATGTCTACAGTGTCTGTGTGAGTTCACAATGTCCCAAAATGTAGTATGTAGTAATTTTAGGTCTTGTGGAGCAGGTAAAACCCATAGTTTTAGGAGGGTAGTCTTCTTACTGGATTGTCACATTTGAAAAAACATAACAAAAAGTTTATTTCTAAAAAAGGAAATATGATTTTGCTCATTGCTATCAAATTAATTATTAACTCATTTGAAGGGCCAAAAACACATTTTTATTTAACTTGCATGATCCAATATTTTTAAATCGGAGCTGAGCAAAGCAAAACCCAGTGTGACAGCAAAGTTAAAAGGGAACTTAACCCTGCCTAACCCCCACTGCAGGAAAAAAGCCCTAACACTTGTACCTGACTTAAAAAAAAAACAAAATAAACTTACTAGACCATGGAGTCCAGCATTGTCCTTCAACAGTGCCATCTTTATCGGAGATCCCTCACATGTTCAGGCATGCCATTTCTCTAGCATTGACTATGTGAAGTGCATGCACATGTGCAAGATCTCTCACACTGCTTTGGAATATCTATGTCACACACATCCCAGGAGGCATTTTGCAAGATCTCGCATATACACAAGAGACCTGCGGTGTGCATGCACATGTATCGGGCCCTGCAAGGTCATCCTGATCTAGGCTGGCTTCTAACAAGCAAAATAAAATGTTAAAAAAAGTTTTTACTATTTAAATAAGTATTTTTTTTCAAGACAAATATGTAAAGGGGGGGAGGGGGGAGGGGTAGGAAAGAGAAACTTCCTTACCTAATCATAGCTCAATAGCAGTTCATTCTTTTAGTAAGACATCTTGGAACAGTGATAATAAGGTCTTTCACTTAAAGAGGAAGTAAACCCTGATGGGGTTTACTTTCCTCTATATTCCCCTGCAAAGTAGAAACATAATTGGCTACTATGCATCTCATAGTAGCCCATTATGTGTCACTTACCTGCAAACGAAGCCTGCGACGTCCAGCAATGTCCCCACAGCAGGGGATCGTCCATCTTCAGCCCCTCTTCCGGGGCCGCTACTCCGTTTCTGTGACTGGCTGAGTCACGGCACGATCTCAGTGAAGAAATGGCATGGAGGCTGTTTCTTCACTGCGCATGTGCCAAAATGACGTTGGCACATCTAGTACACTGCATATCTCGGGAACCGCGCAGGTTTGGGAGATATGCAGGGCACCTACAGGTAAGCCTTATCATAGGCTTACCTGTAGGTTAAAGTGGTTGTCACGAGTTGACAAACACTTTAAAAGAGAAGCCAATCTTTAAAGTACACATTTCAGTAACTCTACAAGGGTTTAATTTCCCTCTGGGACTTTAAATGAAGCACATGACATCAAAGCCGTAAAAATCAATACACATGATTTAAAATGTATTAGTGTAACTATAAACATATCTGATAGCAACGAAATACATATATAATACTGAAGAGCTGATGAGTAGCATAAATACAATATCCACATGGATAGGTTGTAATAGATTCATTCATAGTATTAATAAATTGAAATGTGGCATCCAAGTGTATAACGCATGATTGCAGCAGAGCTGCATCCAAGAACTCGATGCATTTTGTGGAACAACATCCACTGCTTCAGGAATAAATGCAGGTTGCGTGTAAAACGGCTCAAGATTGGACATGGTGGTGCTGAGGACAGGAGGCTCCTGGGAACGTCTATCCAGGGAACTTTGGCAGTGTGACCCGTGGGGACCAAAGGCACTGATAGAGGGCAGGCAGCCATCAAGAAACGTATAGGACGACATAGTGTAATAATACCCACAGCAATCCAAGAGACTTCTCGTACTCTTGTAGTCCATTATCCTGGGGCTGTAATTCAGAGTGTGGCCACAGTAACCCAGAGGTTACAGGTTTCATTTTTCAGAAATACTCACCAAAAGTTCTAGGGGCTAAAGGCTAGCACATATGTACTTATGAAGAATTATTAATTATATCTGATGCTATGTCCACTTTAAATTCTGTTAGTGTATGTAAACCTAAAATCCATTTTTGCAATATGTTTGACATGTTTCCCTGTATGCAGTTTCCCTAAGCAAAGATGTTTTGTGATTCTTTTGCAAAGTTTCCTCCTTGGAGATCCTTCTAGTAACATCACTTTCTGTTCCTGGCTGAGAACGCTAAGCTGCTGCCTTGCAAATAGTGTTAGCATTGTCAGCCTGCTATGTACAGTCCTTGCCCATTGGAGCTATCTATCAGGTCTAGCTGGCCAACTGAAAGAGTTTACACAGCTGACAATGTTGCTAACAATTGTGAGGCAGTGGCTTAGTGTTGTCAGCCTGCAACAGGAAGTGCTGACAAAAAAAACTGCAACCAATTATAAGAAATATTTTACTTAGATAATGTTTAAATCCAAACTTTTTTTTTGTCATTTTGGATAAAGTATAGGAGGGTGAAAACTGCTGTCATGTGTATTTTTTTTATTTGGAAGAATTCCCTAGACTTCCTGTCCTGTATACTCAACAGGAAGTGAGAGGCTATCTCTCTAATGATAGTGAAATCCACTCTTTGACAGTTGTCATGGGAAGAAATGTCTCCATTAGAAAATTTCCCCTCTATTCCTGTTCTGGTGGTGACGCAGCATTTTGGATTTGGCCTCACTTTTATTCCCAGTGATGTTAGTGATCAGGACAATTGGAAAGAATGAATTTCCTGAAAAGGGACACAGACAGCTGAAAAGAAAAGAAACCCGACATTGGTGTTAAACTCTTGCCATGCTGTCACGTATCTGATGGTAGAGTCTGACTTATGCAGTAGGCAACCTCTTTTACGACCTTGGTTCCAGAACCCCTGGTAGAGCAGACAGGGAGCGCTGGAGCACAGGGGAGCACGAAGGCTGGATTTGACACAGGTGATTGTAAGATGTCATCCAGTAGTCCGTGCTAGACTGAAGAGTAGTGATGCAGGCCGGGTCAATAACATGCGGGCAAGGCAGTACAGGAGGAGCAGGCAATCGAATGGTTGGGTGCAGGCAGGGCCGTTAACAGGCAGGCAGGTTGAGGTACACAGGGATCAGACAAAAGAGTGGTTGTAGGCAAGCCGGGGGTCGGTGCAGGCAGAGTTCAAGCAGATGCAGGTTCAGGCCGGGTCACAGGTATCAGGAAGCTCAGAACAGATCACACAAACACGGTAATACTGTAGAACAGACAGCACCGATTGTAAGGTGCTGTCAGCTTAAATGGCTGTCTGGGGACCATGCCGGCACACGTGCACAGGCACCGGGCATGCACCAGCGTGCACACGCTACGTGCACCCGCGCACGGGTCTCCTGGCCTGAATTTCAGAGGGGAAGTGGTCTCCTGACACATGCTATCTAAATTGTTTGTTATATTTAAAGCAGAATTACAGCTCGTTTAGCTGTACTTCTCCTATGGATCACAGGTGTGCAGTACATTTTGCACTCCTGTGACCCTTTTTCAGCAGAGAGCGGACTGAAGTCCGCTACTGACATCACACAAGTCAGTCCAGGCACCGCGTCATCGCGACCACAGAGTCTGGATCCGCCAGGTGCCTGGACTGACACCTTGATCAGGCTCTCAGCGAGCTGCTGAGAGCCTGAGCCGGCTGCTTCCCTCCTCTTCCACAGCTCAGCACTCCAGTGAGCGAGGAGGGGCAGAGCAGAGAGCTGTGACTGACCGTCAGTAGCTCTCTGCTCAGGGAGCTGTGAGCACCGAGCCATCAGCAGTGTTTGATCGTTTGGTTCTCAGTGCAGAGGCGCTGGGGGACAGATGCATCATTGGACCGATGCTGCGTCCACCAACTATGATAGGGAAAATTTTAAAAATTCTTTTACTTCTCTTTTAAGTGAAGCTGAATACATTTAGAAGTGATGCAAAACGTACACCGTATGCAGAATGACCGCCAGGAAGTGGTTCAGTTATCCTGACTGGACGTCATATGACGTCCAGCAGGATAACAAGCCGGCGTGAGCCCGCAGGGGTGCGCAGCGTGGCGATCGGTGGTGTGGTATGCCAGTCTGACACACCGCATCTCCGATCGTGACAAGAACCAAATACCCCCAAAACGGGACTGTAGTAGGCAGCAGACACCAAAAGGAAAAAGTTCTAAAAAAAATCTCATTTTATTTATAAATTTTAAAAGTCACTTGTCCGAGGGACAGATACAGAAAACATAGTACATGAATATAATATGTCACACACGTTGATCGAGAGTTTTTTGTCTAAGAGTAGATCATACAGTTCAACACAGCCTCTGTGGAAATAATAATATGTAACTTTCATAAGAAAAGATATCCGTTGTCCGAACATGAAAAAAAGAGATGGAATTCGGTGCCCAACGTTCATATTTCGGGTCCAGTTACGGCCCTTCATCAGGTTCTGACAGAAGCTCTTTACCACGTGATCAGCTGTGTCGAATCACAGTGTAAGCAGGAAGAGCCGTATATCGTAGTAGTATATGGGAGCTGATCGGTGGCCTTCCTGATGGGGGGGGGGGGGGTTCTGCACTGATTGTTTGTGCAGCCACCCAGGACCACCAGGTATGGCAAACAACTAGGGATGGCACTCGGTGCCCTTCTGTGATGCCCACAAGGGCCTCCCTAGCAGTGCCATCTAACAGTGCCGCCCATCAGTGCCACCTATCAGTGCCCATCACTGCTGCATATCAGCGCCTGTCAGTGCTGCATATAAATGCCTAATCATCAGTGCCGCTTCATCACTGCCTCATCTGTGCTGGTCAGTGAAAAAAACATACTTATTTACAAAATTGTGTAACAGAAACAAAGAAAAATGTTTTTTTTTTCCCTTCAGAATTTTCGTTTTTTTTTTTTTATTTGTAGCGCAAAAAATAAAAACCCCAGAGGTGATCAGATACCACAAAAAGAAAACTCTATTTGTGGCAAAAAAAAAAAAATTGTTTGGGTACGTCGTCTCATGCCCACGTAATTGTCATTCAAAATGCGATAGTGCTGAAATCTGAAAATCGTTCTGGGCAGGAAGGGGGGCAAGTGCCTATTATTGAAGTGGTTAAACACACGTTAAGGTGCTCATTTGAATAGATCTCTGTTAGCCAGTTTATATATGCTAAAAATTAGGGTTGTCCCGATACCGATACTAGTATCGGTGCCGATACTGAGCATTTGCCCGAGTACTTGTACTCGGGCAAAATGCTCCGATGCTTGAACCGA
This sequence comes from Glandirana rugosa, assembly GCA_018402905.1. NCBI lineage: Eukaryota > Metazoa > Chordata > Amphibia > Anura > Ranidae > Glandirana > Glandirana rugosa. The sequence goes on from BLSH010310011.1 coordinate 353,819, forward strand.
TACTTTGGCAACCAGGGGATGATCAGTGCAGCGCTGGAGGGGGATTTACAATCACTGATCTCCCGTCTCCCTGTATACATTTCATTAAAGCAACTGACAGCCGCTTCTCCTCCCGCGGCTTTCAGCTGCTGAAATGTAGTCGGAAGATCAGTGATTGTTAACTCCCGCTGCACCAATCACCCCCCTTGACTGTCCCTGTATCTTCCTCCAGTACCCCTGTGTCCTCTGATCCCCCACATTGCTCCGATCCCCCTCTGTGTCCGACGATCCCCCTCTGATCGCTCCCTCTTCATGCTCCTCCAGTCCCCCTTGTCCTCGATCTGTCCGGATGGAGAGCGGAGAAAAGAGCCGGTAAATCTGTAATTTATCGGCTCTTTCCTTTTCTGAATGGACAGTCAGTGATCACTGACTGTCCATTCATAAATGTCACTGAGCATCGTAAACTGTGCTTACGATGCTTCAGTTTATGAATGAATGGGGAGGAGCCGCTGTCTCCTCTCCATTCATCTTCAATGCAGCTGAGGCTTCTGAGAAAGGGACTGGGGAATCTCTATCCCTTCTCCCTGTCTCAAAAGAGAGATGTCAGGGGTCTGTTAAGACCCCCTTATATCTCACCAAGGGGGGGGGGGGGGGGGGGGGGGGGGGGGGGGGGGGGGGGGGGGGGGGGGGGGGGGGGGGGGGGGGGGGGGG
>BLSH010310011.1:354518-374287 GCA_018402905.1 Glandirana rugosa
ATCGCTCCCTCTTCATGCTCCTCCAGTCCCCCTTGTCCTCGATCTGTCCGGATGGAGAGCGGAGAAAAGAGCCGGTAAATCTGTAATTTATCGGCTCTTTCCTTTTCTGAATGGACAGTCAGTGATCACTGACTGTCCATTCATAAATGTCACTGAGCATCGTAAACTGTGCTTACGATGCTTCAGTTTATGAATGAATGGGGAGGAGCCGCTGTCTCCTCTCCATTCATCTTCAATGCAGCTGAGGCTTCTGAGAAAGGGACTGGGGAATCTCTATCCCTTCTCCCTGTCTCAAAAGAGAGATGTCAGGGGTCTGTTAAGACCCCCTTATATCTCACCAAAGCCCCCCCCCCCCCAACAGGGCTGATAAAATAAATAAATAAAAGAATTGTAATAAAAAGGTTAAATTGTAAAAATAATAAAAAATAAAATAAAAAAACACACTGACATTGTCCACTCCCCCCCCCCCAAAAAAAGAAAGCATTGTAAAATAAATAAATACATTGTAAAAAATAAAAAATAAAATTGTAAAAAAAAATAAATAAATAAAATATTCGTGCCACTGTCACATGACATTCATATAGTGAACTTGGTGTGGAGTTATTTACTTTAAGGTCATCACAAAGGACAAGGGGGGCACTCTTTACGTCTAGAGGAAAAAAGATTTAATCTCCAAATATGGAAAGGTTTCTTCACAGTAAGTGAAAATGTGGAATAGACTCCCTCCAGAGGTGGTTTTGGCCAGCACAGTAGATTGCTTTAAAAAAGGCCTGGATTCTTTCCTTAATGTAAATAATATAACTGGGTACTAACATTTTTAGGTAAAGTTGATCCAGGGTGAATCCGATTGCCTCTCGGGGGATCAGGAAGGAATTTTTTCCCCCGTTATAGCAAATTGGATCCATGCTTTGCTGGGGTTTTTTGCCTTCCTCTGGATCAACTGTGGGGGAAGGATTGTATATGGGATTATTTGGTTGTGTATGTGTGTGTGTGTGTGTGTATATATATATATATTTTATTTTTTGGTTGAACTGGATGGACTTTTTTCAACCTGACTAACTATGTAACATTCAAAAAAGTATCGGTAATCGGTATCGGCGAGTACTTGAAAAAAAGTATCGGTACTTGTACTCGGTCTTAAAAAAGTGGTATCGGGACAACCCTACTAAAAATATTTGCCTAGTTGGGGGGGGGGGGAGAAAAGGGGTAAAATAGAACAGCAAGTTGGTGACTGTCGTCATAAGAAAGCTCAGTTGAAGTCCTTGATATCTCAGACATGGCCATACTTGGGTATGACGAAGTTTGAACCTGGAGGCCATATATAATCTGGAGTTATGAATGGCAGAGGCAATTGTGATATCAGCAATTTCAATTGCAGGAAATGACTCACTTTTCAATACATCTTGTATGTCGTCCTAGACAATGTTGCTGAAATTGTATAGCAATGCAAAGCTTTGTTAGAAGCCCCTGGATGCATTGAAATGCACAGAGTTAGATGATATATATTCTATTGTAGATTGGAATTGTACGTGGGTTATTGTTTATTTAAGGCACTCTGCAATGTTGTCATATTGTCACGAAAGCTTTTTAATTGCTAGAAGGATTTCACAGACCAATCCCTAATCTTGAATTACCATAGAATAAATGCATGTTTTATGACCGTACATATTATAATTCTTTATCTTCTAATTCTGTGCCCTTTTTTTTTTTTTTTTTTGCTTTTTATACATTTTAAAGTCCCAAAAAAATTAATGTAACAGTGTTTCTTTAAAGTTAGCCTGTCTAAAACATGGTTAGTTCAAACTGTACATATGATGGGAAGATGTTTGTCTGACAGATCCTGGGATCTAGGCAGCTGAGGTTATATGCAGACCTTTATCTTTCTGTTAGCTGAGCCCGGCCCAACTCCCTACTACCCCTGAGCCTTTAATGTAATGGATGGCCATACTGACCAGTAAGAAGACTTTATAGGCAAAGGTGGAAGTGCCAAGCTCAGGTTTTACCAGAAAATGTGGGTTTGTGTATGTATGTATTAGTGTTTCTATAGGCTCAAGTTTTTTTTACCTTCATGCATTTTATGCATGAAGATAAGAAACCACCTGTGTGCAGCAGCCCCCCCCCCCCCCTCCACCCAATACTTACCTGAGTCACATTGCGATCCAGCGATGTGCTTGAGAGCCTCGGCTCTCTGGGGACTTTCCCTCTTCATTGGCTGAGACAGCAGCTGTCTCCTGCTGCTGTCAATCTCAGTCAGTGAGCCAAAGAGGAGAGCGAGGACAGGGAAGAGCAAGCTGTTTGTTGTGGGGGTACTTCGCAGGGGGAGGGGCCAGGAGCGCCAGCAGGGGACCCAAGAAGAGGAGGATCTGGGCTGCTCTTTGCAAAACCATTGCACATAGCAGGTATGTATAACATGTTTGTTATTTAAAAAAACAAAAAAAAAAAACAAACTTGCCTTTAATATCACTTTAAGCTGCATGTATTTGGCAACTGATCATTTTTGTTTTGCTATTTTTATGGTTAACTTCTATATTGCTTCATCACATGCTCGGTTTTAATTGCCTAGTTTTGTGACATACTAATCTTAAAGTAGCACTATAGGCAAAACTTTTTTTTCATTTTGAATAGAGTAAGGGAGGGTTTTAACCCCTGTCAGATTTTTTTCGCCATCTGTGTCCCTTTGCAAAGATTTCCAGTCACTTCTTGTCCCATAGCCAAACAGGAAGTGGAAGGAAATCTCTGCAAATTAAGGGAATTTCTTGGGGACCCCCAGGTCACCAGAACTAGTGTCCCCATTAGAATTTTTCCCCACTATTACTTTTCTGGGGACAACCCAAAATTTGGGATTTTCTTTTACTTTCACTTTCAATGATGATGGTAAACAGGACAAATAGGGAGGTTGTATCATCTTAACGGGGCACAGGCAGCAATATGAACTGTCAGGGGCTCTAATCCCTCTTCTCTATCCAAAACTAAAAAAAAAATTGCCTTTAATTATACTTTAAGGCTGAATTCACCCTTGCGCTCCTGTGTTTAGTTTTCTAGACGCAGGAGAAATTATCTGGGAAGCATAAATAGCTCTTATGTATCACATACTGCTTTTTTCCTGGTTTTAGATGTTGCTGGTTTAAAGTGGGTTTAGCTCTCATTGCTTCAGCAAGACATATACTACAGTTGCTCAAGGATGATGCACAAATTTATTCCATATTTTTCTTTTCTTCCTGTTCTCTATATACCTACAGTGCCTTGAAAAAGTATTTATACCCCTTGACATTTTGCACATTTTGTCATGTAACAACCAAAAACTTAAATTTATTTTATTGGAATTTTATGTGGTAGACCAACACAGTGGCACATAATTGTGAAGTGGAAGGAAAATGATAAATGGTTTTCAAAATGTTTTACAAATATCTGAAAAGTGTGCCGTGCATTTGTATTCAGCCCCCTTTACTCTGATACCTCTAGCTAAAATCTAGTGGAACCAATTGCCTTCAGAAATCACCTAATTAGTAAATAGAGTCCACCTGTGTGTAATTTAATCTCAGTATAAATACAGCTGTTCTGTGAAGCCTTCAGAGGTTTGTTGGAGAACATTCGTGAACAAACCACATCATGAAGGCCAAGGAGACCAGACAGGTCAGGGATAAAGTTGTGGAGAAGTTTAAAGCAGGGTTAGGTTATAATAAAAATATTCCAAGCTTTGAACATCTCATGGAGCACTGTTCAATCCATATCCGAAAATGGAAAGAGTATGGCACAACTGCAAACCTACCAACACATGGCCATCCACCTAAACTGACAGGCTGGGAAAGGAGAGCATTAATTGGAGAAGCAGCCAAAAGGCCCATGGTAACTCTGGAGGAGCTGCAGAGATCCACAGCTCAGGTGGGAGAATCCATCCACAGGACAACTATTAGCCGTGCACTCCACAAATCTGGCCTTTATGGAAGAGTGGCAAGAAGAAAACCGAAAAAAGTCCTATTTGCGAGAACCCATGTGGGGGACACAGCAAACATGTGGAAGAAGGTGCTCTGGTCAGATGAGACCAAAATTTTAATTTTTGGCCTAAAGGCAAACTGATACATGTGGCGGAAAACTAACCCTGCACATCACCCTGAACACACCATCCTCACCGTGAAATATGGTGGTGGCAGAATCATGTTGTGGGGATGCTTTTCTTTAGCAGGGACAGGGAAGCTGGTCAGAGTTGATGGGAAGATGGATGGAGCCAAATACAGGGCAATATTAGAAGTCTACAAAAGACTTGAGACTGGGGTGAAGGTTCACCTTCCAGCAGGACAATGACCCTAAGCATACAGATCTACAACGGAATGGTTTAGATCAAAGCATATTCATGTGTTAGAATGGCCCAGTCAAAGTCCAGACCTAAATCCAATTGAGAATCTGTGGCAAGACGTGAAAATTGCTGTTCACATAAGCTGTCCATCCAATCTGACAGAGCTTGAGCTATATTGCAAAGAAGGATGGGCAAAAATGTCACTCTCTAGATGTGCAAAGCTGGTAGAGACATCCCCAAAAAGACTTACCGCAAAAGGTGGTTCTACAAAGTATTGATTCAGAGAGGCTGAATACAAATGCACACTACACTTTTCAGATATTTGTGTATGTATCTTTTCCTGAAAAATGTGCATTTGATAACTGGATGTCAAATATCATGTAACATAAAAGATTGCAACAGCCACCATTTTATTCTACAGGGCCTCTGATTTCAGAAAATATCATAATTTGGGTTCTGAGTAATTCTCTTGTAAAAAAATTAGATTTGAAAAAAAAAATGCCCCAGTAGGCAAGCCGTTCATTTTGCCAAAAGCAAGAAAAGGATAAAGGATTATATACTGTACTTAGCTATTCCCTTTAGACACATCAAGGTTTAATGTTTTTGGTCCTTATGAGTAGTAGTTGGGTAACATCACATTCCTGTAAGTTGATGTATGCTGTCAATGCTCTCATTCTTCATGTATCTATTTTTATGATGATTAATGTCGTTGTGCAGGAGGTTGGCTACTGTCAGGGGATGAGCCAGATAACCGCTCTTCTCCTTATGTATATGAATGAAGAAGATGCGTTTTGGGCTCTTGTGCGGCTCTTCTCGGACTCTAGACATGCAATGCATGGTAAATAAACTTTCATTCCTTGTTTGCGTTACACTGCTTAACTTTTAAACCAATCTGTTTTCAGAGTTACGAATTTCCATTTATGATGTTAAAGCTAGTGGTATAATAGGCAGATCTTTTATGGTTTCCAACAGGGGTGTCCAACCTGCGGTCCAAAACGGCTATGAAAGTGGCCCAACACATTTTTTGGGGAATGATTTGTAAAAATGCATTCACACTTAGCGAACATATGTGTCCGAAAAAAATTGACAGCATCTCTTTACTGGACTTTTAGAAGTTTTATCTTCCCAAAGAAAAATTCCCACTCTTTTTACAATCACGCCTTCCTTTTTGGCAGCGCCTCTTTTTGAGAGCAACTATTTTCAAGGATGGAGCACACGAAGGCCAAAATTAGAACCAAAATATCTGAGAATTTACTGAGAATTGCTACTACATTAATTGAACCAGTTATTGATGCGTTAGTTTATCAATAACCGTGAACAGTCAGATATTGCATTAGCTTTATGTTGCCCCCTCTCACTTTTATAATAAAAATTACAAAAAAATGTGTTCTTGCGCAAATAGGTACATTATCTATATTAGTGATCATTAACTTGTGATTTGCCTGACTTTTTCTGCTCAACAGCTATCCTTATTTTTAGTGTATTTTATGTCTGGTCCAGGAAAGGTCAAAAGGTTGGACACCTCTGGTTTACAATGACAGTTAAAGTGATTGTAAAGGCTCCTTTTTTTTTTTTTTTTTTTTATAAATAACAAACATGTTGTGCTTACCTCCTCCTGTGCAGTTGGATTTGCACAGAGTGGCTCGAATCCTCCTCTTCTCGGGTCCATCTTTGCTGCTCCTGGCCCCTCCCTCTAGTGAGTGCCCCCTCAGCCAACAGCTTGCTACAGGGGGCACCCGAGCCGAGTCAGAGCTCCATGTATCCATTCAGACACGGAGCCCTGACCCGGCCCTGCCCCCTCTCTCCCCTGATTGGCTGACTGATTATGATTGACAGCTGCGGGAGCCAATGGGCGCCACTGCTGTGTCTCAGCCAATCAGGAGGAGTGTCTGGGACAGCTAAGACACTCGTGGTCATCGCTGCAGAGAGATGGGGCTCAGGTAAGTGATTAGGAGGTGCTGGGGAGGCTGCTACACACAGAAGGTTTTTGATCTTAATGCATAGAATTTACAACCCCTTTATAAGGAAAAAAATAAGGAAAATTCAGTTTTCCTTATTTTTATTTTATACCCATGGCAAGGATCCACTCTCATGTTTGCTCCAAATGTTTTGTTTTTTTTATTATTATTTTATGGACTATTTCTATCATCAATGGTACAGAGAACTCCTTTTCATCGTGTCTTTGCTAGCTTAAATGTGGATCAGATAAAAGCGGTTTCCTGGAATACAGTTCAGGTTTTCATTGCATTGGTGAATGTAAATCTTCTATTGTGACGTTATCGAGGGAACCTGCGAGGATAAAATAAGAGGACTGCCAATCCTGACTTAATTTTTAAGATGCATGCTATCGTCATCCTGAGCCTGGCTTTACTTCCTAGTGAGTCACTGACCTTGATCAACAAGCAAGCCACCCGAATCTTAAAGAGGAACTTTATGCATAACAACTTAATAAAAAAATAATCTTCTTAGCATACTGTACATTCTACATTTATAATTATGCCAGCAAAAGTAGGGTGTGTTAGAAGTTACCTCCAGCATTGCTTCTGTTTCTTTTTGCTGGAGCCCGCCATTTTGCTGAAGCCCAGAACAGTCACTTTATTGAAAATTATTCCCTCTCTTCAAAAATTTTATGTCACTTTCTGCAATTCTGTGTGCAGTCAATTCTGTGCGTAGCACCAGCTTTGACTGCATGTCTTGGCTCAGCAAGAGGGGAAGGTGCAGGAGCTGCAGGGTGTCAGGATTCACAGTGCGGCCAAGGGAGAACGAAATTAGGAAAATAAGGCACTCTTTGTAAGTATAACTTTTTGCTTTTGTGCCTCCCCAGCAGCATAGTTTGTCCTGTCAGCTCACCTGCTTTCCTCTAATCCAGTGGTTCTCAACTCCTGTCCTCAGGACCCACCAACAGGCCAGATTTTAAGTATTACCTTAGGGAGATGCAGACTAGAATACTGCAAACACTGAGCAGCAAATTATATCACCTGTGATGCATTTCAGTTATCCTGCAAACCTGGCCTGTTAGTGGGTCCCGAGGACAGGAGTTGAGAACTACTGCTCTAATCAGCCCTTCCTCAACACAGAATGTCTTATTCCTGTGGTTTCCTCTATCCCTCATTCTATCTGCAGATTGCCCTCTAGTGACTGCCGCATTGCTATGATTTTCAGCAAAGTGCAGAGAAAGAGGCTGCACAAAACAGAATTAGAGAGTGAACTTCTGGATTTAAGACAAAATAGGTACTTATTTAAAATGTTTTAGGTAGCCATACATACAGAAGGGGCAAGCAGGAAGCATTCTGTCAATGCTTATATTTCCACTTTAAAACAAAATAACTCTTTTTCTCCTACGTTCACTGACAGACGCAGCTCTTCATGACTTTGTGGGATTTTATGTTCGTCCTACTAGGAGTTAACTAGGCAGGGAAAAGAATCAGCTGGCCCCTCCCTTGGGGGCCATCCTCTTTCCCTACATCAAACCCCCTCACAGAATAGCTCTTCAGTTTCAATGCCTAGTTCGCAAGGAGTTGACCTGGCTTCCCTATAGGGAACTGCGGTCCTATTGTGACCCTTTTTCTTTTTTATTTTCTTTTCTTTTTTTGCTGCAATCAAGATGATCTGCTATCAAGAAGCCGGTTGGGGCATCGAGAGTCCTGGTGCTCTGTACTTTCCCCGACCTGGCCAACATGATGCGAAGCCGGCCCCAACACAGGGACCCGCCACATCTTACCCGTTCCGTGCGGGTGGCCCGGGGCGAGCTCCCCCACATGGTCCCCTTCCCGATTCGTTCGGCAGGGCGACTCTGGGCCGGCAGCATGCCCCCCATCGAGGGTGGAAAGTCTGCATCCGGTGGCTGCCGTGGCGTCGGACGGGTAAGTGAGCGCCCTGCCTTCTTCCCCACCCGGGGAGTGAAGTGGGCCCGACGTCCGCAAATGCGGTTTTTCCTCTGCTCCAGTAGCTTGTCCGGGGTAGTCACCGGTGGGGATCAGCCTCTCATCTTGCCCCCTGCCACACCTCGCCCCCCACCCCCCTCCCCAGCATCACCATGCGGTCCTTCGGCCGCCATTTTGCGGCGGATCGCCGCCATTTTGCCGTAGCCGCGGACATTTTCAGCCTATGGGGCTTTCCCTCTAGCGCTCGGAGCGGCCATATTCGGTACTGCACGTTGCCTGAGAGGTGTGTTTCACCCTCTAGTGCTTCCTGGCGGCCATCTTCACTGCATGCTCTGCATTCTACACGTGGCTGCAGCTTCTCCTCTCAGCAAATGGACGGTGACAGGCAGTATTTCTGAACGATCGGCGCTGATGGGCAGCAAAATCGCAAGTATAGCTGGGCTCCCTCTGGGTGCTGGTGGCGGTGGGGAGCTGTCCTCTGATCCTGTGGGGGTGTGTGGCTGTGTGCGGGGCGTCCATCCATCCATCCATCCATCCCTGACAATGGCTGATCTCCCTGCAAACCTGCTGAGAGGGCATCAGCAGCCACGCAGTCTGCCCAAGGGGCTTTTCTCACCCAGCTGCGGGATGTTATCACTGAAATCTTTCCATGTGGGGACGCCGCTCTGCGGGCTCCCTGGAAGCGCCCCCCCTCCTTTTTTTTTTATCCTCAGGGGAAGATTCTGAGTTTGAGGGGCTTCAAGGGTCTTAGAGACCCAGGGGGACTTGTCTGCTGAGGTGACATGGTAGCTGAGGAGGACCAGGAGCCAGTGGCTGACCAGGACAATGTGCTGGTCGCCACCATTATCGCTGGCATTCGTACCAAGTTGCATCAAACGGGCGAATCGCGATCTGCTTATGTGTGCGGTCTTCTAGGCCCCCCAAGGCCCCAAGTCCTATCCTTACAGTTCATTTTTTAACCATTTCCTATATCATGAATGGCAGCAAACCGCCGTTCCTCCTCACTGATTGGCCGTTTTACTGAACGCTATCCCTTTGGGGAGAATTTCCTAAAGAAATGGGAATCTCCTGCGGTGGATCCGCCTATTGCACTCCTTACCAAGGAGACTATCATTCCTATGGCGGGGACTCCTTCCTTCAAGGATCCTGCCGATAGAAGGACAGAGGCACTTTTGAAGTCCTTGTTCTTGAACGCTGGGCGCCGCAGTGCGACCTGCTTTGGCTGCGGCCATGGCAGCGCAGTACCTCTCTGAGTACATGGAGGAACTTAAGTCAGACCTGGTGGGCGGTCGCCTGATGGAGGCACCGCAGTAGGCTGAGTTTTTACTCCAGGGGATAAAATGCCTCTGTGCAAACCAGGAACATGCGGCGGTGGATGTTCTGCTCTTGCTGTCTAGAATGTCGATAGCGGCCTTTAGACTTCACAGAACTCTTGGCTGCGACCCTGGTCGGTGACCACGCTTCCGCACTAGGTTGGGCTGATCTTCCTTTTCAGGATGGGCGTCCATTTTGGCTCGCGCCTTGCTGAAATCATTAAGGATCTCACAGCAGGCAAGAGTACTTTCCTTCCGGAGCCCCGCAGGCGTGAGTTCCGCCTTAGACAGGAGCCTGCTACGTCGGGTCAGAGGTAGCTTTTTTGTGCATCAGGCACGGCAAGCAAGGGAACCGTTCCAGTAAGGTTGCTGTAGGGGCCGGACGCCAGCAGCGCAAACCAGGAAAGACGGGAGACAAGTCTTCCTCAGCCTGATGGGGCGCCCCCACCCGAGTGTCGGGTGGGGGGACGTCTTCGGGGGTTCGCACCTCCCGTCAAATTTACACCTCCTGCTGGAGCGCAGGCTGGCCCTTCCAGGGCAGTACAGGCTCTATCAGAACAGGGAGTGATTGTACCGGTTCCCTCAGAGAGGGATTTTGAGGTGTTTACTCGAATCTCTTTGTGGTGCCCAAAAAAAAGGGGACGGCTTTCGGGTTATCCTGGAATTGAAGGCCCTAAACAGGTTTGTCAGGGCGTGCGAATGCCGGATGGAGTCTGTTCGATCGGTCGTGGCCGCCCTGCACCAGGGGGACTTCCTAGCGTCATTGGAAAGGATGTGTACCTCCATGTCCCCATCCATCCGCGACATCAGCGTTTTCTGCGATTCTGGTTGGGGATCACTATTTTCAATTTGTAGCTCTTTCCGTCGGCCTGACCTCCGCGCCCCGGGTGTTCACGAAGTTTCTGGCCCCGGTGTTGGCGTTGCTGCGTAGGAGGGGCATTGCCATAGTGGCGTACCTGGACGATCTGCTCCTACGAGCGGACTCTGTCTCTGCCCTGGAGGAGAATGTGAACATCGCAATGGTCTCATTGCGGGACTTCGGCTGGTTGCTCAACCTGCAGTAGTCGTTGGTGTCTCCTTCCTGCCGTCTGGAGTATCATTATGGACAAACAAAGGTGTTTTTCCCTCCGACGGAGCTACAGAACTTAGTCGGCTGTGCGCACTCTCTTATCACACCGCCGGTCTTCCTTGCAGTCCTGTATGAGGGTGCTGGGGTTCATGGTCTCGTCGTTCGAGGCGATACCTTTTGCCCAGAGTCACACTCGTTTGCTCCAGCGAGCAATTCTGGTCCAATGGGACAAGCCCCACCGGTCGTTTGGATCTTCCGATCCGGCTGGGCCCTCAGATCAGGGCGTCCCTCGCCTGGTGGTTATGGGACTCGGCCCTCACTCAGCGGAAGTCGTTCCTGTCCCTTCGGTGGATGGTAATCACCACGGATGCCAGCCTGACGGGCTGGGGCGGAGTCCTGGAACCACTATCAGCTCAGGGTCGTTGGTCGGCCCAGTAGGCCTGCCTACCCATCAACGTGCTGGAGCTGAGTGAGATCAGACTGTGTCTTTCTCATTGGAAAAGAGATTGCAAGGCCGCCTGATTCGAATTAAATCGGACAATGCCACGGCGGTGGCGTATGTGAATCATCAGGGCGGCACACGGAGCCCAGCGGCGGCTGCGGAGGCAGCTCTCATTCTGCGTTGGGCGGAACTCTAAGTTCCGGCAATCTCTGCAGTTTACATCCCAGGTGTGGAGAACTGGCAGGCGGACTTTCTTAGTCACCAGAAGCTGGTCCAGGGGGTGTGGTCCCTTCACTGGGGGTGTTCAATCAGATTTGCCACAAATGGGGGACACCGGATGTGGATCTTATGGCGTCCAGGTTCAATCTCAAGGTGAGAATTTTTGTGTCCAGGACAAAGGATCCGTTGGCAGTGGCCACGGATGCCCTGGTGACTCCCTGGAGCCGTTCTCGCCTCCTGTATGTTTTTTCCTGTACGTTTTTCCTCCCATAAGTCTGCTTCCGAGATTGGTGCGCAGAATAGTGATGGAAGAAATTCCGACCATTCTGGTGGCCCTGGTTTGGCCTCGGCGCACCTGGTACGCAAACGTAGTGCAAATGGTGACAGACGCCTCCTGGCGGCTCCCGATGCGGGACGACCTCCTGTCTCTAGGGACCCATCTTGCACCCTGCTTTACCCTCGCTGGCTTGACAGCTTGGTTATTGAGTCCCAGGTGCTCAGAGATAGAGGAGTGGCCGACTCCTTGATCCCTACTCGGATGACAGCTCGCAAGTGCACCTCTCGCAGGTCTTATCACCGCACCTGGAAGGCTTTCATTGCTTGGTGCGAGGCGGAGGGCTTTAACCCTCGCTTGTTTGTAGTCTCCAGGATACTGACCCTTTTTACAGCAGGGTCTGAATAAGCAGTTGGCTTTGAGTACCCTTAAGGGCCAGATCTCGGCTTTAGCCATACTTTTCAAAGATCTTGGCTTCGCACTCTCTGATTCGTACCTTTGTACAAGGTGTGCGACATGTGGCGCCTGGGGTGAGATCTCCGATGGCTCTGTGGGATCTGAATCTGGTGCTTTCTGTTCTTCAGAAACCACCTTATGAAATACTCAGGGAGATTCCCTTAAAACTTCTGTCGCAGAAGGTGACCTTCTTAGTCGCCTTTACTTCTGCCAGACGAGTATCGGAATTGGCTGCTCTATCGTGCAAGTTTACTTATTTGGTAATGCATAGGATAAGGCGGTCTTGCGACCCCTTCCTTCTTTTCTCCCGAAGGTAGTTTCTTCTTTTCTTATCAATGAAGATATTGTCCTGCCTTCATTGTGCCCTCGTCCATCGCACCCCAAGGAGTTGAGTTGCATATTTTGGACGTAGTAAGGGCCTTAAGAGTGTATTTGGCTGCTACAGCTCCTTTTCGTAAGGCTAGCGCCTTGTTTGTTGTGCCTGAAGAACCGCACAAAAGGTCTGGCGGCCTCTTCGGATACGATTTATCAGTGGATTTAAAAAAAAAAAAAAAAACGTGACCCATGTGTATTCTGTTCGGGGCAAGGTTCCCCCTTTTTTTTTCCGGTCACGGCTCATTCTACCCGGGCGGTTAGTACTACCTGGGCCTTCAGACACCAGGCTTCGTTGTCACAGGTGTGCAATGCGGCCATTTGGGCCTCGGTTCACCCTTTTTACTAAGTTTTATTAGTTGATGTGTTCACATCTTTGGATGCTGCCTTTGGCCGCAGGCTCTGCAGGTGGTAGTGTAGGCGCGTCTGACGCCTTCTCAGAGGTTCAGTTGGGTACAGTTGTTTGCGTTTACCCACCCCTCTTTTTTGACACAGCTTGGGGACGTCCCCACAAAGTCATGAAGAGCTGCGTCTGTCAGTAAACGTAGGAGAAAAAGGGATTTTATTATAACTTACCGTAAAATCCTTTTCTCCGAGTTCACTGACCGACGCAGCACCCACCCCTCTGGGCTCTGTTTTGGTGCGGCTTGTGTACGAACTGAAGAGCTATTCTGTGAGGGGGTTTGATGTAGGGAAAGAGGACGGCCCCCAAGGGAGGGGCCAGCTGATTCTTTTCCCTGCCTAGTTAACTCCTAGTAGGACGAACATAAAACCCCACAAAGTCATGAAGAGCTGCGTCTGTCAGTGAACTCGGAGAAAAGGATTTTACGGTAAGTTATAATAAAATCCCTTTATTTCCGGACAGGAAAAAACAATTGTAAGTAATTACAGGACAGAGCCACAGGCAGCATATAAAACACAAATACTAAACAAATATAAGCATAGTGATTTCCAGCATGGATTATAAAGCCTATAGAAGCAGTAAATCATACCTGTGACCCATATACAGGCCATTGTCCAGCAAAAGATGTTCAGTTTTTTTGATAAAGAAATAAAAACAAAAAAATACAACAGCAAATAAAACTTCTCAAACCCTTAAACCACTGGAGTGTGGTATAAGTCCTATGCACCGTGTATATGGGATCCTCGAACCTTCTCAGTACCCTCCCTACATTCCAGCCCATCATAAATCACTCAACCTTCTGGACAGGGGCATTGCAAGGTGGGAAAGAAGAAATGCGTTGCGGGAAACGCATCACTGCAAAAAAAATAGGCAAGGGTTAAACTAAAATAGTGGGTGTGGCTCAAAGGGGGCGTCACTCAAAGGGGTGTGGTTTGAGTCTGAGATGAACGAGGGATGGAGGAAGAAAAAGATAGGGAGTAAAGGAGAGAGAAGAGAACAAAGAAAAGAGGGATGAAGGGACAGCAGGCCCAGATCCTACACCACAATAGCAATATGTGTATTCCATAAAGTTTAACAATCAGCAGATAAAGATACTCCAAACACTTGATGTTAGCGCTTCAATCATCCCGGCACCATGGTTGGTATGGTATCAGGATGATTGAAGCGCATTATTTCTATTTTTACTTTATAATATAAAATTAAATCATTCAACTCACCATAATGCAGAATCAATGGGAGCCCTGAGTATGTCACTTGCCACGTCCCCTGCCACCAGATGCCATCAGGTGTCCTCAGCAGAGTCCCTCCTTACACATCAGGTGTCCCCCATTGAGTGCTCCCTTACATCAGGGGTCCCCAGCGGAGTCCACTCCTTACATCAGTTGTCCCCAGCGGAGTGCCTCCTCACATCAGATGTCCCCAGCGGAGTCCCTTCTTACACATCAGGTGTCTCCAGCAGAGTGCCTCCTTCCATCAGGTGTCCCCAGCGGTCAGAGCTCCTCCTTACATCAGGTGTCCCCATCGGTCAGAGTGCCTCCTTACATCAGGTGTCCCCATCGGTCAGAGTGCCTCCTTACATCAGGTGTCCCCATCGGTCAGAGTGCCTCCTTACATCAGGTGTCCCCAGCGGTCAGAGTGCCTCCTTACATCAGGTGTCCCCAGCGGTCAGAATGCCTCCTTACATCAGGTGTCCCCAGTGGTCAGAGTGCCTCCTTATGTCCCCAGTGGTCAGAGTGCCTCCTTACATCAGGTGTCCCCAGCGGTCAGAGTGCATCCTTATTTCAGATGTCCCCAGCAGAGTCTCCGTCGCCATTACAAAACAAGAGGTGGTGCTGCCTGCCAATAAAAATGGAGCTGTCGCCAACCCCCCTGCTGCCAACTTGTTTTGGGAAAGGGGGGCGGGGGGTTGGCGGTAGCTGAATTTCTATTGGCAGTCGGCTCCACCTCTTGTTTGTTCCCCTTAGCGAGTGACAAGGCTCCACGAGAGCTGGTCTTTTTTTAAAATGGCAGCGGAGACCTCACCAGTGCCAGCCCCGCATCTCTAGTGGCTGGAGGCTCTGTTGATTCTCTGGCAGTGCTCGGGGCTAATAGCCTTCTCCAGGCCCGGGGCTTCCCACTCGGGGCTCCATCCCTCCCGACACCCCTGCTTCTGGAGCCTCCACTATCTGGTATTTTAATAAATTTTTCGGGCATGCTGGGTCTCATATGTAATTTTATAAAGCAGAAGGTCCGTGTTAACCAGTTGTTTCCACATAGCAAGAGAAAGAGTGTCTGCATATATCCATCTCCTGGCAATGAGCTTGCACACATAAAAAACATAAGTCTAATAAACAATTTTGTAGCGTTACTGATTTCCTCATTATCAATGACACCTAGCAAACATAAAAGAGAGTCATATATGCTTGGGAAGCCAACATTGTTAGCCATAAATTCCATCACTTGAGATCACAGAAGCCTAGCCTTCGGGCACTCCTAAATCCTCTGTAGAAAAGTGCCCTCAAAAAAGTTCAACTTTAACTACCATCCTGTGTAGATGCGGGTTAGTGATTACTAGGTGGGTAAAGCCAGGATTCGGATGATAGCCTCACAATCTGCAACTTTAAGAACAAGTAAGCAATTTCAGTTCCCAAACATCTGTCCTTGCACTTTCACTTTTACCAGTACAAGGTACTGGCCAGCATTTTTCTCAAATGTATAGTTCCATACAGCACCACCCTGTGCTGTTCTGTGTCTTAGCATCTTCCAAGGGTGTTCTTAAAGCGGTAGTAAACTCAGCCCAAGAATCTAAATTCAATCAATATTTAAATACCACATAACATTGGAAATCTAAATAGCCTACATACAACTGATATAAAGCCTCTTGCATGCCATAAACAAGCACTTTTAAAATGGTCCTACAGGGTATAAGGCGGTGCCATTGTAACTGCTGGCTTCCGCGTCTTTATTAGAATATATTTCCGCCCTCAGTTAGTGTAGATGCCGGTAATCTCGCGCATGCGCAATAGTTACAGTAGCCAAGCCTCGTTTTCGTTCATCTCACCATGGCAACATGTCTTTCTCCACAACACCTGTGACGTACTGAGTCACATGGGCGCCAGGAAATCCTTTACAATGCGGAAGTCTAATTGAGAAGTATCGCGTTAGGTTGGGGCTGACGACATCTCAAGGAGATGATGCAGCCCCGGCATAAACGATGCATTTTCCGGCAGCCTTAGCTTGCCGGAAAATGAGGGGCTAGTGGCGCATGTGCTGCTAACGTCATCTTCGGAAAAATAATAGATTTCACGGAAAGGAAGAAGGTAAGGAGAGATCAGACACTGGGACAGTAATCTTAATAACAGTATTGATCTTTACATTGAAAATGAGAGGAAGGGGTTTACTACCGCTTTAAAATGACAGACACTGGCTTTGGCCCTTTCTAGCCAGATTGGTTGACAATCGTGTCTCTGTGTTTGGTCCCTGAGCCTGCTGAACAGCTGCTTTTAGTTGAAACTAGCAATCAGGGATTCTAGAAAGCTTGTCCCAGTTGTTAGTGGTCCTGCATGGATGTCCTGTGTTTCCTCTTATGTCTTCCCTCCTCCTCTCTATTAAAAATGTCAGTTCACCTGGGTGATGCATATGTAAAGCACTTTGAATCACTGTTTCGACCCCTTTCACACTAAGGTGCTGCAAAAACGCCGGCCTTTTTTGCGGTGCTAGCGGGGCAGGTTTTTTTTCTTACGGTCATGTGACTACGTGATCTTAAAAAAATAAAAGTGAAAAAAAAAACTGTTTTGCTGCGCTTTTGAAGTGCTACCCATTCATTTCAATGGGTAGAGGCGTTTTAGAAGCGCTTTTTAAAGCGCTCCAAACATGCCCCAAAGATGCTACTTGCCCCTTGACCGCCCCAGTGTGAAAGCACAGATTCAAATGAATGGGAGGCAGTTTTCAGGTGCTATTTTTAGAGCAAAAGCGTCTGAAAACCACCTCAGTGTGAAAGGGGTCTTAACAACATAATCCCTGAGGGACTTTGGTTATTTTATTAGTTGTGCTTTTGAAATATTTAATTTTTTTTTTTTTGTTTGTTTAGGGTTTTTCATCCCTGGCTTTCCAAAGCTTCTCAGATTCCAGGAACATCATGACAAAATCATGAAAAAATTTATGCCGAAACTTAAACAGCACTTTGTAAGTAGAGGCTTTCCCTTCAAGTAGAATTACACTTTTGCAGCCAAATTGGGATGGCACCCACTTTATATTTGTTACATGTTATTACTCACGTAGCATAACTTGCTGCTTACATTTTACTTACTCTTTTCTGAAAATTCTAAAACTGACGTTTTTCTCTGCTATGAAGAGGGGGCTGGGGAGTCTAGGTTTAAAGTGACACTAAACTCTGACAAAATTATGTATTCCTAGCTAAAAAAAAGTATATTCTATTGCTCCTTACTTCCTGCAAATCTCAAAATGATTTTGTTGCTGTGATCAGACTATCTGTTAGTAGAGGGTGGTTGTGTTAATTCTCTGTTGTCCTGTTGTATGTTGGAACGTAGCCACCCTCTCTTGCCTTCTCCTGAGAAGTTCAAGGGATTATGCACTGTGGACTTTGTAGTGTGTATTAGGCAGTACTCGTGATCACAACTTGCCTGTTGCAAACAAATGGAAGTTCATAAGCTCATGAAGGCAGAAAAAAGACAAAAATAGACCATTTCATGAAAAGTGGATTACAGGGCCGTTAATGCATGTGTATAGAATATTTTTGGAGAATAAGGATAATATTTAGTGTCACTATAGGGCAGGGATATGCAATTAGCGGACCTCCAGCTGTTGCAGAACTACAAGTCCCATGAGGCATAGCAAGACTCTGACAGCCACAAGCATGACACCCAGAGGCAGAGGCATGATGGGACTTGTAGTTTTGCAACAGCTGGAGGTCCGCAAATTGCTTATCCCTACTATAGGGTTTGCCATAATTAACCCTGTCTGTGCTGTGCGTGCAGATCTTATTATCAGTTGTAAGCTAAAATTGAATACTGTTCTAACAAATGTTATAATTAAAATGTTACAATAATTAAAATGTCATTAAAACCAAAACTTTTAAGTGTCTATGCCTTTAAAAGTTTTATCTTTACCATATAGCAGAAGCTATTCATCATTGCATCTGGTCAATTTATTAAATAACTAGTTGATCCTGCTGCTGCCATGGGCGTCCCTCTTGCCTGTGGCAACACTATCACATCCGATCCTCTGACTGCTGTGTTTCCACTACCCATTGCATTTGTCCCCAGTACCCTGAGAGGAAGCCGTTCAACTTTTCTTGTCTAGCTGGAAGTCACCCAACGTGATTATTTTCATCAGCTTGAGGGATGGCTGCAGCATGTGGGATGATGGCTCCTCCCCTGCTCTCTGCCTCACTTGTTTGGGTATCAGCTTTTGGGAAGGCTCCAGCAGGAGATGATTACATAGCTGTGCATCTACACAAACTCTGCGTCCACCATAAAAAGAATGATCATCATTTTTTTTATTATGTTTATGAGTTATTACATTAAAAAACACCTTTATTATTGTTTAGCTACAGTTTGTGTTATTGCAAATCTTCATAGCAAATCATAGGTAGATAAATGTGCACCATTGGATGAATCATGTAGGCACAGCTTTTCATCCTTTGTGATCTTTGGGTGCTTTGAAGGGAATACATTATCTTTATAAAGTTAAAGCTGACCTTCACCCAAAAGGGGAAGGTTCCGCTTGTCTGTCTCTCCCCCCTCATCTTTAAATTTTGGCACTTAATTTGGGGTGGTGAGCAGGTACCTGGTTTTGACAGGTACCTGCTTAAACTTCCAGTCGGATCACAGCGGCCTCCCCCCTGTTTCCCCCGCAGCCTTCTGGGAAATGTCACAGGTCCTAGAAAGCTGCGGGACCATTCACAAAGCGCAGTGCGGCTCGCTCATGCACAGTGAGAAGCCCACCTGTAAAGCTGCAAGCAAGCACAGCCGGCTTCCCAAAGTAAACATGCTTGTGCCTGGACTCGCCAGGTGAGGACACACTGGATCACTGGACAGTAGATATCCAAATATTAAAACTCAGCAGCTACAGCATTTGTAGCTGCTGACCTTTTATTTTTTGATTCTAGGTTGAAGAACCGCTTTAAACATGCGCATGTGATACAGATGTGAATGTTGTAATGGTGGTTGTGTCCATTTGAAGTAGCTGTATCAGCTCTTAACATATGGTATTGCTGAATATCTTTGCTTAAGGCATCATGCACACAGGATGTTAAAAAAAAAAAAAAAAAATGTTATAAAAACATAAGTAGCTTTATAGTGAGTTTTTTAGTATTCTTCCACTAGCGTTTTTGAGCCTTTTTTTTTTTTTTACTCAATGGATCAAAAACGTCCAAAAACGTTGGTGAGCTGCGTTTTTGTGCGTTTTTGAGCAGTAGCATTTTTTTTTTCCCCTTAATGGATCAAAAACGTCCAAAAACGTTGGTGAGCCAAATTTTTGGGCGTTTACAGCTGAAAAACGTCTCTCAGAACCCACTAGTCTTGGGTTTTTTTTTTACAGCTCAAAAACGCCCCAGCCAGAAACAGTTAATAACAGCTTATGTGTGCATGAACACATAGGATAACATGATGGGGAGTTTGACTGTAGGAAAAAACGTCTGAAGCTAAAAACAGCTGCTGTAAAAATGTCCAAAAACATGCTGTGTGCATGAGGCCTAATAGGGTAAGTTACAGTAGTTTCACTTAATTGCTCCTCCTTTTCAGTACAATTCAGTCGTCTAATAGGACTGAAAACAAACTGTTTATTCGGTTTATTGAATTTCCCTGACATCAATAAAGCTACTAGAGGGAGAATCTGCATCTCTGTGTATGTAGTAAAAATATTAGAAAAACATTTGATGTGAAAATATCTCAAAATTACAATTGTTTGCTTGCTGAATTTATACCACTGTTTCCGATAACCAGTTGGTTAAGAGGGGTAGTACAATAGGATACACAAGTACGTGTGTATTCGACAATAATTGACAAAGACCGACCCCGCAAAAACTCGACATTTTTTTTTTG
>BLSH010310011.1:374297-393364 GCA_018402905.1 Glandirana rugosa
ATATATATATATATATATATATATATATATATATATATATATATTTATTTTCATAATGATTCAAAGGTAATGAATATATATATATATATATATATATATATATATATATATATATATATACTTTTTAAATTTTGTATTAATGCATGTAATTTTGTTTAAACTTCAGGAAACTCAGGAACTGTACACAAGTCTGTATACTATGAAATGGTTTTTCCAGTGCTTCCTAGACCGGGTGAGAATATAAACAGTTAATAGCAGCAATTTTGTGATTATCTATATTGTAATGTATCTGTATGCAGTTTATTACAGCTTATTTTCTTTGAACAAAGTGTAATTTCTAAACCTGAGTGATTCTTTTAGTTTAGGCCACACTAAAATAGAGTGATAATTGCCTAAGATTAGAGATTTTATTTTGCCCAAAGAAAATAAGGTTTAATGTTGGGGTAAGGCTCTATCCCTGTACACTCCAAAAAAATCATGTTATCATTGGCTGCTGTAGTAGAGCAGGGCTTCTTAGTACAATATTAGTACACTGAGGGTGTAGCACTGCCTCTTCCTGATAATCCTTGCCATTTTCTCACCATGTCAAGGCTGCTGCACTGCCATTTCCACAACTGTAGAAAGCATAGGAACATCGAATGCATCTGTATGCTGGAAGTGCAGGGAGGAGAAATGGTAAATCATACATGATCATATACTAAAACCAAAAATAGTAGTACAGTTGTCAACATCTTTATCAGATTCAGATTTCTGCTACAATTGAGAAATCAGGGAAGTTAGGGAATAATCCATTTAGGTCCATTTTGTTTGGACATTCCATTTATCTGTAACTATATCTCGGCTGCAAGTAGTGAAAAATATAAGTTAAAGAGGTTGTATACCGGTAAAAAAAAAAAAAAAAAAAAACTATATGGGAAAGCCATAATGAGCTAGTATGCACCACATACTAGCTCATTATGAAATGCTTATCTCAGAACAAAGCTCCGACGGGTTCGCTTGGTCCCTGCAGAGGGAGCCGACGTGTTCCCTCGGGGGATCCTTCCGGGTACGCTGCTTGGGCGCTGTGAGTGGCCAGAGCCGCGAAACGTCACTCTCACGCATGCACGCTGGAGCCCGTCTTCCCGGCAAGGTCCGGTGCTATGTGCTGGGCCTTCGCCGGGACAACAGCGGCTGCATTTAGGGCGAATATCTCCTAAACCATGCAGGTTTAGGAGATATTCATTTTACCTACAGGTAAGCCTTATTATAGGCTTACCTGTAGGTAAAAGTAAAAAAATTGGGTATACAACCGCTTTAAGCCAAGTACAGCAGGAACTGAACAATTTTTGTTGCATATGCACTACTGTCTGTTCAACAGAAGGCTTCTGTTGAATGGTCCTACTGGGAAAAAAAAAGAATTTGATCAGGGCCTGTATCCAATGGTTGCAAGTGCTGATCTGTGTATTTTGATGAGGGGGAAGATTACTGCATTGGTGTGTTGATTCAGGGATCTGTCTTGTTTTTTTTTTTTTTCCTTCAACCCGCTGGTTGAACTAAAAAAAACAAAAAAAAAAAAACTCAGCTTTAGGCTTTCTTAAGTCTAGATGAAGGCACAAGGCTAGCCATATGTTGGTTGTGCTGCCTGGCACAAGTGGTGGTTATGAAAGCGGAGTTCCACCCAAAAGGGATTCTGATTGCTCCCCCCCCCCTCTGGTGCCACATTTTGGTACCTTTTGGGGGGAGGGGGAAGCGGGAACCTGTTCTTTGCAGATACCGTGTCCCCACTTCCAGGAGCCCGGGCCGCGGCAAAGTACATCAGCAGCTCAGCTCCCTTCCTCCTTCCCCTTCTGCCGGGCCAGTGAGAGAGCGCAGCATGCAGTAGGGACCCGGCTGTGAAGCAGAAAGGCTACACTGCCGGGTTTCCTTACCAGCAATGACGGCGGCAGCACCAGACCAGCTGATTTAAAAATCAGCTGCGGTGCCGACATCGCTGGACTCCAGGACGGGTAAGTGTTCTAATGTTAAAAGTCAGCAGCTACAGTATATGTTGCTGCTGACTAAATTTTTAAAGGGGTGAGCGGATCTCTTTAGCAGGAGATTGCGCCCAGCTCTCTATGGAGCCGGTTGACACATCTCCCCTGCGGCTCTGGTGCTAATTTGCACAGGGCCCTGTGCGTCTTTTGGTCTGTTTCAGGTCCGAATTCAGCCCAAAATTTTGGCTGAAATCAGACCTAAAAAGGTGAAATGGGACGGACTGGACCCCTGTTGTGAGCCGCATGTGGTGATAGTGTGAACCCAGCCTTTCTGCGCTGGAAAAATTCCACTCTGCTAGGGCGCATAGAAAACACTTTTTTTTCTATGTGCCCCAAACACACTGCAAATAAAGTTAAATAAATAAAAGATAAACGTAAACAGGGTGATGCTCTGAAATATGCATTGCACTGCCTGTTCACCGCACCTCATCATATCTAAAATCTGACAGTTTCCCATATGCTAAAACTGAGCATTTAATGTGGTGAATGAGCCTTGAAGTATCTATTTTCGGTTATCCTAAAGTAGATCTAGGCCACCCCCCCCACCCGCTTTACCATGCTGTTTCTTTATAGAGTATACTTGTGGCCAAGGCTATGGGCATTAAAATATTTGCATGCAGCTGGTAAAATAAGTATTGAACACCATTTTTCTAGGTAAATATATATTTCTAAAGGCGCAATTGACATGGAATTTTCACCACATGTTGGTAACAACCCATGCAACCCATACATACAAAGAAACCAAAACAAATGCTTTTAGAAATTAAATTATGTGTAATAAAATAGAATGACACAGGGAAAACTTATAACTGATATTTATATAATACTTCGTACAAAATCCTTTGTTGGTAATGCCAGCTTCAAGACGTCTCCTGTATGGGAGAAACTAGCCGCATGCATTGGTCAGGTTTGATTTTGGCCCATTGTTGCACACTGTCTTCAAATTTTGAAGGCTCTGTGGGCCTCTTCTATGAACTCTGATCTATAGTTCTTTTTTTTTTTTTTTTCAAAGGTAAATTTTATTGAGTTTTACAGACGTACAAAAAAATAAACAATGCAACAAGTTACGAGGTCACAGACATAAGAGGTACATTAGATGTGGATATACAGACACATCTTCATCAGTCATTCCTTTAACAGCAGTGTAATATTTATATGACCATAGAAGCACATTTTTTCTTTTTTTTTTTTTTTAAAGAGTAGGCTCCAATGCACCCCCTCGCTGGCACCAAACATCTGTGAATACAGAACAACAAAAAAGAAGAAAAAACAAAGTACCGGAGAACTTATATTGCTGTCGCAGCCACCTCTACTCCTATCCTAATTGTAAGGAGGCATTCCCTCCTCTAAACTATGTACTGTTATTTTGATTCATCCACCTTTTTGTAAGTACCACACCCACCTCAGACCTGAAGATTAGTTGGTTTGGGGCCCAAATACACCTTACACCACAATATCCCCCGAAACTGAATCAATCCACCCCGACCATATTTTCCCAAATTTCATGGGGCATCCCCTGGACATGTACGTTAGCTTAAATAATGGAAGTGCTCTGTTGACCAGGTCTATCCAAAGTTGGACTGTGGGTAGCTCCGGATCCTTCCATTTGATCGCTATGGCTTTTTTGGCATTGAAAAATAGTACCCTCAGTAAGCTTTTCCTGGAGTAGCTCATCTCCTCTTCCCCAAATTCGCCCAGAAGGCATCGGGCAGGTGAATATATATTGGGCAAGGCTAGTTTGTCTTCCATAAAACCTAGGATTGTTTTCCAGAACTCTCCCACTTCAGGACACTGCCAGGCCATATGGAAAAAATTCCCATCTAGATGTTGACAGCGTTGGCAGTCAGGTGATTCCCGTCTGCCCATTTTATAGAGACGCGAGGGTAGGTCCTATGTAGATAATAGAATTGAGTCAACTTGTCCCTAGCTGATATGACTGAAGTGGGCATATTCTCCGTTACCTCCGACCATGATTCCTCCATTAAGGACGGGATGTCCGTTCTCCACTGATTGGCAAGTTTTTCCATTCTGGTGGAGGAGGATGACGTATAGGAGATAGTATCTGGAGACCAATTTTGCATGGTCTTCCTCAAACAAAGCCTTCTCCAGCATGGCCGGGGAAAGCGACACCCGTGTCAGTCCAAACTGTGCCGCCACTGCATGCCTCATTTGTAGGTAACGGTAGAATAATTTATTGGGAGCCTTATATTCTAATTGTAGATCCCTGAACATTTTAAATGTGCCCTCTGAAAATAGTTGATGAGCATATTTTATGCCGTAGTCCGCCCATCTCTGTCCATCCGGAATCCTATTTAGTTCGGGAAGTTGGGAGTTGTGCCATAGGGGAGCATTAGGTGAGAAACTTAGTGAGGATCCCCCAGCTCTCTTATTACAGATGTGAAACACCCTATAAGAGAGTTTAAGTATTCCCGCCCTTATCTCTGGGTATGGGCCATTCCTGTATAAAACATTAATCAGGGCCTCGTAGTACTGCATCAGTGCCGCTTGAGTGGTCACCGAGGCAGTCTCCACGTTGGGGAAAAACCACCAGTGGATAATAACACTGAAGGTTTGGGAAGGCCAAGCCACCCATCGAGGTGGGCAACTGCAGCGTCTCCAGGGAAATCCTAGGCGGTTTGTTACCCCACAAGAACGATAGGATTATTGAGTTAATTTCCGAGAATAATTTTTTAGGAATGTATACCGGGGCATGCCAGAATATATATAAATATCTAGGGAGATACACCATTTTAAAAATACTGATAGACCCATGAGGCCAAGAGGTAGTGCAGACCAGGTCTGTAGACTCTGCCTCATGCGTGTTATCAAGGGGGAAAGATTATTTGGTATATAGGTGGTAAGTGCTAACTGTATCTCAATACCTAGATATCTAAATTTAGAGACCACCTGCAGTGGGATATGTGGAGGCATCCGTGGTGTATATTTGGGGTCAAAGGAGAACACCGTGGACTTACTCCAGTTAACCCGGAAGCCAGAATATGACTCGAATCCCGAGATAATCTCCACCGCCCTGACCATAGACTGCTCTGCGTCTGCCAAGTAGAGGAGCAGGTCATGGGCGTATAGCGATGTCCTCTCCTCTAATGCATTTATATGACAACCCCTAATGCCAGCGTCCGCCCCTATGGCAAGGGCAAACAGCAGGGGGTACAAAGGACACACCTGCCGCGTACCCCGCCCTATCTCAAAGGTTTCTGTAATAATATGGTTAACTTTTATACAGGCCACTGGTTTAGAATAAAGTATCTTGACCCATGCAATAAACCTAGGACCAAAGCCCAGCCTTGCCAGGACCGCCACTAAATAAGGCCACTCTATGGAGTCAAACGCCTTATGTGCATCCATAGACATCACGATCCTAGTGTCCGGGTCGGGTCCCTCAGACTGTAGGATTGTAAACAGACGTCTAACGATTTATAGCTGTAGACCTCATTGTAATGAAGCCAGTCTGGTCAGGATGAACGATTTTCGTTATAACTTTGTTTAGTCCTCTGGCTAGTAGTTTGGCCAAGATATTTCCATCTACATTGATTAAAGAGATCGGTCTATAGGATTCACATAATTGGCGATCCTTGTTTGGCTTGGGAATCAATACTATCAGGACCTCTCTAAGCGACTCAGGGAGGCTGCCTTTATCAAAGGCCTCTTGGTATACCTCCAGTAGCTTCTTTGCCATAAACTCCTGATATGTGTTATACCATTCGACTGGATATCCATCGAGACCTGGGGTTTTATTGGGGCTGAGGGAGTGGATTGCTGCCTCTATTTCCTGGACCGTGACGGGTAGGTCTAGCTCCCTCGCTTCCTCTTGGGACAGTACCGACAAGGGAATCTGCTCCAAGTACTTTAGGACCTCCCCCTCAGTGTAGTCTACCTGTGATGTTTATAGGTCTGAGTAGAACCGTACA
The DNA here is from genome assembly GCA_018402905.1 of Glandirana rugosa. Taxonomy (NCBI): domain Eukaryota; kingdom Metazoa; phylum Chordata; class Amphibia; order Anura; family Ranidae; genus Glandirana; species Glandirana rugosa. The sequence continues at coordinate 380,239 of BLSH010310011.1, forward strand.
AAGGCCCCAGCTATATCCGCCGGGGACTCGCATAGGGCTCCACTCCCGTCATACACAGAGGATATGGACACAGGAGGTTGCTGAGAATGAACCAGATACGCCAACAATCTGCTATTTTTGTCCCCGAACTCAAAGATTCTTTGAGACTGGTAGAGCATCTTCTTCTGGGTTTTCTCTATCAGAACCAGCTCCAGTTGTCTTGCCATATCCTCAAAATATTCCTCCTTGAGCCACATAGGGCTCAGTCTCCATAATTTATAGGGACAGTGTTAGCATCAAGGGGGAATGGTCCGAGATTGCTCTCTGGAGATACTGTATCGTCACCACCCTGGGCAGGGCCTCCTCGAACATACAACACAGGTCTAAGCGCGACAGGGTATTGTAAGTGGAGGAGAAACAGGAATATTCTTTAGTGTCCGGGTGTTTCCACCTCCAAGCCTCAACTAGATTATGTTGTGAGAAGGATGCAAGTAATGGTGTGTTAGATTTAGACACAGTATTTAAGTCACCTGCTATCACCAGAGGGCCTTCAGCAACAGTTAGTATCTTTGCCAGAATGGTCTCCCATATGACTAGTGTAAAGGGGGGCGGGCTATACACCGCTGCAAAGGTGTGAGGCATGTTATCAATCAATAATACTACTACCACAAACCGACCAAAGGGGTCCGTGACGATGACCTTAGGGGTACAATATAGAGTCTTGGCTATCAATATGGAGACCCCCCTAGCATGTGTAGAGTGCATGGAATGATAAGCATGGCCTATATGTGCACGTTAGAGTGCCATGGTCTTAGAACCAGTCAGGTGGGTCTCTTGTAAGAACATTATCTGCGGTTTGTATTTTTGAATGTATTTAAACACCAGTGCCCTCTTGATTCTGGAATTTAGGCTCCTCACATTCCAGGAAAAGACCTCAAATGTTCTAACTTCGGGCCCCATAGTACATGTTGCAGGTATATGACCATCCCATAAGAGATGGTTGCAAGAAATACTTAGAAGATGCGGTCAACAATCTCCAAATATATATCCTCCTGATGGAGTGGTGGATATCCTGTGGTTGTGTAATACGGTGGCAGCACATTGCATAGTGTGGTAAGCTATGAATCCGGTAAAAAAAAGAAAGCAAAAAAAACAGAGCAAAAAGATTTTGACACCCGTTCCGGTGCGAACATCAGCACCCAGTAAGAGCCAGTCACTGAACCCTCCCTCCCTGCCCGCGATCCCAAACATACCGCAGGCCTTCACCCTTAATAACATCCCAACTGTATCACCCCAGGAGGGGAGTTTGTCTACAAGTCAGTGGAGAAAGGAATAAAGATGAGGGGGTAGTGGGCAATAAGTAGGTAAGTAGTCTCAGTACCGCATCAAGGGAGTTAATAACCTTCAGCCGAGGCCTTGGATGTTGAAAACAGTATATAGAAAGACTCAAGATACTAAGGGAACACTGGAACATTATAAAACCGATAAGGTCAGCATACCATACCAGACAATACTGATGTCCTAGGGTAACTCTAAAGGCTCAGGCACTTCCCAAGGATTCCAACCATCTATTTGCTTTCTTTGGTGAGGTAAAGAATTGTACTTTACCATCACACACCACCCGGAGCTGTAGGGCAGACTGCGTTCTCGCAGACGCTGTTTCACACTCTTGAATGCAGCCCGTTGCTTCTGTGTTGTTGCTGAGAAATCCGGGAAAATGGTGATGCGGGCGCCATTGTACAATAGATCCGGCATGTTTCTGGCCCGTTGCAGGATAGTTTCCTTATCTCTGAAGTAAAGGAACCGGGCCAGCATAGCCCGAGGGTACCGACCTGGCGGAGGGGCCCGTAATGGGACCCTGTGAGCCCTTTCGATTGCAAACATGCGGGAGAAGCCATCTTCACCAAACATTTGCTTGATCCACGTGAGGAGAAAGTCCTCCGGGCGCTTGCCCTCAGATCCCTCCGGGAAGCCCAGGAACCGTAGGTTATTCCTGCGGAGGCGGTCCTCAATATCCCCCAGCTTGGCTTCCTGGGATCTGTGATCCACCACCATATCGCTAACCGTCACTTTAAGAGGATTCAGGTCATCCTCCAGCATGCCAATGCGTTGTTCTGCATTGGCTACTCGGTGGCGGGTCCGTAGCATCAACCCAGTCTATCTCTCTCTCCCTCCGATTCTGACTGGGCAATAGCCCTAGGAGACAGTGGCGGTGGGTCCCTCGTGGTGCGGGCGCCATCTTGGTTCTCCGCGTGTGCGAAGCGGGACAGCCTCTCCGCCGGCGTCGGTGGCATGCTCGGTCCGATTTTCACCATCGGTGTGTGCCGGGGATGTCCGCTAATGAGTGAGGTGTCTCTGTGGGGATAGTTCGGCCTCAGGCTGTACAGGATCTTGAAAGGATTTTGTGCGGTCCGGAGGTCTGGAAAAGAGCTGCTTACATCCCGGAAGTTAGACACGCCCCATCTTTAGTTCTTTTAATAGAGTTTATGTTGGATTCAAGTCAGGTGATTGGCTGGGCCATTCTAGCACCTTTATTTTCTTTCTTTGAAACCAGTTAAGAGTTTCCTTGGCTTTGCGTTTGGGATCATTGTCTTGCTGAAATTTCCACCCTCATTTCATCTCCATCATCCTGGTAGATAGCAGCAGATTTTTATCATGAATCATTTTTCCCTTCACCTTCCTTCAATGATACAAAGTTTGCCAGTGCCGCATGCTGAAAAACAGCCCCACACCATGGTGTTCCCACCTCCAAACTTCACTGTAGGTATGGTGTCTTTGGGGTGATGGGCAGTGCCATTTGACCTCCAAACACAGTGTATATAATGGCATCCAAAGAGTTTAATTTTGGTCTCATCTGACCAGACCATATTCTCCCAGGATTTTACAGGCTTGTCTAAATGCTGTACAGCAGTGGTTCTCAACTCCAGTCCTCAGGACCCACCAACAGGCCAGATTTTAAGTATTACCTTGGGGAGATGCAGACCAGAATACTGCAATCACTGAGCAGCAAATGATATCACCTGTGATGCATTTCAGTTATCCTGCAAACCTGGCCTGTTAGTGGGTCCCGAGGACCGGAGTTGAGAACCACTGCTGTACAGCAAACTTTAAACGGGCTTCAACGTGCTTTTTCTTCAGCAATGGATTCTTGTGTGGTGAGCGTGCATACAGGCCATGGCGGTTGAGTGCATTACTTATTTTTTATTTTTATTTTTTTTAAACAATTGTACCTGCTGATTCTAGGTCTTTCTGAAGCTCTCCACAAGTGGTCCTTGGTTCTTGGACAACTCTTCTGATCATTCTTTTCACTCAGAAATCTCGCAAGGAGCACCTGGTCGTGGCTGATTTATGGTGAAATTATGTTCTACTTTCGAATTATGGCCCCAACAGTGCTCAATGGAACATTCAAAAGTTTAGAAATCCTTCTGTAACCAATGCCATCAGTATGTTTTGCAATAATAAGGTTGCAAAGGTCTTGATAGAGCTCTTTGCTTTTACCCATCATGAGATGTTTATTCTGTTACACCTTGGTAATGAGACCCCTTTTTATAGGCCATCAGTTGAGACTGAACCAGCTGATATTAATTTGCGCTGACAAGGGGCAGGATTGTTTTCTAATTACTGTTTTGGCTTTCCTTGTCTTTTTGCACCTCCCTTTCTTCATGTGTTCAATACTTTTTCCCTGTGTCATTCCATTTTATTACACATAACTTAATTTTTGAACTTATTTGTTTTGGTTTGTTACCGACGTATGGATGAAAATTTTCATGTCAGTACCACCTAAGTACCAAATTTTTACAGTTTGTAAATAAACTTTAAAGCACTCCACTGACCTAGCTGTAGGAGTAACTTATCCTCAAAGTTTTACAGCAAAAAACACTTTCCGGGGAGTTAAAAAATGCCATTGCATGACTTTTCTGGGGGTATAGCCCTTTAAAAAGCCCTGCACCAGATTAAAAAAGCTTTACCAAATTCTGCAGCAAATTCAGGTGGCACTTTAATAGTACTGCTTTTGTAAAATGGAGCAATAGCTGATCCATATTCAAAAAGATTTACCTCCCAGATAACAAAACTGAAGGTAATTAAGACCAACTCAAAGTTAGTGTACAGAAGCAGGCAGAGTGTCAGCCCTTGTACGCTGTGTAGCAGGGTGGCATGTTGGTTGTTTATGATTTTTTTTTGCTTCAAAGCCAGCAGGCTTCTGTCTAACAGTGACTGACAGTGGGCAGAGTCTGATGGGGAAACCGAGGGGCCAGTTCCGCTTCAGGTCTTCTTGTTGACCGCAAGCAGTGGGTGAATTCTGTTGCCAATAGCAGGCTGTCTATGGATCTGCCCACTGCGTGCTGTTAATTACAAGGGGAGCAGACCTGTTGGGGAAACTAGTGTCTTTGCATGTCAGGCTCTGCCTACCCATCTACAAAACTCTCTGGCTGTTGAACTATGTATGTTTCCAACGGGTACATGAATTCAAGGCAAGCACTGACATTCGTCATGCAGGGACAGGACAGAATTATAAAAATTGTCACAAACACTCTTTATGGATTCCCTTGTTAATCTTTTATTTTACTACCTCAATAATTACTGCTCCCCCCGCCCCCAGCTTTGACTTGAAGGAAGAGAGGAAAGATCCCTAGCGTTGCACATCCACGGAGTCCTATGGTGCTAAGAGAGAGAGAACCTCAGCCTGGGCTCCCACCAGGCTACACCCCCAACGTATTTTACTCTGCCCCCCGGAGCTTAGTCATGACTAAGCTCCAGGGGGCGGAGTGAAATACATTGGGGGCATGGCCTGGCGGGAGCCCAGGCTGAGGTTTTCTTTCTCTTAGCACCATAGGACTCGGTGGATGTGCGGCACCAGGGATCTTTTCTCTCTTCCTTTCAGTGACTACAGGTTCTGGGAAAGCTTCATCCCTTGCTGGCATTACTCCCCATAGTGATCGTGCTTGAGTGGCACACTAAACAAACCATGCCTCCCAGGCTTGACTTAGCAGCTTGTCAGACTTCTTATTTTTAATGTAACACAGAAAGAGGGGTTGAGAGGTGTGCTGAAATCCTACTTGGACAGCCTTACTATATCGCTTGTTTATCCCATTACTTGCAAGATACAGCTCCTGCTTCTGGTAATCTGCTTTTTAAAATGAGATCCAGAGGGTATAACAGCACACCGCTCCTCTCCCCGTTTCCAACAGTGCTCTACAATGGAGATGGACCTTTTGATTGACAGTGCTTGTCTCCCTATCCCTTTTCATTCTACCCTGTGGCTGAACAAAAAAAATAAAAAATGAATCGTCTGTGGCCAGCTTAATCCATCCTTGATCTTTCCTTCTTTGAGATCTTTTAAGATGTTCCTGATTTCTGACTTTGCTCTGATTTATTTTTATGTTTGTTTCTGGTCTATGACTGTTCTTACAAGATGTTCAACGTTCATATTTCTCCTTACGTTCACTGACAGACGCAGCTCTTCATTGACTTTGTGGGGTTTTATGTTCGTCCTACTAGGAGTTAATTAGGCAGGGAAAAGAAACAGCTGGCCCCTCCCCTGGGGACCGTCCTCTCTTCCTACATCAAACCCCCTCATAGCATAGCTCCTCAGTTTCAATGCCTAGTTCGCAAGGAGTTATTGTGACCATTTCTACTTTTATTTTTTATTTTTCTGCAATCAAGATGATTCTGTCTATCAAGAAGCCGGTCGGGGCATAGAGAGTCCTGGAGCTCTGTACTTTCCCCGAACTGGCCAACATGATGCGAAGCCAGTCCCGCTGTAGGGGACCCGCCGCATCTTGCCCCGTTCCGTGCGGGCGGCCCGGGGTGTAATTCCCTTGTTAGTGCCCTTTACCAATGCGATTCGGCAGGGCGACTGTGGGCCTGCAGCATACCACCATGAGTGGGCGGAAAGTCTGCGTTTTGGGTGGCTACCGCGGCGTCGGACTGGTAAGTGAGCGCCCTGCCTTCCCCCCCTTTTTAGGGGCATGAAGGGGGCCCGAAGTCCTGCACAAAAAACTGTGATTTTCACACAAAATGTCCTGGGGTAGCCACTGGTGGGACACTATAGCTCCCTAACTTGCCCCCTGCCTCACCCCCCTCCCCCAGCACCACCGCGATTGTCTGGGCCTTTTCGTCCACATCGCCATGCGGCAACCGGCCGCCATTTTGCGGCGGACCGCCGCCATTTTGCCGTGGATGTTTTAAGTCTATGGGGCTTTCCCTCTAGTGCTCAGAGCGGCCATTCTCGGTACTGCACGTTTCCTGAAGGGTGTGTTTGGCCTCTAGTGTTTCACGGCGGCCATTTTGACTGCATGCTCTGCAATCTACACGTGGCTGCAGCTTCTCCCTGGAAGCAGTGATACGGGCAGCACAGCTCTTCCTGACGATCTGCACTGTAACGGGCAGCGGAACAGCAAGTATAGCTGGGCTCCCTCCGGGTGCTGGTGGTGGTGGGTGCTGTCCTCAGTATAGGCCTGTGGGTGTGTGGCTGTGTGGGGGCGCCCCTTTCTATTCCTGTGTCATTTCTGGGGTAACTATGTCTGATCTCCCTGCTGAACCTGCTGAGGTGGCATCAGCAGCGACGCAATCTGATCAAGGGGCCTTTCTGGACCAGCTGCGGATGGTTTTTACTGAGTTTTTTTCCCTGTGGGGACGCCGCTCAGCGGGTCCCTAGGAAGCGTCCCCCTCCCCCTCATTTGTCCTCAGGGGAGGATTCGGAGCCGGAAGTGGCCTCAGGGGTCTCAGGGACCCCTGCGGACCTGTCTGATGAGGAAACGGGAGGCGACAGTGTTCTAACTGAAGGGGACCAGGGGCAAGCAGCTGCGCAAGAAAAAGCACTAGTTGCCGCCATCATTGCTGGCATTCGCACTAAGTTGCAGCTGGATCAAGATGGTGAATCACGATCTGCTGCGTATGTGTGCGGGTCTTCTAGGCCCCCCAGGGCCCCCAAGACTTATCCTTACAACTAATTTTTTGACCATTTCCTATATCGTGAATGGCAGCGTCCACAGCGTTCCTCCTCGCTGACGACACGTTTTGCTTTTCGCTATCACTTTGAGGAAAGCTTCCTAAAGAAATGGGAATCACCTGTGGTGGACCCCCCATTGCACGCCTCACTAAGGCGACTACTATTCCTATGGAAGGGACTCCTTCCTTTAAGGATCCCGCTGATAGAAAGACAGAGACACTTTTGAAGTCCCTGTTCTTGAGCGCGGGCTCTGCTGTGCGACCAGCACTGGCTTCGGCTATGGCGGCACAGCATTTTACCGAATGCATGGAAGAACTCATGAAGGACCTAGAAGGCGGTCGCCTGATGGAGGCGCCGCAGAAGGCTGAGTTTTTACTCCAAGGAATCGAATACCTGTGTGATGCGGCCATGGATATTCTGCCTCTGTTGTCCAGAATATCGATCTCGGCCGTCAGACTCCGACGATTTCTTTGGTTGCGTTCCTGGTCCGGTGACCACGCTTCCAAAAGAGGTTTGGCTGACCTCCCTTTTCAAGGTGGGCGCCTTTTTGGCCCACGTCTAGATGAGATCATCAAGGATTTTACGGGAGGTAAGAGTACCTTCCTTCCGGAGCCCCGCAGGCGTGAGTTTCGCCGTAGACAGGAGCCCCCTCCTTCGGGTCAGAAGAAGTTTTTTCGCGCCCGGGCGCGGCAAGTAAAGGGACCCGTTCTGGTAAGGTCGTTGCAGGGGCCGAAAAACGGCAGTGGCAGCGCAAGACGGAAAAGACGGAAGACAAGTCTTCTTCAGCCTGATGGGTTGCCCCCGCCCGAGTGTCGGGTGGGGGGAAGTCTTCTGGGGTTCGCGGAACGGTGGCTGGCCTGCATTTCGGACCGCTGGGTCCGGGAGGTGGTGTCCACCGGATACAGGATAGAGTTCGTCACTCTACCCCCAGACAGGTTCTTCCCTTCAAATTTAAGTCTCCCGCAGAAGCGCAGGAAGGCCCTCTCCGGGGCGGTACAGGCCCTCTCAGACCAAGGAGTGATTGTGCCTGTTCCCCCAGGAGAGAGGTTTCGAGGTTTTTACTCAAACCTTTTTGTGGTACCCAAAAAAGGGGAGGGATTTCGGCCCATCCTGGACCTGAAGGCCCTGAACAGGTATGTCAGGACGCAAAAGTTCCGGATGGAGTCTGTTTGGTCGGTTGTGGCCGCCCTTCACCAAGGGGAATTTTTGGCGTCGTTGGACATAAGGGATGCGTACCTCCATGTACCCATCCATCCGCGACATAAGCGTTTTCTGCGGTTCGCGATAGGGGATCACCATTTTCAATTTGTGGCTCTCCCTTTCGGCCTGACCTCTGCACCCCGGGTCTTCACAAAGTTGCTAGCCCCGGTGTTGGCGTTGCTGCGTCAGAGAGGAATTGCAATAGTGGCATACCTGGACGATCTGCTCCTGCGAGCGGACTCTGCCTCTGCCTCTGCTCTGGAGGAGAATGTGAGTATCACAATGGCCTCCCTGCTAGACTTCGGCTGGTTACTAAACCTGAAGAAGTCGTCGGTGTCTCCATCCCGCCGTTTGGAGTATCTGGGTCTCATTCTGGACACAGAACAGGTGAAGGTGTTCCTCCCTCCGAAAAAACTGCAGTGTCTACAGTCGGCAGTGCGCACCCTCCTGTCGCACCGTCTGTCTTCATTGCGGTTCTGTATGAGGTTGCTGGGACTCATGGTCTCGTCGTTCGAGGCGATACCCTTTGCTCATTCACACTCGCTTCCTCCAACGAGTAATCTTGACTCAGTGGGACAAGTCCCATCGGTCGTTGGACCTTCCGATCCGGCTGAGTCCCCAGACCAGGGCGTCTCTGATCTGGTGGCTTCGGGACTCGGCCCTAACTCAGAGGAAGTCGTTCTTGCCCCTTCAGTAGATGATAATCACCACGGACGCCAGCCTAACGGGCTGGGATGGAGTCCTGGGGCTGTGAGATGAGATTGCAGGGCCGTCCGATCCGAATTCAATCGGACAACGCCACAGCAGTGGCGTATGTGAACCATCAGGGCGGCACAAGGAGTCCAGCGGCTGCAGCAGAGGCAATTCTGATACTGCGATGGGTGGAACTTCACGTTCCGGCTATCTCAGCAGTTTACATTCCAGGTGTGGAGAACTGGCAGGCGGATTTTCTCAGTCGCCAGACGCTGGACCAGGGGGAGTGGTCCCTCCACCCGGAGGTGTTCAATCAGATTTGCCGCAGATGGGGGACACCGGATGTGGATCTCATGACGTCCCGGTTCAATCACAAAGTGAGAACCTTTGTGTCCAGAACGAGGGATCCGTTGGCAGTGGCCACGGACGCTCTAGTGGCTCCCTGGAGCTGTTATCGTCTCCTGTACGCCTTCCCTCCGATAAAACTGCTCCCGAGATTGGTACGCAGAATCATGATGGAGGGGATACCAACTATTCTGGTGGCCCCGGATTGGCCCCGGCGCACCTGGTATGCCGACGTGGTGCAAATGGTGGCAGACGCCCCTTGGTGGCTCCCGATGCGAGACGATCTTCTGTCTCAAGGACCCATATTGCACCCTGCTTTACCCTCGCTGGCTTTGGCGGCTTGGCTATTGAGTCCCAGGTGCTGAGGGATAGGGGAGTCGCCGACTCCGTAATCCCTACTCTGTTGAATGCTCGCAAGTGCACTTCTCGTAAGATTTATCACCACACCTGGAAGGCTTACATTGCTTGGTGCGAGGCGGAGGGCTATAACCCTCGCTCTTGTGTCGTGTCCAGGGTCCTGACCTTTTTACAGCAGGGCCTGAATAAGAATTTGGCCTTGAGTACTCTCAAGGGCCAGATCTCGGCTTTAGCCATACTCTTTCAGAGACCCTTCGCTTCGCACTCTCTGATTCGTACCTTTGTACAAGGTGTGCGACATGTGGCGCCTCGGGTAAGATCTCAGATGGCTCCGTGGGATCTGAATCTGGTGCTTTCTGTTCTTCAGAAACCACCTTATGAGAAAATCAGGGAGATTTCCTTACAGCTTCTGTCGCAGAAGGTGGCCTTCTTAGTTGCCATCACTTCTGCCAGAAGGGTGTCGGAATTGGCTGCACTATCGTGCAAGTTTCCTTATTTGATAATGCATAGGGATAAGGTGGTCTTGCGACCCTCTCCTTTTCTTCCGAAGGTAGTTTCTTCTTTTCACATCAATGAAGATATTGTCCTGCCTTCATTGTGCCCTCGTCCATCACACCCAAAGGAGTTTGAGTTGCATGCTTTGGACGTAGTGAGGGCCTTACGGGTGTACTTGGCTGCTACAGCTCCCTTTCGAAAAGCTGACGCCTTGTTTGTTCTGCCAGAGGGCCCGCGTAAAGGATTGGCGGCCTCTTCGGCTACGATTTCTCATTGGATCAGAAAAACCGTGACTCATGCGTATTCTGTACGGGGCAAGGTTCCCCCTTTTCCGGTCACGGCTCACACTACCCGGGCGGTTAGTACTTCCTGGGCTTTCAGACACCAGGCTTCGGTGTCCCAGGTGTGCAAAGCGGCCACTTGGGCCTCGGTTCACACTTTCACTAAGTTTTATAAAGTTGATGTGTTTGCATCTTCGGGTGCTGCTTTTGGCCGCAAAGTTTTGCAGGCGGCGGTGTAGGCGCGTCTGGCGCCTCCTCAGAGGTTCAGTTGGGTACAGTTGTTAGCGTTTACCCACCCCTCTTTTTTGACACAGCTTGGGGACGTCCCCACAAAGTCAATGAAGAGCTGCGTCTGTCAGTGAACATAAGGAGAAAAAGGGATTTTTATTAAAACTTACCGTAAAATCCTTTTCTCCGAGTTCACTGACAGACGCAGCACCCACCCCTCTGGGCTCTGTTTCTATACGGCTTGTGTATGAACTGAGGAGCTATGCTATGAGGGGGTTTGATGTAGGAAGAGAGGACGGCCCTCAGGGGAGCGGCCAGCTGTTTCTTTTCCCTGCCTAGTTAACTCCTAGTAGGACGAACATAAAACCCCACAAAGTCAATGAAGAGCTGTGTCTGTCAGTGAACTCGGAGAAAAGGATTTTACGGTAAGTTTAATAAAATCCCTTTTTTTGTGCAGGTGCATTAAGGCTGTAAAATGTATTTGGCTAATGATCTTTCTCTTCTGCAGACGCCTTTCACATTAAATCTACGAATATGGGATGTATACATACTTGAAGGTGACAGGATTCTCACTGCAATGTCTTACACAGTTTTGAAACTTCATAAAAGTAAGCATTTTTTGTTTTTGTCATCCAGTAAAAATTATTGGAAATATTTATTGAAAAGTATAGACTAGTTCAGACTTCGTATAACTGAGTTACATGAAGCACAGTTCTTAAAAATGAACTAATTTGATAAGGTGATCAGATGTAACATGTTACCAAAAACTTTGCAAGGAAACCTTAAACAGTGTAAACGAATTGTAACCACATTGATCATACAGATAATATGGACATCATTACTGGTCTTAAAATAAAATGACTAAAACTGTGCACCCAGACCTGCTGATTTATAGTACTTATACAGTCTAATGTTATGGAACCATTTATTTTAAAACTGCATACAACTGTTTAAAAATAATGGGTCACCGTCAGTGCAGTGTTTGGAAACCATAGCTTAAGGACTAACAAAATGATTTGACAATTAAGCAGTAAAAAGCCCAGTAAAAGCCTATTTAAAGTGGACCTTCACAAAGAAAGTAAAGCCACCATGCAAAAAGGTTTGAAAAGCATAACAAAGATAATATTCACTCTTCCTTGCAGGCTTTTCTTTCTCAGAATTTTCTTTTTTCATCTCTCCAGCTCTTTCCAATGACCACTTTAGGAAAGGGCAGAGGATTCAATCTCTGCTTACTTCTTGGAGTAACTCCACCCCACTTACCCATTGAACACTAGCCATCATCTGAAAAAAAAAAAAACATTTTCCCCCAGAAATCTTGTAAAATCTTGAAGTGTGTACATGGGATTTCCCAGCAAGACACTAGGTGAGGTAGCCTTTCCAGGATGCATCTGTAAGGCCACATCACCAGTGCCTCTAGATGCCAGGAAGTGCAACGTAGGTAAATGTAAATTGTAGATTTGATATTGGCATGCAGAGCTACATGCAGCATTGATTTATTGTAATGTACAGGACACAGAATGTGCTTTCTTAGACGATGGGTTATATGCAGCTTCCTTCAGGTAACTGGACGCTGGCAAAAATTGCTAGGCACTCCTCAGAGAACACAATGCTCACTCCGTGGGTCTTCAACTTTTTGCCAGTGTCCTGATGGACCTGGTTTTCCTTTTTTAAAATTCAAAAACGTATATGAAAATCTAAATGCTTATTGGGCAATCTAGCATTTTTCTGGGTCGGTTATCCTTGATGCTTATCTTGGAACCATACACAGGTCCCATTGTATGGGGCTTAAGTGTTTGCTTTGAGCACTGGATCCTGCATTAGGCACTCTCCTTGGCACGTAGTGCATTGTGTGTAGTGAGCCTCAGGATGTTTTACAGGTCCAGGACCCCCTTTGGGGGTATCAACAGCATGATGGGGGAAGCCTGAACCACTATAGGTTCAGTTTGATAGGATAGGACAGGGTTTATTTACACTGGTTCCTGACATTTACTAACATGATTAGCAATGCTAAGCACATTGTGTGGTTCTACTGGCAGAGGATTTGGGTTTTATTCACTTATTGTGCCAACCCTTGATAATTTTTCTCTAACGTTTTTTGGCATGACAATTTAAATTTGGCCTTTGGGTCAGCAGATGGGTTTTAATAGTGGCTCCTATAACTAGACATGGACAGCCCCATCCATCTTAAATGCCATATTTGTGATTGACTTGCCAGGGCTCCCCCCCACTTAGGCTACTTTCACACTGGGGTGCTTTTCAGGATCTGCGCTGCTAAAAATAGCACCCTTATAGTGCCTGAAAACACCCCCCATCCACCCCAGTGTGAAAGCCTGAGTGGTTTCACACTGGGGCGGTACGCTTGCAGGACATTACAAAAAGTCCTGCAAGCAGCATCTTAGAGCAGTGTGCTGAGCGGTGTTTTCACCGTTCCTCCACCGCCCCTGCCATTGAAATCAATGGCAAGCGCTTCCGAAGCAGCTGCACACCGCCTCCAAAGTGCGGCGAGCTGGCACTTTTAACCCCGTTTTAATCCCTTGTGGGGGGTTAAAACTGCCGCTGCCACCTGCATAGTGGCACTATAGCGCCACTATAACAG
>BLSH010310011.1:398366-412955 GCA_018402905.1 Glandirana rugosa
ACACGGACCTCCGTTCTGTGAAGGGGGAAGGGCTGTGATCACAGCCTTCCTCTACATGGAAGCTGTGATTGCTTCCCTTCCCCAGCTAGGGCAGCCCACACACACTTAGAACACGCCCAGGGAGCACTGTTAACCCTTAGTGCGCCCCCTGCAGGTTAACCCCTTCACTGCCAATGGCATTTACACAGTAATCAGTGCATTTTTATAGCACTGATCGCTGTATAAATGCCTATGGTCCCAAAAAAGTGTCAAAATGTTCCGACATGTCCGCTGAAATATCGCAGTACCGCTAAAAATCGCAGATCGCCGCCATTACTAGTAAAAAATAAAAAAAAATAAAAACCCCAGAAATGAATTCTCATCATCCGTAAACGCAACCACTTTTGCGCAAACCAATCAATAAACGCCGATTGCGATTTTTTTTTTTTTATCACAAATATGAGGAAGAATATAAATCGGCCAAAACCGATGAAAAAAAATGTTTTGTTATATTATTTTTTTGGATTTGTATTTTAGCAAAAAGTAAGAAATTTGGGTTTTTTTGCAAAATTGTCGCTCTTCTTTTGTTTATAGCGGCGATCAGAAATAACGCAACGGTGATCAAATACCACCAAAAGAAAGCTCTATTTGTGGGAAAAAAAGGAGGCAAATTTCGTTTGGGTACAACGTCGCATGACCGCGCAATTGTCAGTTAAAGCGACGCCGTGCTGAATCGCAAAAAGTGCTCTGGTCCTAGAGGGGGAAATCCTTCCGGGCTGAAGTGGTTAATGCTTTTTCTATAATGAGGGGCATATTGCACTAAAACTATTCCTTTTCAGTCTGTACCAACATCCCATAAATCGACTAGAGATAAAGATAAAAACGAAGCACCATCTAATGGATTTTTAGACTTTTTAGGTACCACATTTCCCAATGAATCTACATGTTATCTCAAATCTATTTTGTTTTTATCATACAGCGGGTAAAATAAGTATTGAACACATCACCATTTTTCTAGGTAAATATTTCTAAAGGTGCTATTGAAATTACATTTTCACCACACATCGGGAATGACCCATGCAATACATACATACAAAGAAACCAAAACAAATAAGTTCATAAATCAAGTTATATGTAATAAAATGGAATGACACAGGGAAAAATAATTGAACACATGAAGAAAGGGAGGTGCAAAAAGGCATGGAAAGCCATGACACCAGATGAAATCTATCAGTACAAGAAATCCTGCCCCTTTTCAGTGCAAATATCAGCTGGTTCAGTCTTAACTGATGGCCTATAAAAAGGTGGCTCATTACCAGGGTTTTACACAAGAAACATCTCATGATGGGTAAAAGCAAAGCGCTCTCTCAAGACCTTTGCAACCTTATTATTGCAAAACATACTGATGGCATAGGTTTCAGAAGGATTTCTAAACTTTTGAATGTTACATTGAGCACTGCTGGGGCCATAATCCGGAAGTATAACATAATTAATTTCACCATAAATCAGCCACAACCAGGTGCTCCTCGCAAGATTTCTGACAGAGTGAACAGAATGACCAGAACAGTTGTCCAAGGACCACTTGTGGATGGCTTCAGAAAAACCTGGAATCAGCAGGTACAATTGTTTCAAAGAAAACAATAAGTAATGCACTCAACCGCCATGGCTTGCATGTACGCTGACCACGTAAGACTCCGTTGCTGAAGAAAAAGGCATGTTGAAGTTCGTTTAAAGTTTGCTGCACAGCATTTAGACAAGCCTGTAAAATCCTGGAAGAATATGGTCTGGTCAGATGAGACCAAAATTGAACTCTTTGGATGCCATAATACACACCATGTTTAGAGGTCAAATGGCACTGCGCATCGCCCAAAAAACATCATACCAACAATGAAGCTTGGAGGTTGGAACATCATCGTTTTGGGGCTGTTTGTCAGCATATGGTACTGGTAAACTTCATATCATTGAAGAAAGGATAAATGGAAAAATGGTTGATGAAGGTGAAACAAGGGTGGACATTTCAGTAAGACAATGATCCCAAACACAGTATCCCAATCAGTATAATCAAACACAGCTGGACTAAAATGAAGGTGTAGAACCATCTCAAGGATGATTAGAAGAAATGGACAGCACCTGAGTTAAATATATGAGTGTCACAGCAAAGGGTCTGAATACTTAGGATCATGTGATATTTCAGTTTTTCTTTTATAATAAATCTGCAAAAATGTCAACAATTCTGTTTTTCTGTCAATATGGGGTGCTGTGTGCACATTGAGGGAGATAAATGAGCTTAAATTATTTTGGCAAATGGCTGCAATATAACAAAGAGTGAAACATTTGAGGGCGTCTGAATATATATATATATATATATATATATATATATATATATATATATATATATATATATATATATATATATATATATATATATATATATATATATACTGTATAATATAGATATAAAGGTGTACCTACACCTGTATTGTCTGCATGGATGTGTTGGGGTACCTTATACCTCATAGGTGTATGCAAAGATATTGGCCTTGCTGAGGTCTATTCCTGCTCCCCCAGTTGTTTTTCTCTCCCTCTTCACATCCTACATGCCCTTCTTTTTTCAGAATTTTATGACACTGTTGTAACGTTGGTATTGTTGTTCTAAGTAAGTTGTATAAAATGGTAATAGATATAAAAGTGTATAAATATAACATGAGATCACAATCTATATCCTTAAATTGTAATTTATAATTGATGATATTTACCTCGGTTTTTCTCCTAAAGATGTGGGTTACCGAAGCTCCCAATCAGCCAAGACCGTAAGGGTTAACACACTATATTATAGAATATGATGTACAGCCGTAAGTCTGCACATCCTCTTTTCTCAGGAAACAGAGGCAGCAGTGGGAGCCATTGACTCCTGTGAGAAGGGACCATGGGGGGCGAAGCCAAGCCATGCTGTGTGTGTCTATGGATGCACACAGCCTGGCTTGGGAGCACACTCACATGAATGCCCCCATAGCAGCTGCTGCTATGGGGCACTTGGAGAGAAGTTCTACTGCATCTCCAATCCCGTCACACCTCCTTTCACCTACCGGCTTTAATACCAGCCACAAGTGGTTCTACATCCCACTGAGCTTCCTGGGCACTATCGCTACACTTTTTGCAACATCACAGCAGCAGGTGGAGATTTGTACATATTGGGAGGGCAAGCTGGTGACTTAAGAAATGTAAATATTGGTCAAACTCGTAGTAGAAAAAGGTAAATAACTAGGAGACATCCAGCAGCAAAGAAATGCTAATCAGTTCTGGGACCGAACTTGGGTTGCATTTTATAGTTTAGGGGTCAGTGGTTTAAGATAATAAAAATGTTGTGTTGTTAATCAAACATATTTGTAAAGGATTCTATGATGTAATATCAGTACAGTTTTTCTCTTTAACGTGTTTGGAGATTTAAATAGCTGTTGGCCACTCAGGAAATCAGTTTCTATAAGTGTGATCTCTGCACTGCTGTAGTGTTAAATATTACCATTTATAACAAGACAGAAAGAGTGGGTTGTGTGATATGTGTCAGAAACAAACGGTGCTTTGCTCTCACTACTGAAATATGCATATACTTCTGGTGCTGTAAAAAGGGAGAATACATGACACAAAATTGAAGCTGTAAGATGTGTTTATTTATGTCTCCCGGAGGGTACAGTCCATTTTATCTTCCCGTAAAAAGCAAGGTCTTATGGGCATTGCTTAAGCACTAATAAGGAAAAAGAGGAACATTGATTATGACAGGTACATGTGTGTACTATGCCTTGAGCAATTTTCCTCAATATAATGCAGCACAGTACTGCACCATTGTCTCTTCATCAGAGAAACTGAAATGCAGATTATTGAAGATCATTTCAGCAGAATAAACCAGACTATTTTATGCACAATTTCCCATTTAAAATGTGATTACAATATTATTATCATTTGACCTATGCTCTACAGTTTGTGAATATAATGCTACCTATTCAGCATTTTTAAAAAATAGGTTTCCATAAAGATCTTTTTCTATGGTTTTTTTGTCTCCGTTACCTTGATTAATGTTTTTTTTTTTTTCATTATGATTACATACATCCTAAGTACAAACAAATCCACTTTACATAGAGCCTAGCTTATAGCAGGGAGCGAACACTGCTGTCTGCTGAACGTTGCATTGATTACATCACACTGCATCTGGATTTTACTTTTAATTCATGAAATGGAAAACATGCGATTTGAGTCTACAGTGTCTTACAAAGTGTTATTTGCATAGAACTGCAGCGAACACTCTTGGATAGGGGAGGATCCCTGCCTAATTACCTGTTTACCCACTTAAAGTGGAACTTCAGTCATTTTTTTCATCTTTCCATCTATTAAGTTTCCTGCCCTTGTTGTTTTAACTTTGGATAGTAAAACATTTTTTTCTGCCAGTAAATACCTTATACAGCCCACTTCCTGTTTCTTGTCTGGTCATTAGCCTAGGCTTATGACATCATGCATAGCTCTCCCTCTCATTCTCGTTTGCCAGGAAGGGAGGGGGGATGAGTCATAAGAGGGCCAATGAGAGCTGCAGAGCTGAAGGTGTGCCTTTGTGTAAATCCAGGAAGTGAACAGGCAGCAGCTTCAGCTGCCCACAGTTAAAATGGATGCAGCCAGACTCAGTGGAGGGAGGTTTCTGCAGCATATTTTGCAAGTACACAATCACAGTATATATAAAATAATATGCAAAGGGGTTGGAGGGAAGCTTCAGAATGGCAAAGATGTTTTTATTACAAATTATGTGAGCAGACTGCAGTTCCTCTTTAAGGAACGGAAGGATTCCTAAATGACCAGGCCATTTTTTGCAATACGGCACTGCATCACTTTAACTGACAATTGTGCGACACTGTACCTAAACAAAATTGATGTAATTTCTTTCCCACAAATAGAGCTTTCTTTTGGTGGTATTTGATCAATTCTTTTTTTTCTTTTGCGCTATAAACAAAAAAAGTGATAAATTTGAAAAAAATATATATTTTTTTTACTTTCTGCTATAATACATATCCAAAAAAAAAAAAACCAAATCTATTCATCGGTTTAGGCTGATATATATTCTTCAACATATTTTTGGTAAAAAAAAAATCGCAATAGGCGTATATTGATTGGTTTGCGTAAAAGTTATCGTGTCTACAAACTATAGGATAGATTTAGGGACTATTTTTTTTTTTATTATTGTTTTTACTAGCAGTGGTGGTGATTTGCGATTTTTAGCGGGACTGCGACATTGCAGTGGACAAATCTGATCCCAAATTACACTTTTTGTGGACCAGGGACACTATTACATTGATCATTGCTATAAAAATGCACTGATCACTGTATAAATGACACTGGCAGGGAAGGGGTTAACACTAGGGGCGATCAAGGGGTTAAGTGTGTTCCCTGGGTGTGTTCTAACTGTAGGGGGGGGAGCTTTCTGGGACATGACTGAGATCGCTGTTCCCGATCACTAGGAACAACAGAAGATCTCTGACATGTCATCTGGCAGAACGCGGATCTGCCTTGTTTAGATCCCCGTTCTGCCTCTGTACAGGGCGATTGCAGGTCGCCGGCGGACATTGAGTCTGCCGGACATGCGGACGAGCTCCCCTTCTATACTACATACATGGACCAACGTACAAGAACGGTGGTTCGCGCTATCCGACCACCTTGCCACAGTATAACTGCAGCGGGTGGTTGGGAAGTGGTTACAAAAGAAAAGAAACTATACAATCCCTGCTGGGTACCAGCCTTTAGTAGGGTCATATTAGCAGCATTTTACCAAGATTATGTTTTTAAATTGTTGATTAATCCTTAGACAGTTATACATGTGATAAATGAAATCTGCATAATAGGGTACTGTAACTAGTATGACATTGCTGTTGGGGTGTAAAACAGGAAGTTTCAGGGGTCACCCTCCCATAGTTCTCTCAGCAATTAAAACTGCTTTGCACAGGGATTTCTTTTTACAGCTGAGCAGTGAGAATCAATGCAATTGTTTTGCCCTTTTAAATACCCTGGTCAGGGTGTTGGATTTCAGCAGGGATGAAAATTATGTAGAAATTTGTAGATTTTAGTTTAACCACTTCAATACAGGACGTTTATACCCCCTTCCTGTCCAGACCAATTTTCAGCTTTCAGCGCCCTCACACTTTGAATGACAATTACTCTCTCATGGTACACTGTACCCAAACAACATTTTTATCATTTTTTTCACACAAATTGAGCTTTCTTTTGGTTGTATTTAAGAACCTCTGGGTTTTTTATTTTGTGCGACATAAGTGAAAAAAGTGTGAACATTTTGAAAAAAAAAACACTTTTTTTTTAGTTTCTGTGATAAAATTTTGCAAATAAGTAATTTTTGTTCATAAATTTGGACCAAAACCTATACTGCTACCTATCTTTGGTAAAAATAACCCAAATAAGTGTATATTATTTGGTCTGTGTGAAAGTTAGTCTACAAGCTATGGTGCCAATCATTGAAAATTGATCACACCTGATGCTCTGATCTCATTTCTTGAGGCCCTGAAATGTCAGGAAAGTACAAATACCCCCCAAATGACCCCATTTTGAAAAGTAGACCTTTCAAGGTATTTAGTAAGAGGCATGGCGAGTTTTTTGAAGTTGTACTTTTTTCCCACAATTCTTGGGAAAATTAAGAAATTATTATTATTTTTTTTTTTTTTGAAGGCCCTGGAGCTCCAGGACAATGGAATTGCCCACAAAATGACCCCATTTTGGAAAGCAAACACCCCAACATATAATCCATGAGGCATTATGAGTCAATGGTTCATTTTTTTCCACAAGTCTTCGAAAAACGTGGAAAGAAAACGCTTTTATTTTTACACAGAGTGGTCAATTTATAAGATATTTCTAACACATAGCATGCACATAGCAAAAATTACCCCCCAAAATATATTCTGCTACTCATCCCGAGTATGGCGATACCACATGTGTGAGACTTTTTCACAGCCTGGCCACATAGAGAGGTCCAACATGCAGGGAGCACCATCATGCATTCTAGGTGCAGAATTTTCACATCTAATTTCCTAACCACCTATTACACCTTTTGAAGGCCCTGGAGCACCAGGACAATGGAATTACCCACAAAAGGACCCCATTTTGGAAAGCAAACACCCCAACGTATAATCTATGAGGCATGATGAGTCTTTTGAATGGTTCATTTTTTTTCACAAGTCTTCGAAAAACGTGGAAAGAAAATGAAAACGCTTTTATTTTTACACAAAGTGGTCAATTTATAAGATATTTCTAACACATAGCATGTATATAGCAAAAATTACCCCCAAAAATATATTCTGCTACTCGTCCTGAGTGTGGCGATACCACATGTGTGAGACTTTTTCACACCATGGCCACATACAAAGGCCGAACATGCAGGGAGCACCGTCAGGCATTATAGGAGCACAAATTACACATAAAATTTCCAATTTCATACCCATCACACTTTTGAAGGCCCCAGAGCACCAGGACAGTGGAACTACCCACAAAATGACCCCATTTTGGAAAGCAAACACCCGAGTTATATTCTATGAGGCATGGGCTGCAGATAGGTACTCAGGTATTCTGATGGGCTGCAGATAGGTACTTGAGTACTTTGTTGGGCTGGAGACAGGTACTCGGGTAATCTGATGGACTGGTAAAAGGTACTTGGGTACTCTGATGGGCTGCAGATAGGTACTTGGTTACTCAGATGGGTTGGTGACAGGTACTCGGGTAATCTGAAGGGCAGGTGACAGGTACTCGGGTACTCTGATGGGATGGCATGGTGACAGGTACTCAGGTACTTAGATGGGATGGTGACAGGTACTCGGGTACTCTGATGGGCTGGTGACAGGTACTCGGGTACTCTGATGGTCTGGTGACAGGTACTCGGGTACTCTGATGGGATGGTGACGGGTACTCTGGTACTTTGATGGGTTAATGACAGGTACTCGGGCACTTTGATGGGTTGGTGACAGGTGCTCGGGTACTCAGATGGTCTGGTGACAGGTACTTGGGTACTCAGATGGGTTGGTGACAGGTACTCAGGTACTCTGATGGGATGGTGACAGGTACTCGGGTACTCAGAAGGGCAGGTGACATGTACTTGGGTACTTTGATGGACAGGTGACAGGTACTCAGGTACTTTGATGGGTTGGTGACAGGTACCCGGGTACTTTGATGGGTTGGTGACAGGTACTCAGGTACTTTGATGGGTTGGTGACAGGTACTCGGGTACTTTGATGGGTTGGTGACAGGTACTCGGGTACTCAGATGGTCTGGTGACAGGTATTTGGGTGCTCAGATGGGTTGGTGACAGGTACTCAGGTACTCTGACGGACTGGTGACAGGTACTCGGGTACTAAGATGGGATGGTGACAGGTACTCGGGTACTCTGATGGACAGGTGATAGGTACTCTGATGGGCTGTGACAGGAACTTTGATGGGGTGGTCACAGGTCCTCTTAATTGGGGGGGGGGGGATGATCAGTGTGCTTGGTGTACAGTAGGCGGTAACAAGCTGTTACCGCAATCTCCCTGTCACACACGATCGTTGTGACAGGGAGAACCGCGGTAACAGCTCGTTACCGAGGTTTGTTTACATCACATGACCGGCTGTGGCTTTATTGGCTCTTTACCCTGATCGGAGCTGGGCTTTGTCCGAGGGACAAGCCTCAGCCCCGATCACCACGCTGCACGTCCCCGGGGGGCGCACATGAGCAGCGTGCACATGGAGATCGGTAGTGACCGGCTGTGATTGGACACAGCCGGTCATGTGGTAAAGAGCCAATTTTATTGGCTTTTTACCCCGATCGGGGGGGGGGGGGACACGACCCTCCGGCACACGATCGATCCGTGATCGCCGCTCTGCATCATATGACGTCGGTCCAGATCGGCAAAGGGTTCCTGCTGACGTCATTTTAACATGACTCGGTTAGGAACTGGTTAAAATGAAAGATGTTGGTGGCTTCATTTGCTGAATGTACACCCAGCCAGAGATCAGGAGCCTGTGTTAGATAATCAAAGCAAAAAAAAAAAAAAAAAAAATCCCTTTTATACCCAGCCAGAGATTTGGAGCTTGGTTCGGGAAAACAGCTAAAATGTATCTCAGACTTTTTTCTTTTATTTTCACCCAATAGATCTTTGAAAAACACACCTCTGTACTTTTTTGTCTATACACTTTTTCCCACTGTATCTATTGGTACAGCCATGGTTGTCGCACAGGCTGGATTTCAATATGGCTGCCTTTGTTCAGCTCCATATCATGGTGGTTTAAAGTACATATAAAGGCAAAACGTGTTTTAGTTTTTGATACAGAGGAGAGGAATTAGGAGACCAATCAGGTCTTTTATTGCTGTCTGTCCCTGATAGGGAGATTCATCCTCTCTGTGTGTGTGTGAAAGTAAAAGAAAAACACACATTTTTGGGTTGTCTCCAGCACAGTAATAGAGCAGGAATCTTTCAATGGTGACACTAGTTCTGTTGACCCTGATGACAACCAGGTATTCCCCCCCCCCCCCCCCTTTTTTCTAAGAAATCTCCCAACTGGAACACATAAAAATAATAAACGTAAAACCGACAGGGATAACCCTGCATGTCTCCTCTGGGCTCCACTGAATGTATTGCAATGCATCCCCTGTCCTGCCTGTCAGTTCTACCCATAATCTTGGTGACTGCAGCCCCCTGATTGTGTGTGAACCCCCGCTGTCCGATCCGTACTATGTACAGACCTGACAGTGAAAGGGTGAATGGGACTGGCAATTTACACAATAAAATAGTTTTTTTGTGCTTTTTTTTTTTTTTAAACTACCAGCAAGTAGGGCTGTTGAATATAATCGCAGCATCGATGCATCGCGATTCAGACATTGGTGATGGAGCTCGAGGTGACCCGACATCAGGAGAGGCTTCACTAGAGACACCAGAAGGGAGAAAACAAACTGAGCAGCATGGAGGAGGGGGAATCGACTGACACTGAGAGCAGTTGAGTGCCAGTGTCATGATCCCATTCCTCCACTACCATTACCCCTCTGCCTCTGATGCCAGCCACCCCTCTGCCTCTGATGCCAGCCACCCCCTCTGCCTCTGATGCCCACACGTGATCACAGCTCCAAATAGTAATTTGGAGCAATGCAGCATTGATCTGACAGTAATGTTGTGGTTGGAACACATGTACATGCTGCAAACATTCTGTAAAAGAATGCAAGAGGCTATGATAATTTTTTTTTTTCCCATAGGTAAGTCAAAAATCCTTATTATCCTGAACACAAACAGCAACCCTAGTGAATTTGTTTTTTAAATACCGTAAATATATATATTTTTATAATAAGCAAAGAAAAATACATTTTTAATTTGTTTAATACATAACATATTTTGTGTGATTAACCACTTGCCGACCGTGTAATGTAATTACACGGCCGCAAGTGGCATCCATTGTTCTGGGAGGACGTACTATAACATCCTCCCAGAATCGCGCTCCCGCAGGCGCGCACCTGGGAGCATCCGTGACCGCCGGGTCTGTGATACCCGGCGCATCATGGTAAATGGCCACTTGGAGCGGCCGTTTACCACGTGATCGCTCCGTCAAATGACAGAGCATCACATGTAAGCAAGCCAGCGGAAGTGCCAGCTTGTCTCTCCCCTCTCCGCACCGATCGGTGCTGTGTGACAGGAGAGGGGCACCCTTGCATCCGTGCTCACCCTTGCATCCGTGCTCACCCATCCATCTGTGCTCACCCATCCATCTATGCTCACCCATGCATGCATGCATGCTCGCTCACCCATGCATCCGTGCTCCGCCATCCATCTATGCTCACCCATGCATCCGTGCTCACCAACCCAGTCATGCTCCCCCATGCAGCCTCATCCATGCTCACCAATCCAGCCGTGCTCACCCATCCAGCCTCATCAGTGTTCACCCATGCATCTATGCTCACCCATCCATCCGTGCTCACCCATCCATCCATCCGTCCGTGATGACGCACTATGCTAAGGGCAAAACGCGTTGACGTCATTTTCGGTCGCCGCAGCCGTCCACGTCACTTCCGCTTCCAGGGGCAGGATACTGAATGCACGTTGCTGACACCTACTGCATACCAGGCATTTTTTATCTGTTATCCTGTAAGTACAATTTTATGGCGCAATAAAGTGAACCATTTAACAGTCTGCACATGAGGTTGTTCCCTGTTTATTTATCGGAAGACGCCTCTCTGCATAAAGATTCAGTACATATTCCAGAGGTCCAGGACTTCCTGTTGTTCCAGTCCAGTCTCTCCCCACTGACACAAGCCTGTGTGACCTCTGACTGAAAAGCAGTAGGTCAACACTTTTTGGTGAGTGGGGACACATAAGGGGTCTGGCACAGTTTTGTCACGCTGCACCTTGAATGATACTGGAGCATTTTTTTTGAGCACTTTCTAGCACCAATCACCCATTGAAGATTATGGATTGATTATTGTGTTTACATATAGCACTAGCACTTTTGGACTTTGGACTGTTCATATGTTATTTTATCAACACGTGATTGTATATATATATTTTTTGGATTGATTGTGATTATTGTTAGTTTGTGTATATATACACCTTCACTGTGATATCACCTTTGAGGGGAGGCGCTCATATTTTAGCATTTGTCATCTTTAAGCAGATTCTGTCCGAGGAGAGCTGCCCCCCGATATAAGTGTGTGGGCCCGTACGGGGAACACACACTTATTTCAACATTGTTTGAGCACTGTTGACTGTTGTGGAGGCGCTGTTTTTTAGTTTGTACACCCATCCATCCGTGCTCACCCATCCATCTGTACTCACCCATGCATGTGTGCTCACCAATGCATCCGTGCTCACCCATCCATCCATGCTCAGTCATCCCCATTTATGGCTTATTCACCCCCATTCGTGCTCATTTATGCCTCATTCATGCTCATCCATACCACATCAGTTCTCATCCATGACACATCCATGCCACTACAGCACCCATCAGTGCCAGCCCAGTGCCTCACAATAATGTAATAGCTAGTCAAATTAGATTTGAAATGTATGCCCCTGGAACGCCTGATGGTGCACCCTGCATGTTGGGCCTCTGTATGTGGCCAGGCTGTGTAAAAGTGTCACACATGTGGTATCACCATACTCGGAACGAGTAGCAGAATCTATTTTAGGGTGTCATTTTTGCGATGTACATGCTGTGTGTGAGAAATATTGTATAAATGGACAACCTTGTGTAAAAAAAAAATGCGTTTTCATTTTCTGTCCACATTTTCCAAAAACTAGTGGAAAAAATGAGCCGTTCAAAAGATTCATTATGCCTCCTAGAATATACGTTGGGGTGTTTACTTTCCAAAGTGGGGTCATTTTTTGGGCTTTCTATTGCCCTGGTGCTCCAGGACCTTCAAAAGTGCAAGAGGTAGTCAGGAAATTATATGTGTAATTTATGTCCTTAGAACGCCTAATGGCGCTCCCTGCATGTTACGCCTCTGTATGTGGCCAGGCTGTGTTAAAGTCTCACACGTGGTATCACCATACTCAGGAGGAGTAGCAGAATGTGTTTTATGGTGTAATTGGTGGTATGCATATGCTGGGTGTGAGAAATATTCTGTTAATATGACAATTTTGTGAAAAAAAAAACAGAAAAAAAAATCTTCATTTTGAAAAGAATTGTGGGGAAAAATGACAACTTCAAAAAACTCTCCATGCCTCTTACTAAATACATTGGACTGTCTACTTTCCTAAAAGGGGTCATTTGGGGGGTATTTGTACTTTTCTGTCTTGTTAGGGCCTAAAGAAATGTGTGATCAATATTCAGTGA
The DNA here is from genome assembly GCA_018402905.1 of Glandirana rugosa. Lineage (NCBI taxonomy): Eukaryota > Metazoa > Chordata > Amphibia > Anura > Ranidae > Glandirana > Glandirana rugosa. The sequence continues at coordinate 411,171 of BLSH010310011.1, forward strand.
TTGGCACCATAGATTGTAGACTCTATAACTTTCACAAAGACCAAATAATATACACTAATTTGGGTTATTTTTACCAAAGATATATAGCAGTATAAATTTTGGCCAAAATTTATGAAGAAAAATTACTAATTTGCAAAATGTTACAACAGAAATAAAGAAAAATTCATTTTTTTTTTACAAAATTTTCGGTATTTTTCCATTTATTGCTCAAAAAATAAACACCCCAATGGTGATTAAATACCACCAAAAGAAAGCTCTATTTGTGTGAAAAAAGGACGAAAATGTCATATGGGTACAGTGTAGTATGACTGAGTAATTGTCATTCAAAATGTGAGAGCACTGAAAGTTGAAAATTGGTCTGGTTAGGAAGGGGGTTTAAGTGCCCAGTGGTCAAGTGGTTAATAATGCTACTACAAACATTTTCAATAACTTATTTACTCTTGGTTATCCTGAGTACCGGAACCCCAAATATGTATGATTTTTGATACAAACAACAGAGCTGTAAGGTCAATAGAAAAGTGCGTATGTTTAAATTTTTAGATATTAGGCATTTTCCAGTACAATAGAGGTGATTAACAAACTGGCCTTAGATGCTAATAATGTACAGCAGGGCCATTGCGAAGCAGGCTAATTAAAAAAAGATGAAGCTAAATAAATAAATATTTCTATAGAAAGCAAACCCAAAACTAAAAAATCAATACATTAAAAACTGTTATAGCCTATCAGTTCAGAGGTATACTACATAGCAGTCCTAAAGTTGTTATTCTATCTGCTAGCGTGCGCAGAGATGTGTAATGTGAAATTTAGGTTTATGTTTGCATGTGCATTCTGGCTGGTTATGTGTTTTATGTGTACTGTATATGTGGGGAGGGTTTTTAATATTATTATTGTCCTCATGTCTTATTTTTTTTTCTATTTGCCTCTATTACAAGGGGTCTGAGTGGTACAACTATCCTATTGCAATACAGTGTTTTCCAGTTCGGGAAAAGATGTTCATCTAATGATATGGGTTTTTTTGCCATCAATGCTAGCTTCCAATAATGCCTTGTACTCTTTGGCAATTACATTCAACCTAAAGTGGAAGAATAGCCTAACACTATCTATTCTTAAAAATGCCCACCCCCCTTTCCTATCCTGCTTAACCTTTATAAAAAAAGATGTGTGTACTTATTTTAAAATGAATAATAACCCATAAGGGCAAAAGCAAAAAGTCAGTCCAGCAAGGTGTAATTAGAACACAGAGTGCTGAATGCAGTTCAGTGATGAGGTTGAAGGTATACTCGACATCTTAAAGGGTTGACCACCATCCAATAAGGAATCACCATAGATTGTGCATCCTCCACCGATTAAAAAGAGTGGGGTAGGGTACTCTTACCAGACTACGTGGACCCAATGCCAATATGAAAGCTGGTACATAGTGTATGTACCAGCTTTCATATTGAGGCTGGGTGTGCACTTTGGATGTGAGCATTGAGCTTTAAATCACGTGTGGCCAGCTTTTCATGATCTTACTAATTGGAAGATTGATGTTTGTAAGTATATATATATATATATATATATATATATATATATATATATATATATATTATATATATATATATATATATATATATATATATATATATCTGTAAGTGAGTCAATACGTTTTGTACTTCCCCACGGTTATTACCACTCGTCCTGACATATATATATATATATATATATATATATATATATATATATATATATACAGTCCTGCTCACCATTATTGGCACCCCTTCATGTTTTGCATAACTGAGTGAATGT
>BLSH010310011.1:421993-467969 GCA_018402905.1 Glandirana rugosa
AAAAGTCTAAAAAAAAAAAAACGTAAACTCACATTCATACTCTAGACTCCTGAAAAACTGGGGCCTAGAATGACAGGTCCTCTTAAATATGAGATCCGGGGTCAAAAAGTCCTCAGATCTCATACTTACACTCAAATGCAAAAAAAAAAAAATCTGAAAAAAGTGACAGAAGAAAAAAAAAATCGGGCCCTTTAAGACCGTTGGGAAGACGTCATTTCCGCCGGCCGTGTTATGGAGCCGAGTGAGCGGCTTCAGCCGCTCAGTCGGCTCACAGACACTGGGGGGAGAGCATCGGATCATCTCCGCTGCTGCCGGCGGGTCCGGTAAGCGGCGGAGATGACCGGAAAGCGGCGGGAGGGGGGGGCACCTCTCCCGCCGCTGATAAAAGTGATCTTGCGGCGAATTCGCCGCTAAGATCACTTTTATCTTGCAGGGAATCGCCTGCTGAAAAAAACGGTATCTGAATGGTGCCTGCAGCTGCAGGCACCATTCAGATATCACCACTCAAACCCAAGGACGTCATATGACGTCCGGCGGTACGGAAGTGGTTAATCACTACTGTTTTTTTTTTTTTTGTGCTATATAAGCAAAAAAATACTGAACATTTTGGGAAAAAAAAAGTCTTCGTTTCTGTTTTAATAATTAAAAAAAAAAAAATCTTCATGAATTTAGGCCAAAATTGATTTTACTACATTTCTTTGGTAACAATAACCCAAATTAGTGTATATTGTTTAGTCTGTGTGAAAGTTTATAGGGTGTACAAACTATTGTATATATTTGAAAATTGATCAGTCTTTATATACTGCCTTGAAGGCCTATCCAATTTCTTGAGGCCCTTAAAATGGCAGAACACTACAAATACCCTAAAATGTCCCCTTTTTTGAAAAGTAGACTGTCTAAGGTATTTAGTAAGAGGCATGGTGAGTTTTGTGAAGTTGTAATTATTTGTTGCAATTTTTTGTAAAATTAAGAATCTCACATTTTTTTTTTTTTTTTAGTTCCATAAAACTTTATTTGCTAGAGAATGCAACAAACATACATCTTCATTCTCCGGTTTTACAGGATTTTCATAATCAGCAAAAACATAACAGAACATTGCATCATTATGAAAGCAGTCCAGTGGCACTACGTTGTTTGTAGACAAAAGCATTCTGGAGGACGATCAGATATTGCTTCTCACCAAAACCTAATTGTAAGGCTTAGACTAAGAGGGGTAGCAAGAACTGAAAGTAGGATAAGTGGGAGCGAAAAGGGGGGAGGCAAGAATGAGGGGGAGTATCCTACGGGTAGGACCGGAGGCCTGTCATTCTCTGAAATTATTTATATATCGACCAGCTGCTTTGAGAGTGTTAGAAGTGTGTCATTGTGTTCAGGAGTAGATTGCGTGGTAGTCGTCGGTTGACTTAAAGTGGATCCAGCATAGCCAGGTCTTTGTAAATTTTTCTGAGTTGTCGAGGGAGATAGCGATCAGCTCCTCTATTTCCATTACTCTATTGTTCCGAGTGAACAATTCTTTGAGAGAAGGAGAACGTGTTTGTCTCCATAGCATGGGGATACACATTCGGGCTGTGCTAATCATGTGCATTGTAAGGGATTTTCTAAATGAGTGTTTCATTACCTTTTAATGCTGGAGAAGATTTTTGAAAGGATAATTCGATAGGATAGGTGGTGACTTGTTGAATTATGTTATGAACTTGGGACCAAAATAGCTTAATTTGAGGGCACTCCCACCAGATGTGTAGCATCGTACCAGGTGAGGAGTTGCACCTCCAACATGTGTTGGGCAGCGGTGGGTAGATCTTGTTGAGGTGGAACGAAGTCCTATACCAGTGCGTTAAGACTTTGTAATTATGTTCTTGGGTAGAAACATTCTGCATCCCTTTGTGGGCAGTGATGCAAAGGTTTCCCCAGTCTGATTCAGTGAGAGGGTCTTCCTAGGTTTTGCTCCAGAGTTTGGTGAGTTGAGGCAGCAGGTTGGGTCCATCGGATGTTAGGAAGGAATGGATGGCTGAGATAAGGTGTTTTTGGGGTGGGGAGGAAATACAGAGCTGTTTGAATGGGGTGGGATCACGCTTGAGTTTGTTATTTTGGGGTTGTTGAGGAAGTGTCTGGCTTGCAGATATGACCACAAGGGTAGTGAAAGGCTAGGTTCATGATCTGCCAGGTCTGTTTTGGTGCAGAATTTCCCGTGCAAAAAAAAATTGGAAGGCCTTTGGGTGAGAGTCGCAGTCCTTGTGTCCGAGAAAGCCTTTAACCATACCCGGGGGGGAATTTGGGGTCATTGCTGAGTGGGGTTAAGGGGCCTGGTATTGAGGCTAGGGGTGTTGTCCTTGCTGATTTACCGAGGCATTGTAGCGTGGGCCATTTTTTTTTTTTATACTGTCGCCAGTGCAGTACAGTGTCATCATATGACTGGCATGGCTGTGATCAGGGATATTGACTGGTGACCGTATGTAAAAAAAAATTTTCATACTTTCATCATAGTAGTTTAGTGTCACCATAGTGGCACTGAACTACCCTAGGGAGGGGGGTGGTGGTGGTCAGTATTTTTTTTTTTTTTTTTTTACACTCTTATTGTTCATAGCAGTGATGATCCCCTGTTATAAGCAATAGTTGATTGTCATGAATGGCTTTCCATTCATGACCGCTTGCTTTCTATTGGCATGCTGTGAATGTCTACAGCTAATCATATGGTACAGCGTGTTAGGTACCACATGATAGCTGTGGGTCTATCACAGCTTCACAACACTAAGCAAACAGTCATGAATGGAAACCATTCATGATTGTTTTCTATTGTAATCGTGATTGCTATGACCAATCAGAGCAATCACATAATACCCTGGCCATTCACAGCAACCGGGTATAAAAGTGCCATGATCCATTGTGTCTGACGGTGGTCACGGGATTGTGGCGCTGCGTGCTCCTGGGGGCACGCTAGTGCGCATGTGTCGGGCGACATGTTGCCAGCCTGGCTATGCCACCCGCTAGCAGTATATTTTCTGTCAGTGGGCAGGAAGTGGTTAAAAATAGACCCATGGGAATTGTAAAAAAAAACAATCATACATACTCAACAAGGTGGATGAAGCATCCGGGCCCCACCACCTATAAGACTGGGAGCTGAGCGATCATAGACTGCTGATCATCACTGATCTTCACTAAGCAGTGAGCTGGTGACTCTCTGCTCTGCCCCTCCAGCACTCACTGGAGCCCTGGTTCAACAGATTCAGGCTCTTGGTGGCATTCTGTATGGCTGAGCCAGCTGCCGGTCCAGGCATATGGGTGGATCCTGACATTTAAAGTCATAATTGATCCAGTGCCTGGAGCTGCTGAGTGACGTCAGTTGACAATGGACTTTAGCCTGCTGTCCGCAGAAAACAGATCACAGGAGTGCAGAAGTAAGTGCACTCCTGTGACCTACAGGAGAAGTGGATCTAAAGAGCTTCAGCCATACTTCTTCTTTAACCAGTTACATTTACATAGTTAGCCAGGTTGAAAAAACACACAAGTCCATCTAGTTCAACCAATAAAAAAAAAAAAAAATCTTTATATAACCATACAATCCCATATACACAATCCTTCACCCACAGTTGATCCAGAGGAAGGAAAAAAAAAACCCCTAGCAAAGCATGTGCCAATTTGCTATAGCAGGGGAAAAAATTCCTTCCTGATCCCCCGAGAGGCAATCGGATTTTCCCTGGATCAACTTTACCTAAAAATGTTAGTACTCAGTTATATTATTTAAATTAAGGACAGATTCCAGGTCTTTTTTAACCACTTCCCGACCAGCGCCATAAATGGGCGGCGGCTGGTTTTGAGTGGCTGTACCGGGACATAGCTGCAGGCTATATCACAGTATTGTTTTTTAGAGTGGATGGTCTGCTATCCGGGGATAACGACCGATCCGGCTCGGGAGCCGCTCGGCTGTTATCCCAGGTAGTGGAAGAGGACACCCCCCTCCTGCTGCCTTCTGCCACTCTTCTCCGGCCTCCCATCCCACCGGGAGACCGGAACGATGATCCAGTGCCTCCGCCGGCTAGAAGGAGACCTGACAGAAGCCGGAATCTGCTCAGATCGGGTCTCCTTCGGCAAATTCCGGAAGTGACATCATAACATCACTTCCGGTTTACTCGGTGGCTAACGGCGCCAGTTTTAAAAAAATGACAGTATTCAGAATCACCGTTTTTAGCCATCTGAATACTGTGAAGTGTAAAGTGTAAATTTAAAGCGCCACCATCCCCGCGAGCTCGCGCAGCAAAGAAAACGCATATGTAAGTCGGGCCTGCACATGAAAATGGTGTTCAAACCACACATGGGAGGTATTGCCGCGATCACCAGAGTGTGAGCAATAATTCTAGCAAAAGACCTCCTCTGCACCTCTAACCTGGTAACCGTTAAAATTTTTTAAAGCGTTGCCTATGGAAATTTTTAAGTACCAGAGTTTGTCGCCATTCCGCGAGTGCGTGCAATTTTCAACAGTGTCATGTATAGTATCTATTTACTCGGCGTAACATCCTCTTTCACAATATACAAAAAAATGGGCTAACTTTACTGTTTTATTTTTTAACTCAAAAAAAGTGAAATGTTTCCAAAAAAATCGCGCTTGAAAGACCGCTGCGCGAATAGCATGTGACAAAAAGTATTGCAACGATCGCTATTTTATTCCCTAGGGTGTTTGAAAAAAATATATATAATGTTTGCGTGTTCTAAGTAATTTTCTAGCAAAAAAAACTGTTTTTAACTTGTAACCAACAAATGTAAAAAATGGGCCCGTTTGGTAAGTGGTTAAAGCAATCTACTGTGCTGGTCAGAACCACCTCTGGAGGGTAGTCTATTCCACATTTTTACAGCTCTTACTGTGAAGCATCCTTTCTGTATTTTGAGATGAAATCTTTTTTCCTATAGACATAAAGAGTGCCCCCTTGTCCTTTGTGTAAAGTAAATACCTCAACACCAAGTTAACTATATGGACCACTTATGTATTTGTACATGTTGATCATATCCCCCCTTAATCTTCACTTCTCAGGAGAGAATAAATTCAGTTCCTCCAATCTTTCCTCATAGCAGAGCTCCTCCATGTCTCTTATTAGTTTGGTTGCCCTTCTCTGCACTTTCTCCAGTTCCCCAATATCCTTTTTGAGAACTGGTGGCCAAAACTGAACTGCGTATTCCAGGTGAGGTCTCACTAAAGATTTGTACAGGGAAAAAATGATGTCTCTCTCTCTGGAGTCCATACCTCTCAATACACGAAAGGATTTTGCTCGCTTTGGAAACCGCAGCTTGGCATTGCATGCCATTATTAAGCTTATGATCTACCAAAACCCCCAGATCCTTGTCCACTATGGATTCCCCCAGTTGTACTCCCCCTAGTAGGTATGATGCATGCATATTCTTAGCCCCCAAATGCATAACTTTACTTTTATCAACATTAAACCTCATTTGCCACATAGTTGCCCAATTAGACCGTGCATTGATGTCTGTAAGTTGGAGACATCCTGTAAGGACGTTGTTCAATTGCATAGCTTGGTGTCATCTGCAAACACTGAAATGGTGCTTTTAATCCCAGACCCTATATCATTTGTAAATATATTGAAAAGTAAGGGCCCCAACATTGAAACTTGGGGTACACCACTGATAACCTTAGACCATTCAGAGTAAGAATCATTAACCACTACTCTCTGAATTTGGTCTTTTAGACCGTTTTCTATCCATTTACAAACTGATCTTTCCAAGCCTGTAGACTTTACTTTATACATTAGCCGTGTGGGGGAACGGTGTCAAATGCTTTTGCAAAATCCAAGTATACCATGTCCACAGCCACCCCCTCTGTCCAAGGTTTTACTTACCTCCTCATAAAAAGAAATCAGGTTTGTTTAACAATGTCTGCCTTTCATGAATCCATGCTGTCTGTTGCTTAAAACATTTTTTTCCAACAAGAATTCATCTATGCGGTCTTTTATTAAACTCTCCAGTATCTTCCCAGCTATAGAAGTTAAACTAACAGGTCTATAGTTACTTGGTAAAGACCTTGATCCCTTTTTAAATATGGGCACCACATTGGCCCTACGCCAATCCAGTGGTACCATTCCAGTCATTAACCCCTTGCTGCCTGCCCTATAGCACATATATAAGTAATTTAGCATGCGCGCCACCAGTGGGCTGATTCTTCTGTGATAATTTACAGCAGAAGCTGACCTGCGGCTTCCGGGAACTCAAATTCCTCCAGCATCCGCCAATCCTTAGTAAAACACAGAGAACTGAGATATGCCTATGTAAATTAGGCTTATCTCAGTTCTGACAGGGGGCAGGGACAATTCTGTGTCTCTGCAAACCAGAGAAGAGAATCAATCTCTTCCCCTAATGAAAGCAGCACAATGTGTAAACAAAAACACTGGCTAGGCACACAGTTAACCCTTTGATCGCTCTAGATGTTTAACCCCTTCCCAGCCAGTGTCATTAGTACAGTGACCATGCATATTTTTAGCACTGATCACTGTATTTAGTGTCTCTGCCTCCCTCAAAGTGTCAGTGTCTGATTGTCAGCTGCAATATCACCACCATTACTAGTATTAAAAAATAAATAAATAAAAATAACATAAATATATCCCATAGTTTGTAGGTGCTATAACGTTCGTGCAAACCAGTCAATATGAGCTTATTGGGATTTTTGTTTTACTAAGAACATAGCAGAATACATATTGGCCTAAATTTATGAAGAAATTTGAGTTTTTACAATTTTTTATTAAATGTGTTTTATAGCAGAAAGTAAATTTTTTTTTTTTGTTTATAGCGCAAAAAATAAAAAAACGCAGTGGTGATCAAATACCACCAAAGAGAACTCTATTTGTTGGGAAAAAAAATTAGATACATTTTATTTGGGTACAGTGTCGCACGACCACACAACTGTCAGTTAAAGTAATGCAGTGCTGTATCACAAAAAATGGCCTGGTCATGAAGGGGAGTAAATCTTCTGGAGGCCAAGTGGTTAAGCACATCCTGTTTTGTTTTCAATGATTGTCACTGTTTTCTACAGCACATGTACATACAAGGTTGTAAAATTTACATTTGTGATTTATGAAAGCAAGAAGAGACAAATTGGAGGATATTTTGAAAAAATGCTTTCTGTAAACTGGATGCATTCCTGTCATTTGCATTTGATTTCCTTAGTTTACCACAGTAAATTTTTCATGCACGTTTTACTTTATTGTAAACTAATATAATTGTGAATTTAAAGTAAAGCCTTAAAATTATCCAGGTTCAGTCTTTGCTGCCTCTATAAATGTTCCCTGTGGGGTTTAAAAAAAAAAGATTCCTCATAGGGTTTTAAAAAAAATGTGTTTGACAGTATGAGAAATGACATGTGTGACAGCCCTCATGGAAACTGCTACTTCTTGTCACACCCAGCCACTGCATGTTTGTTCTTTCTAACATTAATTCATAGGTGTGACAGGTATCTCCGTCTGTCTTTTCATTGTATGTTCTTATCAACCTGCCATATTGCATCCCACTGGGACCTGATCATTGAAGCCTTAGTAAGAAAAGTATGTGTTGCCCAGAGCAACTAATACCAATCTTCACTTTTTTTTTTTTTTTTACTGTGGCACCAAAGAGAATACAGCTAAAATCTAAATAAATGATGATTCTTTCCCTTACTGTTAGCATATTTTGTTTGGTTTCATGCCATAAAGCGATGTAACTCCAGCTCGCTAGGTTTTCTACTAGAATAAATGGACATTCTAGCTGTATGCTAGCTAACAGAAATGGGGGTGTGCGTGCCCATGCACCAAAGCCACATGGAGAACAAATGACCTAATGTTTTTTAGGATTTTAATAAGTGGTAGGACTTGCGTGTGTGTTTTAATACCCTTAGGATGAAAGACCCTCCATGCTTCATAAGCCACCATTGTGGAATGGGAAACTGAAACATATGCTTGCCTCCCAATCTCTCCCATCCCCAATTGTGCCACCAAAAAAGAGAGAAGGCTCTGTAGAAAATAGCATCAAAATCAAAAGTTGTTAACCCCATGCAGAGATAAATCCACACAAATGAAAGTTTAGCCCTTGTTCACACTGAAGGCGGGTTTGAAATTGTCCGAGTTCAGCTGAACTCGGACAATTTCAAACCCGCATTTCAGTGCGAGTTGGGGGGAGATTTGAAAGCCATCTGTATAGGTTCATGCACAGCTGTCTATTGAAATCGCCCCCAAAGTCACCAGAAGTAATGCAGTAACTACTTTTGGATTCAGACTGCGCCGTTGCCAAGAATAGGCTGCGATTTGGCATGCAATTTGACATGTCAAATTGACACAATGTGAACGAGGGCTTAGGTCAACACATGGGATTACCTCTTGGCTAACATATCAGTATAATAATCGCCCTGCAGTTTTCACTCTGAATTAGGCTCACCAGTCAGGGGCGATAATCAGGCCTATTGTATCACTATTTGACTATCCCTCAAAATAAACCAGAGCAAATTTAGTACTTCGGATGATATATCCAAACAGGTAATGGGATATGAGAGCTGTTGGGGTAATCCCCATAAGCTCTCACCGAAAACCACCCCCCCCCCAAAAAAAAATGAAGAGGGCACCCTGTAATGAAAGTGGTTAAAACTAGTTGAAAACTCTCAAAATATTTCTGCCTCTTCTTAAGACTGTTGGGGTAAGGTGAACCAAAGCAATATCCTTCAAAATCCATGTATATTCCCAAAAAAAAGAAAAATAAAGGCCCAAAAACAAACTGACGCAGCATATTTCGCCCCTTTTACAGGGCTTCATCAGGAGTAGTGATAAAATCAGAAGTCTAACTGAGCACCAAACAAATTATTCCCCACATGGCAAAAAAACAAAACAAAAAAAACCTAGAATATATTTTTTCCATTTAAAAGCTCTGCCTAGCCCCTGCACATACCCCATTGCAAATGCACGTAGGGTGCGCTTGTGTATGGAAACACAAATTGTGCCCCATACGTGAAGTATTTCTACGAGTAACAAATATAGGGTCATTATTTATGGTTATGGATCATTTTTGTTACCATAGTTTTCATGATTCAAGGGCGATCGCAATTTTAGGGCTGTTTTTATGAGGGCATGTACTTGGTCACCAACAATGTTTAGGTAGGTTGTACCTGTTTAAGTTGCTTCCACATGAATGGCAAGTCCAAGACTTCCCAGCAGAACGATGCTCCTGGCCATCCACATGATGTAAAAAAGAACATTATTGATCAGACCAGGCCATCTTTTTCCATTGCTCTGCAGTCCAGTTCTGATGCTCGCTTGCCCATTGTAGACACTTTTGGCTGTGGACTTGAGTCCGCATTGGCACTCTGACTGGCCTGTGGCTATGAAGCTCCATACGTAATAAACTGGGGTGCCCATTTTTTCTGCTTTCAGCACAACAACTTCTGCTGCCTAATATACCTCACTGACTTTCAGATGCCTTTGTAACATGATGTGAGACTCTACTGTAAAATTCTCTTGGGAAACTCCCAGAGAATTCTCGGTTCTTTGCATTCTGACCTTCCTTCAATTTGGTCTTGAACAACGTTTGGCCCAGAGTACTATAAAGGGACGTGTTTTGCCTTATCCATTCTTTTTCAGAAACGTCTTGCTTCACAGTCCCTAGTCAAGACACTCCTTTAACCGGTTCCCGACCGGCTCGCATACATTTACTGCTGCAGAGTGGCACTGTTTCGCTTATCGCCGTCTACAAATGGTGGCTCGTACATGCGCAGCTCGAGCGGACCCGATCTCCGCCGGCGAGCCGTGATTGCTGGCCACAGCTGAAAGACTGGGAGCCGCCAATGTAAACTCGCCAAATGGCACTTCCTGATGATGTGTTCACATTAGAACACGAAATGCATAGAAGCAACGCCCGTGTCTAAAGTCACTTCCAGCCTGAGAGCTAGATGGCTCTGATTTGCTGTAGGTGTGGAGCGCACGCTGTGGAGACACATATTTGGTAATCCGCACATGCTGAGACGATCTGTGCCGATCAAGTGGCACCAACAAACCATGAGGTGAGCGGATTGACGGTGAGAGCTGTAATCAGTGTGAAGAGTAAGAAAGGAACTTCCCTCATCTGTGAGTGGTGAGCAGATGAAGACAAACAGGGAACTTTAAAAGGATACTTTGTTTCCTTTGATTCTGTTTTTGAGATCAGAACTTTGGGATATAGAAGTAACATTATCTGTGTGGGTTACAAAGTAACCATTGTATCACTACTCTGTTTGTGGATGTTTATATTTGTTCTAAAGGATTAAGCACATATTTTCATTAACCCATTCTTAGAAGTAGTAAGAGTCTAAGGGTCAGGTGAGCGCCATACACCTCTTTCCTTCTCTGAAGGAAATTTTTGTTTTATGTGTTGATCCCAGGTGGCTGCGGCCATTTGCGATTGAGGTGGGCTGCATAACCTAAAAACACTTGCACTGATTTTTGGATTTTTTATATTTTATATTTTTTTGATTATTTATTGAAGCAACAACACTTGTGTGGGTTACAAAGTAACCATTGTATCACTACTTTGCCTGTGGAGGTTTATATTTGTTTTAAAGGATTAAGCACATATTTGTATTCACCCAGTCTTTGAAGCAGTAGGAGTTTAATGATCAGGTGAGCGCCATACACCTCTTTCCTTCTTTGAAGGAAATCTTGTTTCAACCTATAGTTTATGAATGTGAGGCCTGTGGGTCTGGTACTCTTTGATTAAGATAAAAGGAATTTGGACTTGCCTGGAAATTCTTCATCTTGAATAACGGAACCCTTCCCTCTGTCTCCCGTGGTCACTCCTTATTTGTTAAAAATCTGGAGTCTCGTGGAGTGGGTAGGGTTATATGATGAGCCTTGCCCCTAGAGACATCCATAGCAATGTTTTTGCCTGTCACACTGGTGTCCAATCACCTGAAAGTAGCCTGCATTTAACCCTAGGTCTTTGAATACAAATTCTCTCAGCTCTGAGAAAAATAACATTTTAAAATAACATTTTTTTTTTCTGAAATACTCTTTTGGCAAGTTTTTCTTCATGCAGTTCAAAGCCACTGTGACACTTCCAGTAGATTTTCTCAACGGCACAGCTTTGTAGGACTGCACCTGGACCCAACAGATAGGAGTTGAGAGGTTACACTGTAATGTGCTTAGTCACTGGACCCTGCATTGGTGCTCACCTTGACACTTGTGGAGTAGCTGCAGGGTGCTCTACAGGTCCAGGGCCATGGTCAGTCTAGGTGGAGCCCTGATTCTGATCTGAAGACATCTTAGCGGATGTATACCAAGCCTGAGGGCAAAGCTTGGATGTCTTGTCTCTAAAGGGTTAATCTGTGGTTTTGGTGTGACTCTCGTGCCATGCGTTTTAAACAGTTTTTGTATGTTCAGATTTTACATTGGCATCACTGTTTGCTCCCTTGATGCATAGGGACTGTGGACAATTCCCTAGTACTGTACTTTAATTGTTCCTGCCTATTTTAAAATCTCTTTGGCACATGCTCTCAGTGAACACAGCCACAGAATAGGGAGAAACTGCACTGCTCAAGCTTCAGTCACCTTTTGCCTGCATTTTTGTGGACATAGGGCATCCTTTTCTCCAAAATGTTGTGAGATATTGGGGCACACATAGTGGATCTTAAACAGAGATGTTTTGCGCTTAGAGTATAGGGGCAACGCAGCCTGGCAATTGTTCTGGAGGGGTTCTACCCCTGGGGCGGACACTAGCCTGCTAATTCCATGCATGCTTCCTATGCTCTTTGCTTCTAACAATATGGTCTTCTGCTGTACCCTTGAGACACTCTCCTCTGACCTGTTGTCTGTAGAGGAGTTCACTGCCTTTATGGGGAAATTGGCTAACCTCTCTTGGATTTCAGACTGCAGGGGCTGCAAGTGGGCTCCCTCTCCTGCTTCCTTAGACTCCCACTGACTCAACTCTGCCTGCTTTAGTACCATCTGAGGAGAAAGGAACTGCCTCAGCTCTGAGGAGTCCACCAAGGATGTCTGCTGACATTCCCTCTACGCTTAAGGACACTATTTCTTTTGTAGTAGATGCAGTTTGTAAATGCTTGTGCTTAGAGCCAGCTGTGTCAACCCTTCCATAGAACTTGAGTTTGGGGTCCTTGAAAATGCCTAAACCAACCAACCATTTCATGTTCACTCGCTGTTACAGGTTGTGTTGTAATGTGATTGGAATCAACCTGAAAACTTCTTTACTCCCCCAAAACAGTTTGCCAAGCAATGTCATATTGGCTTCCTTCAGATATGGGTTGTCCCTGTCTTGGATCTTGCTACTTTTTTTTTTTTTTTTAACAATCAGAGGTGCTTTATTGATTATTTGGATAGTAGTGACAGTATGCCCAACAAGATATCTGGAACAGTACATGAAATAGAAATATATACAATAGACAAGTTCGTTTCTCAAGGCAGCCGTAGTAGCAAATACATTTCCTTTCGCATTCATCCAGATTCATTAGGTATGTACATGATTCCCTGTAGCGTATCCACAGTATATAAGCAATATTACAGTGTCAGTAGACATTTGTAGTATAGACAATTCCCCGCCCAATTCCACTAGGAGTCCAGCCACAGAGCCCACACCTTGTCATACTTCCACGCGCAGCCTCTGTTCAAATATGTTATCTTATACATAGGTAGTGCTGCTGTCACCAGTGCCTCCCAGGAAGATATGGTCGGGGCAGAGGGAGAGGTCCAGGTCAGGAGAATGGCTTTTTTCGCATAAAACATAAGGTAGGATATAAGTAGTTTAGTGTGATGAGAATGTTGCTCATCCTCGTGCACCCCTAACCGTGCCAGTTCTGGTGTTTTTGGAATGGACATCTGTAGTCTAGAATTGACCTCCTCAAATATTCTTTCCCAGTATTGACTTATAACTGGACAATCCCACAGCATATGCATCACGGTACCTATCTGCACTCTACAGCGCGGGCAGCCAGGGTCTCTGTCAGGGAAGATGCGGTGCAGTTTTTGGGGCGTGTAGTACAGCCTATGTAGAATCTTAACTTGAATAAGCTTGTCCCTTGAATAAATAACCAGCTTGGGCCCTAGTTCCAAACAACCCTCCCAGTCCTCTTTATCTATGTCCTCTCGCCACAGTTCCCACAGCTTATGCAGTCTAGGGGAATCCTTACTCAGCAAGGCGTTGTATAACGTCGATAATGGTTTAGTCAGGTCACCTGGCGACAACAGTGCTTCAATCGGGTCCTCCTGTAAGGACAACCTTCGGGGGAACTGAGCCCGCATGGCGTGGTTGAGCTGCATATACCTTAATTGCATCCAACGGGGCAAACCATAGGTAGCATTTAATTCAGAAAAAGGGGATAGAATACCCTGCGTAAGAATATCTCCCAATGTAGTGATGCCATATCTAGCCCACACCTGCGGGTCAGGAATAGATTTCAGGTGGGGCAACTGGGGGTTCCCCCACAGTGGTTGGGTCGGGGACCATTGGTCTTGTTTAGAGTATCTCTTCCTAGCTGCCACCCACACCCTCCACGTCGCTCTCATGAGGCAAGGAGACAGTGGGTACGCCTTCGGCCCTCTATATACAAAATTTCTCAGCTCAGCAAGGGAGCCCAGACAGGCTGCCTCAAGACATGTTGCAGCATTGGCCCTGGAGCCTACATACCACCACTGGACCGTGACTAACATTGCTGCCCACCAATAAATTTGAAAATTAGGGAGGGCCAGTCCTCCCATAGAAGACGGGAGTCACATGGTAGACTGTGCCATACGGGGCACCCCACCATTCCAAATGAAGGAGTTTGAGTTTTTGTATTTCTTTGAAAAAGGAAGCCGGAATCCATATGGGACAGTTCCTAAACATATAGTTAAATTTAGGGAGAATCAGCATTTTGATGAGGTTTATCCATCCCAGAAGGTTTAGGGGAAGCCTAGACCAGGATAGGCATCGCGCTCGCAAATCCACAAGGAGGGGTGACAAATTCTTTTCCAAATATCCCGACGTTTTCCTAGTGATTATGACACCTAGATAGCGGAACTCTTCCACCCAGCTTAATGGCGAGGGGGCCGCAGTGGCCACCGCACCATCGTCGATGGGGAACAACACAGATTTGGACCAGTTTATTCGGGTTCCCGAAAAGACACCAAACGTATTGAAGATCCGTAGGGCATCCTAGAGAGAAGGCCCCGCGTAGTTTAAATAGAGTAGCGCATCGTCGGCGTATAGCGATTATTTTTTTCTCCCAACTTTCCCACCTTTAGTCCCTTAACCTCAGAGGCATTACGGATAGCGATGGCCAGTGGCTCCAGCGCCAAAGCAAAGAGACCAGGGGAGAGCGGGCATCCCTGGCGCGTGCCGCGCGACAAGCGAAAGAAGGGTGATAACCAATTATTTGTACGTACGCGCACTGTGGGAGAGGCCATGCAGAAAATTTGGGCCGAATCCAAATCGGTGCAGTACCTCCCACAGGTATTCCCACTCAACCGAGTCAAATGCCTTCTCTGCATCGAGAGAGGCAATGACTCTAGTTCCGGAGTTATCATGTAGGGCGGCTATGTTAAGGTGGAGACGACGTATGTTGATGTCTGTCCCCTTGCCCGGCATGAACCCCGTCTGGTCAGCATCTATTAGCTCCTCTATGACTCCAGAAAGTCGAGTGGCCAAGACCCTGGCAAAAATCTTGGCATCCACATTTAACAGGGAGATAGGCCTATATGCGGCACACTCCAGTGGGTCTTTCCCGGGTTTAGGGACTAACACCACAATGGCCTCCGACATAGTCAGGCAGCGCATCCAGCTTTCCGAACTCAGAGAGGAGAGCAACCAGCCGGGTGCAAGTGGTTCACAAAATGATTGGTAGAATTCTGAGGGAAGGCCATCGGCCCCAGGTGCCTTCCCTCCCTTCAGTCCCTTCATCGCCCCTTGGATTTCTTCAAGGGTGATATTTCCCTCCAACCTCCTGTATGCCTCTATAGACAGTCCCGGGAATTGTATCGTGTCTAGAAAATCAGCTAGAGCGGATGGCTGATAATCAACTCTAGTGGAGTAGATGGATTGGAAGAATTCGCAAAACCTCGTATTAACATCCCTGGGAGATGTAAGCAGCTGCCCATTGGCAGATCTGATACAGCCGATTTGGGTCGTAGGGATATCTCCCTTTGCCAACCAGGCCAGTAGCTTCCCATTTTTCCCCCCGTATTCAAACACCCTTTGGGCCGAGTAGAAAAGGGCATTCGTGGTCTGAGTCAGTCTGTGAGTAGCGAGGTCACGTAGTGACCCCTGCCACAGAGCGTAACGGTCCTCTGTGGGATCTCCCACATACTCAGCTTCCAGGATAACTGTACAGTCTTCTAGCTGCTGTAGGGACTCAGTCGTCTCCCTCTGTATGCGCGAGATTCTGGAGATAAATTCCCCCTGCACCTTTAAATGAGTCCCATGCCACAGACTGTGGCGAGAAGTCCCTGTTGGCTGCCCAGTATTGTCCCATGGATGCCTCCACCATCCCTTGCACCCTCTCATCCTGCGCCCAGAGGTGGGAGAGACGCCACAGCCTGGATCCCGGCGGTTCAACCATGGAGAGGGAAAGGCAGAGTGGAGCATGGTCCGATATCCCCCTGGGAAGCACCGAGATCCCCCTGTACCATCCTTAGAGCAAATGTGGATGCATAAATCAAATCTATTCTGGATAAAGTTTTAAATGTGGCTGAGTGGCAGGTGAACTCCCTTGCACCAGGATGGAGGTGTCCCCAGACATCCGTCAGGGCAAACCTATCAGCCCAATTGCGGAGATCCGGAGAGTCTCGGCCACCAGGGTGCAGTCGGTCCATATCCACATTGGGGACCATGTTAAAATCGCCCAGCAGGAATACCAAATTAGTGTCATATTGTACAACTTGTCTCATTATGCTGTGTAGGAGCTGCACCGAAGCCGGAGGAGGAAGGTACAGCCCCACCAGCACTACACTCTTGTCATAGATACAGATATGCAAAATAACATACCTACCCTCTGGATCAGTGTGGATGTCAACAACCCGTATAGGTAATGATTTCCTTATGAGGATACTGACTCCCCGGGCATACATGGAGTAAGTGCTACTTTTTGTTTAAACAAGACCGCTACAGTCCCTATGAAGAAAGTACCAGTTTTAAGAACCACACAGACAAGGTGTTACAAGCCCTTTTGAAGGCCTTAGTGCCCTTGCATAGCCAGTTATAGAAACCCTGGGTCTTTTTTGATGGGCCCTAAAGTGCTAAAAACTTAGAAGTGTTGATGGCCTGATCCATCAGATCTCTAGGATGTGCCTCCTTGTTCACAAATGATGGATTATTGGCTCAATTGCTAGTTTGCTGATCTCCCCTGCAAAAAAAACGCCTAGAGTGGATCTCCTAGTTGGGGGGCACCTTTTTGGCGAATCTTTGGCTGCTTGCATCAAGGAGGCCACAGGGGGGAGGGTGGGAATACCGTCTTACCTCAGAAGTCCAAGACTTTGGGAACAAAAACGTTTGCTCCTTCAACAAACTTTTGTCCTCCCCAGGCCTCAGGTTCCAAGCGCAAGATTGTATGGTTCTGTTGCTGGGTCTCGTCTTCTGAGCCACTAAGTCTGGGCACAAGCCCTCTTCACAATGAAGGATCATCACCACATTTTCAAATGGGGACATATGTCAGCCTTTTTGGCACCCTGGGAACAGGACTTTCCTGATGCCTGGTTTCAGGGTGTTGTGACAAACGGATGCCTTCCCCTCTCTTGGCCCTGCTTCGGTTCTGGGGAGTCTCAAGAGTTGGAGTACTTGTCGACGCAAGCCCTATCATCAGACATTCCGTGGACAATTCAAACTCTGCAGAACTTTCTCCAGAAGTCGAAGCTGAAGCCTTCTCTTCCCTTAGAGTACCTGGGCCTGGTATTAGACCCAACCCTGTCCAAGGTCTTTCTTCCCCAAGAGATGCTGCTGTCTCTCCACTCTCAAACTCAGAGCTTACAGTCTAGGAGCTGTCTGACCTTTTGCATTAAGGGCCTGGTGATGGCCAGCTTTGAGGCAATTCCCTATTTTCAGTTTTACTCCAGGCCAGTTCAGCTCAAGATACTGGCTGTGTGGGACAAACTGGTTCAGTCCCTGTCTCTCCCTATCAGACTTTCCAAGAAGACAAACTTCACCCCTATCCCCCTACGAAGGTTTGGAAGAAGAAAATGACAGTTGCCAATCTATTGGGCTGTGACAAAGTCCTTGAGAGCCTCTTGGTTCAAGGGACATGGTCATTGGAGGAATCTTGGATCTTGATCAACCTCTTGGAGCTCAGGGTAATTTGTCTCTTCAACATTGGACCCCCCCCCAGTTGTGGGGTCATCCAACCAGGATCCAGACAGACAACACCACATCTGTAGCTTACATCAGCAATCAGGGAGGCAACAGAAGTCTCGCAGCTTAATCAAGTGGACCTGATTTTGGCTTGAGTTGAACTTCACTTTCCAGGCATAGTAAATTCGGCAGGTGGAATTCCTCAGTCATCCAATGCCTTTTTTCATGGGGAAGGGAGGTGGGATATCAGACATGGACCTCCTGGTGTCCAGGCTCAACAACAAACTGGATGGATTTGTCCCCAGGTTTATGGATTTCTGGGCCTTTTCAGTGGATGCCTTGGTGCCTGTGTGGAATCAACTCAGCCTAAACGCTGCCTTCCCCCTCTAAAACTATTGTCTTGCCTCCTTCAAGATAACAGGCTTCCCAACGATATTCATTGCACTCTACTGGTCCAGGAGCCCATGGCAAACAGGTGTAGTACAGCTCTTGACTCTCTGTGGGCACTGCCAGATCATCCAGACTTCCTGACCCAAGGATTGATTTTCCACCATCTTGGTTGCTGGCTTAACAGGATGGCTGTTGACGCCCATGTACTGAAGGAAGGAGTCCTTCCAGATGCTATCATCCCTACACTTCTTAAAACTAGAAAATCGACCTTCCGCAAGGTCTATCATCGCACTTGGAAGACTTTGGTGCATGGAAACCCTCTGTACCCTCTGTTCTTAGCTGCATAAAAGCAGGGGGGAGGAGAAACAGCAGGACACAGAGCTTTCCAGTGAAAGGCTGTGCAAGGGGAGGCATGTCGTGACATGTCTGATCATTGGAGGAAAGCAGGCTGATTTTCCAGCATAGCTAGAGAACTGATCACGGTGTGCTCTCCTGCTTAGAGTGGTCAGTTTTTATTAGGAAAGCAGGAGGACTAGTAGGAACACCAGTGATTTCCCACAAAGGAAGTAATACCAAGTGAACTGGATAATTTTTCATACAAGTACATGGTACAGCAGGCACATATCAGGACTGCGAAATGTTGGGGTAACAAACGCTTTAACTCCCGGTGTCCTGTGATGTACACCAAGAAACTGATTTTACAGGTAAGACAAAAATACAGTTTTTCAAAAAAGTAAATGAACAAAATGACCATTGTATGATACACAATGCTTTTAGCAAACTAAAGGTCATTGAATTTGGGTTTACTGCTACTATATATAAAACACACCATTCTGAATTCGTTGTTCAAGGAACAGGCACACTTTCTAGTTTGTAATAATAATTATGAGAGATTTGTTGGAATTTCTGTTGATAAAATATTCAAGATGATTGAGTTTTTAGAGAAGCTTGCCTCATTTCATATCTTAGATTTAGCATTGTGCAAACAGCAGTAAAGCCGCTGTTAAAATGAACTTTAGTGCCATCCTGTGGCCTTATAGTCAGCAACTGATCTTAGTGCCAGGGAAATGTGAAAAAACATAGTGTTCAAACTATCTTCTTCTAGTCCCTGTTTTATGTATTAAATAAAGTACAGCAATGTGTGTATGTGCTTATAAATGTGTATTGCTTTTGCAGTAAAAGTAACTTTTATGTTCGATTACAATAAAGCATGTGTCAATTAAAGTTATTGATTCTAGCAGTCAAGTCAAATTCATATAGATTTTTCTAGATCAGATTGAGAAATGTCTGCTAATGTTTAAATGAGAATTTAAGGCAACACTCCACTTTTTTCTCCTATCTAAATACTGCATTAACTTTCACTTCTGACGTATATTTGGAGACCAGTGCTTAGAAGATAGTCCAACATGTGTTGCCCAGAAGTATTTATTAAGGGCTGGTGTTCTGTGTCATTTGGTGTGCGTTTTTATCTAAATGCTCTTAGTTGCATGATTTGTGGGAGAACTAATTTTCAAGCTCTCATTTTACAGTGAATGCAATGATATATCGTTTCTTCTAGTAAACAGATTGGCTGTCTTCTCATAATATCAATTCAGCCCATTTTTCTGAGGAGTGGGGGTCGTTTGCAGAAGGATGCAATATATTTCTTTGGGGTTAAATTGAGTTATATGTTAGTGCTGCAATTTTTCTTTTGCCTTTCATATTGTTGGGATAAAAGGAATGTGGTATTTATCACCGTATTCGACCTAACTATATCACAGGCTTCACGGCTGCTAAGCACCTAGATTCCAAGTCAAGTTCACACTTCATAAAGTAACGCTCTAACACTGCTGCTTAGCACCATAGCTCTGTGCTTCTTGCCATATGTCGCACACCTTTCAAAAATCTATTTAAACATTTCATGTGTTACAGGAACGTGTTTGAAATGTGTTTTTACCACCAGAGAGCTTATTTCCCTTGGTTTCTTCTTGTAGGATTGGCAGCAGTTCATTTTGGTTTTAGTAAAAATCGTCAGGAATTGCTGTGTTGATGTCAGTAGTATGACGTTCAGTATCGCTGGTAATCCCTTTAACCATTTCTCTGCTGGATCTGCCACTCACATCGGGTATCCTGATCATTTTTTCCATTTTTTTTTTTTTTGGTTTTGTCTACTTACGACTTCAAGGGCTAATAAAAGAACCCCAAACAATATATTTGTTTTGAAAGCACATGACCTGTAGAATTTAAAGGTTGTGCTACTGATTTTTACATCCCATGATAGGTGCTTAAATGTATATTGAAAATTATTTTTTCGCACACATCACAGGCACATTCAGGGCAAAGTGACAACATCTCTAAAACCAATAAATGTCATACAGCACTATGTGCAATGCTAGCAAAAATTCCCCAGTCTGTACAAAATTTTTGCAAACAATTATTCACATTTTTAAATGTCCACACTTTAAGTGATCTTGTTGCCACTATTTTTCACAAATTCTGGCTCTGTGGCCTTAAGTGTCCATGCAGGTGTTTCTGTGCACATTCCTCAAACAAAACCAGTGCAGTCGTAATATTGTGCTCCAGTAATCCTCCACCACCAACATAGAGAACTCCCCAAATATATAGGACTACCCCCTATAGGAAAGTCATAATGCGCTTGTTGTACACCATTTTTTGGGCACCATCCACTTCCACCAGGGTCAACCACTTCACTCTTCTTTGACTTGTATTCCAGCCACATGAGCTCATGCCACATAGCGAAGGGAATAAAGAGAGACTGCCATAGTGTAAAACCTTTATTTTTCATAATCCTAGGGTACCTGCTCCATACTTTTTTCATGGCAAGTGGTCCCTTCCTGCTCCTTCCCGGGTATATACATTGTCACTTCCAGGTGTACTGTGTGCGATGACATCACTTCTTGGTCCGTCTCCGTGCAACGTTTCATCCTGACTTTCTCAAGAGGCATTGCGCGTAGTGCTGCATAAAATTTATTGCCATTAGTATTGAGTGCTTGTTTGGCACTTTAAAGCGGAGTTCCACCCAGAATTTTTTTTTACATCATTAAAGTCTTTTGCCTATATAGACTTACCTTTGAAAGAAAAAAATATATACTCACCCTAAGTCGCTTGTTGCTAGGTGGTCTCTGTAATCTGCCCCTATTTGGTCCTAGGCTATTTTCCTCACTTCCTGCTTCCCCTGGCCTCCTGGGAGATGTGACTCATCATTTCCCAAGAGTCAGTGGGCTTTCCTGTACTGTAAAATCATGTTATTTCCAGACAGGAAATGACACAATTTAAGGCGGGCCGAGATCGAGAAGTGCATGATGGTTACCCACCATGCACTTCTTTCAGGAAGAGATGCCAGGAGACTATGGATGGGCTTCAGGTGCCCTCACCTAAAATGGAAAAGTCCAGCAGTGAGAGAAACACAATCGTGAGTAATAAATACATGTAATTACTAGGCATTTTGAAGGTAAGGAAACAAAAGGTTACATCTATTTTGTATTAAGAGTGGATGCCAAAAAAAACATTTCTGGGTGGAACTCCACTTTAAGTGTAGCAGCTGTGTTTTTCTTTTAGTTTTTCTGGTTCATTTTCCTCCTAGCATGTATAATAATATCTCTGACATGCATGTGGTTAATGCTTTAGAAATATGTGAAGGGGGGCTTACTGTTTCCTTTTTTAGCATTCTACCAAAATGAAGCTCCTAAGGAACCATTCACACTTTGTTTTTCTGTATAGTTCAGTAATGTTTTGCTGCATGTTACCACAACACCAGCAAGTACTGCAGTGTGTTGTAGTGAATCCCCAATGCAACCAATACCGTAATGAGCAATGTGCACCACAGTCTTCACATGAATAATTTTGCTTTGTTGTTTTTCTAAATCTTGTCTGAGCAGTGTTTGTAAACACTGGTCAGAGGTGATTTAGAAGAAATACAGAGAACATTATTACTTGTTTGTCTTTCTCCTGAATCCATGTTTGACAGCAACTGCTCCTACAAGTCCCAACTGTCCAAATGATGGCCAGTAAGAGCCGGGTGACACTGCAAGAGGGGGGAGGGATAGGTGTTAAGGGGGACATTGGTGGCAAATACACAGATCACTGGGGTTGGTGGAAGGGAAGGGGCATGGACCCTGAAAGGGACACCAGCTGAGGAGGGACACCATAGACTTGTGGATATGACCAGCAGTTTAATCACAAAACTGTGCACAGGAGCCACTACGTTTACATGGTGGTTGAATGTGATCAGCTGCCTGTTTGTTGGTGGTCACAGCTATTTTGTAAAAGACTAGATGTCCGGTACGATCTGTGTAAGTTCATAGTTTCTGAAATGCACACAGTATTATGGCCACTAGATGGAGCTGATAATCATAGGTTCCTAGAGAAAAAAAGTTTCTTAACATTTGATCTTGTCCTCATTCGCACAGAACAAATGTGCAGGCAGTTTCAAATAGTGTTGTATTTTTTGTTAAGTACACCTGTAAGGAAACTGGGATACTGTCTGTAAGGTACTCTCAGCTCCACCCGGTCTAATTTTGCTTCCTTCAGCTACAGCCTCACTGCAGCACACAGGAAGTATTAGGGAAAATAGAGAGGTTTCACAAAGCCTTGTCACAAGGCATTGTTACAGATACTTCAATGTAACTTTATTATGAATACAGAGATTAATGTGTAACAGGCAAATACTTACATCTTCAGAGATGACTTAGTGTTCAAACACAGATTAGATTGTGTGTCTTCACCATTTGTAGACAACAAGGTCAGCGCTACAGAGCAACCCAGTGGGTACAGCACGTAAAGTGCAACATCCCTAAAATAAATGTGATATCATGTGTATTTGTGTCAATGCATATATTTGACCAAATGCTTTGGCCTTTATTTAGTAATAACTTGATTGAGCCAAAGCTAGAAATTTCTGGTAATGTTGAAGATCATTCAGAATCCTGCAGCACCAATCCTCTTTTTCTGGGGTCCCCAGCTGGCATTCCTGGCACCTCTTGCCTTTGAATAACCCCCCTAGCAAGCAAAGGGCAGGGGGGGTACTTGTGCGGTCCCGAACCACAAAGTGTGCATCTATTGACAACACAGTGTGGCTCAGCCCCTGCTATCCACTCCCTTGTCACTGGATCTGATTGACAGCAGCAGGAGCCAAAGACTGGACAAAGATCAGGCTCAGGTAAGTGAGGGTGCTGGGAGGAGCTGCATCTAAAAGGTTTTTTTTACCTTTAATGCAGAGAATGCATTAAAATGGTTGTAAACACTGTTACACCACTTTTACCTACAGGTAAGCCTTTAGTAAGGCTGCCTGTATGTACCGTAAATATCTCCTAAACTTGCACCATTTAGGAGATATTCACTGCCTCCACATGTGCCCGGGTGCCGTTTCCTCAGGGCCCCTGTCGTGACTGGCGGCTCCCGCATGCACGGAAGTGACGTCAAACACAGCGCCGGAACACGCGAACCTGGACGTTCTAAAGGAATTATTTCATAATGTGCTAATATGGGATGTATACTAGCTCTTTATGCTTTTTTTTTTTCTTTTTGCGTTTTAAACCACTATAAGGTAAAAAAAAAAACATTTAGTCTTTATAAACACTTTAAGCTTTTATATGATAATTCATGCTTCATTCATTCTAACAGTCAGCCATTCACAAATGTCCAGATTTCCTTTGGGAAATTTGGTATTCTGTTTCAATATGTTTTTATTGTGTTTTAAAACTATACAAAATGATATTTCAAGGTCAGGTTTGCACATACATGACTGTTCTGAAGAGTTGTGGGATGTAAAGGCAGCATAGGTCTCAGTTATCTTGACAGCGGTCTTGGCATGTGAGCTGATTATGTATGGGGTGCTTAGAAAAGGTTGTATAAAACAATGCTGTGCCATAATATAGATCTTGTTGTACCTGATTCAGGCATGTAAGCGGACGTAAAAGTAAAGCCGACTAGAAAAGGAGGAAAGAGAAGAGAGTGGGAGACTTTTTAAGTGATACATTCTTGTAGGCATGTCTATTGTCTGACGTGAATAGTCTGGCAATCTGTGGGGGCATACAGCTGTGACAGACTATCTTTGGAAGTGACAGTTGGAGGAAAAGCATCCAGAGTGGCTGCAATGAATATTTACAGCCGATATCCCATTATCTTGGTGCAGAGATACGTCATTGTGGTTTTCTGTCTGCTGTACCTATAGAATAGTCATGTATAAATGTATGCATTGTACATGAACAAATGCATATTCTAAATTCTGAAAATATGACCACCCTCAAGCATCTATGATTACCTCTATTCTGCTAAGAATCACATGGGCACAACAGTGACTGTAAATCGGGCATTATTTGCTCTGCATAGAAAACACCACAAGATATCACTCTTACATAGCTTTACAAGTACCACATCAAACATAATGTCTCATTACAAAGAGTTGCTTCTGTTAAGATCCATACTCCTCTTACTTTTATAGGGCTTGCTGAGAAGATGTTAGCACAAAACAACAAACTTTTAACCTTTATTAAAGACTGAACAGCCTTCTGTTTCTTACCCACCTGGGATGATCTTCAGGGCAAAATGTAGACTACAATGGAACGGTTTTGAAGTGGCCTAAAATGTTTTCTTTTGACATCCACTGCTCTGTAGCTGCCAGAATCTTTCTTCTGTTGCACAGTGCTGTAGAAATCTATATTCACACTTTCTGCTGTAGTTGTAGGCATTTTCTGTTATAGTACCATATTCCCACAGCAGCCACCGTGCAGAGGCATAAGAGGCTTTGATTTCTCTGGCAGTTTTCAGCACATTATTTTTC
Organism: Glandirana rugosa; assembly: GCA_018402905.1. Classification (NCBI taxonomy): domain Eukaryota; kingdom Metazoa; phylum Chordata; class Amphibia; order Anura; family Ranidae; genus Glandirana; species Glandirana rugosa. The sequence continues at coordinate 446,421 of BLSH010310011.1, forward strand.
ATTATAATGACTGCTAAATGCTGCAGCAGGATGTCAGTTTTTTATCACTACAGAAAGCAGGTGCTTTCTCGTGACATTTAACTAAAATAAAGCAATGCCTGCCCTTTCTTTAGACTTAATCCATGCTGTGATAGTTAAAGGAGCATTTAGTCTTAAGGAAGTGAATATTTTTAAGCAAGGGCTTGTTAATACACTAGTTTTGTCTCGCAGTTAAAGCTGAAACATGCACCTTTCTTTTAAAGCATTTGCACTGTTAATTCCGTTTTGCAATATTTCAATTAATGTTGTAGACTGCAAATTACAACTTAACACGTGAACTTAAAACATTAGTGCATTCAAATTCAGCTTCGTTTACAACTTATTCTTGAAATCTGGGTGTACATTGTTTATCCATCATTGACATCAAGCAACAATGCAGAAGAATCAGACTGTTTTTTTTAAGCTATACTCGCTAAAATTAAACCTTTAATTAATGGAGCTGTATAGGAAATTGATTTAAAGCAAAACCGTACAGGTGTTAAGCAGTATATTACCACCAGAGGGGGACATGCAACCACAGAACAGCAAGCCTCTGAAGTTCTTTGTTGTAAGATTTTTATTATATTCATTCAACATGTGTTTGTAGTTAAAATAATAGTTTGTAAATGATTGAAATTATAAAAACACACCCAGCTCGTCTCTAACTTTGAGTTATAGGTAATTGGCCGACTTTCATTCTAATTTTTACCCGCTGACTTGCTGGATTTGTGAGTTCAGGTGTTAAATCTGACTTCACATGGTATTTAAATTTCAGAATCAGCATAAACTCTGGAGTGGGAGGCAAGCTTAACATAAACTCCTAAAGAGCTGCAGGAGTGACATTATTAACAAATGGGACATACATTTAAATACCATCCAAGACAAAGATGGATTATTTTAAAAGGTTTTGTTTTAGAAGAGTGCTGTTGCCTCCTAATGTTTTTTTCTCACTCCTTTTGAACAAATGATTCCTCACATTTAGTTGTGAAAGGGCACGCTGAATGATTCCGTTTTCTGTACAGATGACCCAACAGTACCGAAGCACACATAGCAAATGCAAATATTCTCTGTGATTCCTGGTGTGTGAGCAAGACATTAGTGCTGAAGAATAGGGAAAACCTACAGGGGAAAATTAAACTTTTACTTTTTAAAATACAGCACACGAGTCTTATGACAACTGTCTTTACTTCATCATCTTGTGGGGAAAAAAACATAGTACTTATTAAATCAAAAGAAACACATCACCAGCAATATTAAGAGATCAGTCTGTGGTTATGATTAAGCTTCCTCCTTGTAATAGATAAACTTGTAGCAGTGAATGTAGTAGAGCTGCACAGAAGGGTGGGCATATGGCAGGGTACATATAAACAGGATTCCAATGTGCAGGCTGTACTAAGCAGGAACACAATGCTCATGTTGGGGTGTGAAGATGGGCAGCTGTACAACCAGTCACTTGGTAGGGACATGTGGGAATAATGCAACAGCAGAAAAATTAAGCATATATCTCTATAAATAGGATGGGGGATGTTCATAATTTTAACCTAATTGAAAACTATACAGATTATGGCTAGTTTTATTTTGAAGATGGGTTTTAAAGGCTTATTCCATAATTAAAAAATAAATGCATCCATATGGTTAAAAATAAATGTGCATTTATTAATTTTCACCATCGCATCCTGCATTGTAACCTCGATCAGTGCCGAGGCTCCCGCAGATTTTGTCCAGCCCCAGGTCTGTGTATTGGTATGGAACTTTGGCTATGGAGCTGGAGGAATGGGCTACAATTGAAGGGATGTAACCACACATGATAAGAACATGTTCTTCTGCTGCGGTGTAGTCTTCCATTCACAGATTCATGGAAGACTGTGAATGAATGACACAGCGCAGTACAGGCAAAGCCATGTCCTGCCGCACTGATTGGGAAAAATAACGCATGCTATGTGGAAAAGAACCCCTCAATTCAGGTAAGAGGGAAGTGGTTTGAGAGTGTAGGGCTGCAGAATGTTTCATGTTACACCATAAATGATTGGGTATAACATGACCATGGTCCGAAAGGTGGAATTAGGCTCCCTAAGCTTGACCAAGGGGATTCTCCCTCTCCTCATAGATGCCTCTTATAAATCGACCGACAGGGTTTATGACCTGTTGTGTTCTAAATAGCAATTTGATTTGAAAAGCTCTTTTTGATTGGAATTTTTGCGTGCCAACATACGTCACACTCCTTTGCTCAATGGGTTCACCATATGCAGTTGTATATTCTATACGTTTCTGACCTAATGCACTGGCGCGCAGAGTCTGTCTTGTTATTAATACTGTACTTTTTCCATTTGTGTGCAGAACGAAAACATTCGTTGTATAGGCCTTCTTTATATTGGTTTTATGCCATCTTTCTCTTATTGATAAAACCAAAGTGAAAGAAAGGTGAATTTGGCCAACTGTAGCTGCTGACTTTTAAAAAACAGCCACACACTTGTCCCACGATCCAGCGGTTTGCTCACCCCAGTTAGTCTCACCCGCTGTCTTTAGTCCCCGGCATAGGCATCCAGCTGTGACAGCTTGGGGCTTCATGTAGACCAATGTTAATCTGCCATATTGCTTGCAAGAGTATATACACTGAGAAACTAAAACAGATAAAGATAAAAACTGCTCCTTTAACCCTTTCAAGACTAAGCCTTTTTCTAACATTTGTTGCTTAAAAGTTCAAATCCATATTTTTTGCTAGAAAATGACTTAGAACCCCCAAACATTATATCTATATAGTTGTAAAGCGCTGCGTAAATTGTTGGCGCTATATAAATCCTGTATAATAATAATAATCTATATATAGAGAGAATAAAATGGCGATTGTTGCAATATTTACATGGTATTTGCACAGCGCTCTTTCAAATGCAGTTTTTTTGGATAGAAGACACTTTTGTGAATTAATAAAAAACAAAACAGTAAAGTTAGCCCAATTATTTTGTACAATGTAAAAGATGATGTTATGCCGAGTAAATAAATACCTAACACGTCACGCTTTGAAATTGCGCACGCTTGTGGAATGGCAACAAACGACGGTACTTAAAAATCTCCAAAGGCAACCCTTTAAAAAATTCTACAGCTTACCAGTATAGAGTTACAGAGGAGGTCTTGTGCTGGAATTATTGCTCCCGCACTAACGATCATGGAAATACCTTACATGTGTAGTTTGAACACCGTTTACATTTGCGGGCACGACTTGAGTGTACGTTGCTTCTGAGCACGGAGGGACGGGGCACTTTAAAAAAATGAATAAATAAATCTGATTTATTTCATTTTATTTTTACACGGTATCTTTAATTCTTTTTTTCTGATCATTTATATTGCTGTCACAAGGAATGTAAAGATCCCTTATGACAGTAATAGTCAGTGACAGGTACTCTTTATGGAGGGCTCTGGGGTCCAAAAGACCCCAAATCCCTCCTTTGCACTTAAAATCATTCAGATAGCCAAGTTTGCCTGTTTTGAATACTGTAATTTTTTAAAATTCTGCCGCCTTTAAGGCTCCAGTAAACCGGAAGTGATGTCATTACATGGCTTCCGGGTTACCAGAGCCTAGACCCGATCAAAGCCGAATTCAGCATCATTCGGGTCTTCAGCCAGCTGACGGACGTGTTTGCTGGTTTCTCAGGTTTCCCAGTGGGGAACATCCCCTCCTGCTCCTTGGGATAACAGACAAGCAGCTTTTAGCCACATCAGTTGTTATCCCCAGAAAGCCTACTGCTTGCCCTAAAAAAACAATACCGAAGCCACATATTTGCATATGGTTGATGTGAAGGGGTTAACCACTTAACGCGAATCGCCGTATATAAACGGCGGCTGCTTTAAGTGAAGGTATCGGGATATAGCCTGCAACTGCAGGCTATATCCCGTTACTGTATTTTAGTGCTGGAGGTCGGTTATCTGGCGATAACCGCCGATCCGGCTCGGGAGCCGCTCGGCCATTCTCCCAGGGGACATCCCCTCTCACCACCTTCCGCCGCTCTTCTCCGGCCTCCCGTCCCACTGGGAGACCGGAGCTCTGATTCGGCACGTCCGCTGGCTAGGAGGAGACCTGAAGGAAGCCGGAATCAGCTCAGATCGGGTCTCCTTCATCAAATTCCGGAAGTGACGTTGTGACTCGGCGGCTAACGGCACCAGTTTAAAAATAAAATGACGGTATTCAGAATCGCCGTTTTTGGCGATCTGAATACTGTGAAGTGCAAAGGAGGGATGGGGGGTCTTAAGACCCCCCATCCCTCCATAAAGAGTACCTGTCACCACATATTACTATCACAAAGGATGCTTACATTCCTTGTGATAGCAATAAAAGTGATCAGATTTTATTTTTTTAAAGGAACAGTGTTAAAAAAAAATACATAATAAAAAAAAAAATTTAACGCACCACCGTCCCCGCGGGCTCACACAGCAAAGAAAACGCATACGTAAGTCGCGCCCGCATATGAAAACGGTGTCAAACCACAGATGTGAGGTATCGCCGCGATCGCCAGAGTGTGAGCAATAATTCTAGCAAAAGACCTCCTCTGCACCTCTAACCTGGTAACCGTTAAAATTTTTTAAAGCGTCGTCTAAGGAGATTAAGTACCGGGGTTTGTCGCCATTCCGCAAGTGTGCACAGTTTTCAACCATAACATGTATGATATCTATTTACCTGGCGTAACATCCTCTTTCACAATATACAAAAAATTGGGCTAACTTTACTGTTTTATTTTTTAACTCAAAAAAGTGAAATTTTTCTAAAAAAAATTGTGCTTGAAAGACTTCTGCGCAAATACCATGTGACAAAAAGTATTGCAACGATCGCCATTTTATTCTTTTTTTTTTCCTTATAAAGTAAATCTTTATTTAGAATAGAAAAAAGAAAAAGAGGTACAAGCCAAAGATGAGTTGGAGCATACAGCATTAGCATGCATGACAAGGTGGTAGACAACAGCATTATACAACATACTTTGTCGCATTAAGGTTCGCGTTTATACAATTTTCCTCTAAAATTGAAGTCTGGAGTACTAGCATAATCAGTTTACTGAATAGATGTCCTATAGCATATGGTCTTTATGATAAATAGGGGTAAATTATTGTTCCCTCTGTGGTGGAGTGTGACAGCTTCAGGGTGTTATGTGGACGGAGGATCGTTTCTTAATTATAACGGTAGTGACGTCTAATTGGACAAATCCAGTCGAGATGAGACAATGTATGTTGGAATTAATTTGATTGAGGTTTATAACATTCTGCTTAAGGGGGGGATGCGGCTTGGAGGCCGATAATGGTGGGGGGGAAGAGGAAGTATATGTCGGTGCACGAAAGGGAGGGGATATTTAGCGGAGGGGATGGATTCTATCCATCTCTCTGTCCCTCCACCGGGACCATTTTATTCTCTAGGTTTGAAAAAATATATAAATTATGTTTGGGGGTTCTAAGCAATTTTCTAGCAAAAAAAAAACAAAACTGTTTTTAACTAGTAACCAACAAATGTAAAAAAAGGCTCTGGTGGGTAAGTGGTTAAACAACATGTTTCTTCATACTGAAGGAACTATATGAATGTGAGTGAAGTCTATGAATCAAGACTTGCCATTAGAATTCAGTTAATAGCAATGGTGCTATTTTAGAGGATCTACAGTAGATACATTACATAAAGTAACATAATGGGTACGCAGTTTATTGATTGGTTTGCGCAAAAGTTGCCGCTTTTACGGACGATGAGAATTCATTTCTGGGGGTTTTTTTTTACTAGTAATGGCGGCGATCTGTGATTTTTAGCGGTACTGCGATATTGCAGCGGACATGTCGGACCATTTTGACACTTTTTTGGGACCATTGGCATATATATATATATATATCTATAAAAATGCACTGATTACTGTGAAAATGCCATTGGCAGTGAAGGGGTTAACCTGCAGGGGGCGCTCTAAGGGTTAACTGTGTTCCCTGGGTGTGTTCTAAATGTGTGTGGGCTGCCCTGGCTGGGGAAAGGGGATGATCACGGCTTCCATATACAGGAAGCCTGTGATCACAGCCCTTCCCCCTCTTCGAGAATAGAGATCCGTGTTTACTTACACGGACCTCTGTTCTCTCACTGTGGGAGGCCATCACGGGTAGCCGGCGGCGATCGAGTCCGCCCTACCCGCCCCCCCCCCCCCACTATGACAGCGGTTTGTGATAATGAGCCACTCTCGCCATCAGACTGCGGCTGGCGGTCGGCAAGTGGTTAAGAAGAAAAATGTCTAATTTTCTCTACGAGTTATTACAGATCACAAGTGGTTGAACATGGTGCTCTTCGTGTAAAGAAATACAAATTTGGTTTTATTTTGTCTTGGATTAAGTGGGGAAGGTTTTTCTTTTCAATATTTTTATTGAAATAAAAGTGGAATAATAACATTCAAGATGTAATTCAGATCATCATTTAGACATAAGGTGTGTTTTACAGCATACATAAGGGTAGTATAACCGCAGAAAGTTAAATAGCACCACATGCCGTGGTGCGGCATTGGACTAGAAATCAGGACTTCTCATGAGTTCACGCTCTGAATACATTTGGAAAATATATAAATGAATGGTAATCAAGGTGGTTTTTCATTGCGGTCTATGTCCCCACTGAGCTAATTTCCCTTCAATTTCTGTCATTGTGACAGGATCAGAGGGACAGGAAGTAACCTCTCCATTGGGGACAGAGGCAACTATTTAAAAGACTTTTAGTGGAAATTGTCAAGCTAAAGTCTAGTACACAAAGGCCGAATGTTGGCCAGCATCTACCAGTTCAATAGAAACCGGCTGACATTTAGCCTTTGTGTATGGCAGCTGGTCTGATAGAAGGTGGCCATTCGGCAGGCTTTTGACGATGGCACATGACGGAAAAAGGTCTGCTGACCGGCTCCCTATCAGTGCTCTCAAATAGTGGCTGAGAACGCTGACTGGAGTGTTCTGGTTGGGGGGGCATCCCCTTGTCAGAACATAATAGCACAGCGGGGAGATCACTGTAATAATATTGGATTGTTAAAGAGGAAGTAAACCCTGATGGGTTATTCCCCTAGAAGCATAATGGAGGGGGTTTTGTGCTATCTGTGCATTCCATGGCCTCCGAAACTGTGAAAGGGAGTGAGGAGTAAAATCACCATTTTATGCCCTTAGAAAGCCTGAAGGCGGTGCTTGGTTTTCGGGGTCCTGTACGCGGCTAGACCACCAAAAAGTCTCACATGTGGTATCTCCGTGCTCAAAAGAAGCAGCAGAATGTATTTTGGAGTTTAATTACACATATACCCATGGCATGTTCGAGCAACATATCATTTAGTGACAACTTTGTGAAAAAAAATAAAAAATTCCCCGAAACTTGTGGCAAAATATAAAAAATTCCATGGACTCAACATTCTTTATATGTTTATATCGCAAAAAATAAAAAGCGCAGAGGTGAACAAATACCACCAAAAGACAAAAGAAAGCTCTATTTGTGGGGGAAAAAAAAGGACACCAATTTCGTTTGGGTACAGCATTGCATGACTGCGCAATTACCAGTTAAAGTAGCACAGTGCCAAATTGAAAAAAGTGCTCTGGTCCTAATGTGGGAAATCATTCCGGGGCTAAATTGGTTAATATATGTCACAAGGATAAAAAGTGCTTGCAAATCTCTGATATGGGGACACAGACACCTCTACATATGTTGTAATCTTTCCCCAAAATTTTCATAATGTTAGAAAAAAAAATTCTAGAGTCAGCTGACATGTTTTATATTTTTACGTTTCCCTTTAACCAGTACAGGACCGCGCTATTGACAAAAGACGTCAACAGCGCGGACCTGAAAATCCGGGGGGACGTCCATGGACGTCCGCCCCTTCACACGCCCACTGCGCGCACTGGGCGGCGGCGGCGGCGCGCGCGCGCCGCCGCCGCACACTGCGTGGGCGTGCCCGCGGGTCGGGCGGACTCTATGTCCGCTCCTGACCCGCGATCGCCTTACAGAGCAGTAGAACGGGGAACCGCCGATGTAAACACGGCGGATCCCCGTTCTGTGACAGGGGGCATGACAGATCTACTGATCCCTGTCACTGGGATCAGTTAGATCTGTTATGTCCCGACCAGCCCATCCCCCCCACAGTTAGAACACAGCCAGGGAACATTGTTAACCCCTTCACTGCCCCCTGCTGGTTAACCCCTTCACTGCCAATGACATTTATACAGTAATCAGTGGACATTTAAATTTCTGATCGCTGAATAAATGTCATTGGTCCCAAAAAAGTGTCAAAAATGACCGACATGTCCGCCCGGATATCAAAGTCCCGATAAAAATCGCAGATCACCGCCATTACTAGTAAAAAAAATAATAATAATAAAAACGCCATAAATCAATTCCCATAGTTTGTAGACGCGATAACTTTTGCGCAAACCAATCAATAAACGCCGATTGCGATTTTTTTTACCAAAAATATGTAGAAGAATATAAATCGGCCAAACCCAATGAATAATTTTTTTTTTATTTTTTATTTTGGGACATTTATTAGAGCAAAAAGTAAAAAATATTGTTCTTTTTTCACAATTGTCGCTCTTGGTTTTGTTCATAGCGCAAAAAATAAAAACCGCAGAGGTGATCAAATACCACCAAAAGAAAGCTCTATTTGTGGGGAAAAAAGGACATCAATTTTATTTGGGTACAACGTCGCACGACCGCGCAATTGTCATTCAAAATGCGACAGCGCTGAAACCTGAAAATTGGTCTGGGCAGGAGGGGGGTTTAAGTGCCCAGTAAGGAAGTGGTTAATTTGGTGTCTGTGGTGTTTTCAAATTACAGTAATCAGAGACAATTTTGAAATTTTATGTTGGAAGTTGTGATTTAGAAATGCTTTTAACTATCATTAGATTTGTGTTGAGTAACCCGCATCCAAATGTTTTCATGAAACACAGCACAGTCAAAGCTAGTTTATACAGGTATTTTCAATTTGCTCCTTAAATAACAAACTTTTTAATACTTCTATTTTAGGTAAAGAGGAAGAATTTCCCAAAAAGCCGCTGGGTCAAGTTCCTCCTGAACCACCACCAGTACACATGAATCATATTATGAATGGGCAAAAGAATGCTGGCAAACTTCCATCTCAAGTAAAACCTGAGAAAGTACCATCTCCGAACAAACCTCAGCAAGTGTCGCCAACTGCAGAAAGGAGAACGAAGAATTCAACTGAAAAGTCTACCGTCAGGTCATCAAAAAGAGGAGCTGCTGATTTCCGTGCAGAGCAACCTAAACAAGATCAGCGTTCTAAGAAGTTTCCACATCCCAGCACGTTGTCTCAGGACAACATTAAATACTATGATCATGCTGCTGCTAACCAAAACTCAAATGCAACATCCAATGCACCCAAGGAAATCACTCCGAAATGGAAAGTACCTTCAGAGTCTAAAAATAAAGCACTTCTGAAACAAATGGGTGAAGCAAAAGCAAACCCACCAGACTATAATGTTGCAGTCCAGGCTGATCGCAATTTGACTGCTAAGCACAGAAATAAGGTTGCTGATATGGGAAATAAACGTGGGTCAAACGCATCTCAGTATGACAATGTTTCTGGAGGTGAGAATGAAAATGACCATCAGGTTGAAAATTCTAGGCATTCAGCAGATCTGGCCTCTCCAAGGAATGCAATGTACATCAGTGCCACTTCCTCGCGGCATCCTTCTAAAGGCTCTAGTCCAGCTAGGTTAATTGAGAATAATTCGGGAATCAGTATGCAAACACATTCTCTAGTAAGTGCTCCACTATATCAGGGTACTAATGATGGATACAGTCAAAAGCAAGCTCCACCACCATATTACGGCAGTCCTCCTGTTTATATAGAGAGTGCTAAATCTTCAATGAACCGTTTGAACAGTGAACCTCATTCACCTGTAAACTGGGCTAGTCCATCCAGTAAATCTTATGGGTATAGCATTGACGTGCCTCCTGATAAAATACCAATCAATTCAAACATTAGACAAAACCCTGGTATGTCACCCTCTAGTAGAATTGAAGTCCTACCTGCAGATGAAAATGCCACTCTTCGGTTAGGCAATATTAACAAGAAAGAAAAACAAAAGTTTATTCTTCCACCAGTAGACTATGTTGCGGACCATGCGTTCTTTCCAGATGTATCCTTTCAGACATTTGGACAGCCCTTAAACACAGAAGCATCAAGAAGTTATTTGTCAAATATACAGAGATTTCCAGACTCACAGCAACCTGCAAGTCCAGTCAACAGTTTTTCATCTTTGTCAGTTAACAGTTCAGTAAGGCCAAGAACTTCTCCACAAGGTGATCATGGAAACCCAGCACACTATCTTCATTCCAAATCTGGAGTCAGTGCTCCGGCCTATCGAAATCGCCGTGACGGTGTAATACTGCAAGAGTCTGTGATGCTGTGAACGGCAATCTCAGTCTGGTTGCCTGGAGACAGCCTATTTCTTTGTCTTTGAAAGAACAGTTTAGATATAAATCTTTGGGTTGTGTTACAGGACCTGAAATAGAAAATCACAGAGTAATGCCAACATGCAAGCTTTGTTAAAATATGCATGGGTGTAACGGTTTCTAGACTTTAGGTTCTACAGTCTAGGATCCTTCAAATGTAGCCTTTTTGTACATACTATTTTGAAATATTTATTAAAACTCTAGCTACAGTACATTAGTGCCTGAACCTAGCCTAATCTGTTTGCTATTGGTAAAATATTTTAGTTGTTTCAAGGTTTTTGATACATAAATATTAGGAAACGTCTATGAAAAAGTGTTTCAATGTAAGAATGCAGCTGGAAACAGGCTGAAAATATTTATTGCACCAATAGTGGCATTCAGAGTAGTAACTGTATGGAATCTTACAGTTCTCTTTACCTATCTCTATTAATACCATTTTCATTTCTTTCCTATATCTATATAGTACTAATATATTAGGCAGGGCTCTAAACTACATTAAGCCATTCTTAAAAGTCCCTACCCCCATAGCAGTTTATATCCCAATAACCCCTCATTTGGTTATACCTGCATCCCAAGCATGCAAGAGCCAATGTAGTCAGCAGCCAATTAACCTTTCACTGTTTCTGAAGAGTAATATTGAAGGAAGCACTCAAGACCCACGCATGATACTGTGTGTATCCTTGCATATTTTTCCATTTTTACTGGCTGTATTCAGCAGTAGGCAGGCTAGACTTGCCTATTAAAATTCTGATCTTTCTCTTTTGAGTCCTCTGCTTGAAATTTAGATATTTGCTGACTGAAATTAGGTTTATTTAATTATCTATTTGGTTGTTGCTTAATATGGCAGCTATGGCGGTGCTGTAAATATGGGAGTGTTTTATTTTTAGTTTATTAACCTGGTCTTCAGCTCATTATAGGATGACATGATTTTTGTGGAGTACTTTAATGCACTTGTCAAACTTTGTCAGTGCTACATGTTTCTGTATTAGCTGCTATAGATTCTACCCAGGTTATTTTAGATTTAATGGTGTGTCTTCCAACAGCTCCAGCCTGCTCATGCCGTAAAATTCTTTATTGTAACCATTTGACACTATGCACTTTAGCAATATTGATTTTGAAAGTGCTATACCAGCTGTGAGATGTAGGTGTTGAGTGCATCCCATGCAAAAACAAAAGCTAATGCAATAAGGTCAGGGCATCTAAATTAAAATCACAACATACCCAAATGACTGCAGATTGAGCGCATTTCCCCGAACTCGTTTACACATAACAAGCCTTTCAAAATAATGGGTTTAATATTTAGCTTTTAGTGCATGCTATTGCTGAAAGGTAATAGGAACTATTAGGATCCAGTGCAGATTTTGAAAACCTGTAGCTGCTCTTTTATAAACAAAATGGGAGCATTGCATTGATTCTATGAATTGGTAAGTAGGTATTGTCCTCTAATTATGTTTCAAGGAAAAGATGAGCACATGCTTCTAGTAGCAGTGAAAACCTGGCCTGGGCAACTGATAACCAGCAGGTTTCTGCAGCATTCCTATGATACTGTGCATGTTGCCTTCTTTACCGATACCTCTGGTCCACTTCATTAGACCATAATGTTCAGCACTGTGTGATGCTTACTACTTCTTTCCAGATTACTGGCCTTGCGTGTTTTCCTACAGATACCTTTATAGTTGCAGTGTTTACATGAGCTCTATTGAGTTGAACTCCAAAGTGTGTATCTGAGTAATTCTTCCAATAATAACACCATTTTCATTTTTCTGTATTTTCTAACATCCTCCTTCAGCAACATAACACTTTCCAATTGCTTACTGAATGGGTAAACATTTACACAGAAAGTGCTGTTTTTTTTATTCATTCCCCTCCATACTTTGATTTAAACCTTTCCCCTTCTTCAATAATCATGCACTCTCCTCCAGCAGCATGTCTTTAACTATGTGCCTTGGCTTTTAATGGCTTAATGTCTGCTGTTTTATCATTACACGATCACACCTTTTATGAACCGATGCATTGTGTGCTGAAATGACACTAATAGTTAAGAGAAGGCAAATCAATTTGAATTGTCTGCTTTATTTCCAAGTGCCAGTGTGAGTGGGTTTTAGCTACTTCTTGATTGACACGTTTTTCATTGATTTTTCTCTTTCTTGCTCTCTCTTCCTCCTTTTTACTTTTCTAGAAAAAAAGAAAGTATAATTTTAGTCATTTCAGCTTTCACATAACAGCGTCACAAACCAAAGTAGCAATGGCACTGCCTTGCTTGGCAGGGAAACCACACAAAACCTTAATTGCTTACAAGTGTTAATATTGCTTATCATATTCAACAACATAGCTTCACTTTTACCCCTTTCTGGCAAACTTGATATTGTGAATGAAGGTAAAAAATGTATGAGTTTTGTTAAACACTGGTTGTTGCATACATGTTTTGCTTCTAATTGGGCATACTTCTAAAGTATTAATTTTGCTCCTTGGAAAATAGCCAGATTTGGTTGTGCCATATGAGACCTGCAGACAATTGCTTTGACGTTTGACAAACATAGGTGTATAGTTTATTGTTCAGGCCATAAACACAACATAAGTATTCGTGTCTGGAACAATGAAAGTGAACATAGGAACTAAAATTATGTTATTTGCTTGTCATTGGGCACAGTATATGCTTCAAAACCATAGAATAAATTAGTGTTCAATCAGTCTTTAACCAACACATAGGATGCAAACTAACAGGGCCATTACCATTAGCAGCCCCTCATTTTGGACATTGCTTTTGGTTGGCTATGCGCTTATCAAGGGCTTACCAATTTGATTTGCATGTAAAGTCTTAAAGTGATTTTAAAGGCTTTTTTTTTAAGTGACAAGCATGTTATACATGGGCTCCTTCCATCTGTCAAGAGCAGCCCCTATCTTCCTCTTTTCGAGTTCTTTGCCAGCGCCCTGTGTTCCTTCCATCTAGCAAGCTGCTTACTATGGGGGAACTTGTGCGTGCTCGCTCCAGAGCCCCAGTCTGTGTGTTCATAAGATACACAGAATGGGACTCGGCCCCACTCCTGATCCCTCCTCACTGGCTGTGATTGACAGTGGCAGGAGCCAATGAGGAGGCAGATAGCCAGGACAGCAGCAGCTCTTGTGCATATCGCTGGATCGGGCTCAGATATTAGGGGGCCTGTGGAGCAGCTGCATACTGAAGGTTTTGTATGCATGGAAATTAAAAACCTTCAGGTTTTACAACCACTTAAGCAACCCTGGCCCTTATCTCTGTACCATTAAGTTGACAAGGTGTTAAACTCAATGTATTCAAAGGGGGGCACATCTGTAAATTATAGCAAGGACCATATTGTGCTGAGGAACCTTGACACTAGTTTGCACTGCACCCGGGGAGAAACCAGAGGTAGCCTGTTGCTTCCTGGTTGCATAGATAGACATGCCCGCACATGCCCCCTACAACATGGCTGAGGCCATCTGGGTAGGAGGGGCGGCTGGGCAGCACATAGAGGAACTGAACTGTCCATTTATCTCCCACCACCGCTGAATACCTGCAGGAGGAGAAGCGAGCATTCAGCAGTGACAGGAGATAAATGGACGATTTGGTTCATCTGTGCTGCCCCTCCTACTCAGGTGACCCCATGTGTCTGCTCCGGATGCTTGGCATCAGTTAGGGGCGGGCCCCCTACTGGCCCCAGGCCCTTGGGCAGAACCCGATATGCCCGAATGGTCAGTCCGCCCCGACACTAGTGTGTGTGGTATACTCCTGTGTTAAAAGTGAGTACACCTGTAAATTGTATTTATTAGGGCCCACGCTGCACAGGAGAAGCTTGAGGTTGGTGTGTTACATACCAATATATTTGTGTGTATGTATGTATACATGTGTGTGTATGTATGTATGTATGTATATATGTATATATATATATATATATATATATATATATAAAACACACCTGTGTGCCTAACAGCATAGTTGTATTTGCAAGCTGACATGGGTAAGTTCTGAGGTGCATTTGTATTTTGCCAAATAAAGTTTAGGCAGGCATAACATAAACTATGTTGATTTACCAAATGTTCTATTTAACTGCCCTTACAGTGTCAGGTTTGTCAGAAATGTGGTGTTATGGTTCTGGTTGGATTATGAAACTTGTGTTTTTGAGTAACATGGTACAAAAAAAATAAGTATGTAAACGATTCTATGTAGCTTTGCAGTAGTAATGTCTACAAGATGTGATATCTGTATATGGTGGGTTTTTATTTTATTGCTAACAATGAACCAGTTAGCTGAACACTACACTGAAACAAGTTACAGAATTCCTTTTATAATCCTTTACCAGTTTGCTTTGTAGCTGACTGATCCAATAATAAAAAAAAGTGTGCTTCTTATGTACATAAAATGGGACCGTTAACAACAGTATACATGTACTAACTGCAGACCTGTGATTCCTAATGAAGCCGTGCAGTATACTGTTTTGGGCTATTAACAAAGCTCTAAAATATGTATCGGCAATGTCAAATATTGTAGATTGAATGTATAAATATATACACAATATTTTCATATGTCATCTGCTACAGTTTTTAACTGTTCTTTTTAATGTGACTGTATTTTTTAACATGTTAAAATGAACATTAATAAGTACAAAAGGTCTGTGTCTGTTATTTGGTTATCATACAGATTTTGAGTTTTTAGTAAGGGGAAGAAAAAAATATTTTCTTTTTAGGGGAAATTTGTCTCAGGAATGTGGTCACTTATCTCCCTAGAATAATTTGTCATTTTTTTTTTTTAGACAGAACTTTCTTTTGTTGGTATTTGATTACCACTGGGTTTTTTTTTGCTAAAAAAAACAAAAATTTGGGGTAAAAAAGTTTTTCTAAGTTTGTTATAAAATTTTATATACAAGTAATTTTTCGCCTTGACTGATTTGCGCTGATGAGGAGGCGCTAATATGCAGCACTGATATACAGCACTAACGGGTACTGATTGGTGGCACTGATGAGCAGGCACTGAAAGGCAGCACTGACTGGCATCACTGATGGGCACTAACTTGCATCACTGCTGGGCATTGTTGGGGCTGCAATCAGTTCCCTGATTATCTGTGCAGATCTCCCCTGTGAGGAAATACCACTGATAGGCTCTCCTCATGCTGTCAGTGTGAGGAAAGGAATGCCGATAACTGGCATTTCCTTGTTTACATGTGATCAGCTGTGATTGGACTCGACATCGGCTCTTTACTGAGATCGGTGATGCGATCAGTGATGCGCCATGTCCCAGGGACAGAGCGCACCACTGAGCACTACGCAAGAACAAAAGAGCCGCCGCCTGCCCGTCATTTGAGAATAAGGTGGGCGGGAGGTTGTGAACCCCTTCCTGACTGCTTTGCGTACATTTACTGCTGCAAAGTGGCAGCTGTACACAGATCACCATTTATAGACGCTTGCGCCCGCAATGATCAGGTTCGCTTCAGAACTGATGAGTCAACATGCCCAGACCAATGATTTTTGATCTGGACCTGCTCATCAGTCCTTGCGAAATGCCTCCTCTGCCTGTGTAATGTATATACAGGCAGAGGAAGTGATGTTATTTCCCCTCCTGAAGTCCTTTTCGGTTCCGGCAAGGGAGAGAGCATCTAATCATGAGTGGACCAACAGTACACTGACACCAGTATACGTTAGGCACACAACCCCTTGATTGCCCCCTGACCCCCCCAGTTAACCCCTTCACTCCTGTCACTGTGTCAATTATTGCATTGATCAGATCTTTCACTGATCACTGTACATGTGACACTAAATCACCTTCGGGTAGGTAGTAGTAGGCCCAGGTAGGTAAAGGTGCCCCCGTTAACCCCCCTAATAAAGGTGACGCTAGGTACTCTTTAATTCAGTCAGGTTACCCGCCGTGTATGTATGTGTGTGTGTGTTTGTGTATATATATGTGTGTGTGTGTGTATATATATAAAATCATAATCTCCCTTATAAAGGTTTTAACCGCCTGATCGCCCGGTGGTGTCGGGGCCAGTGTCAATCCCTGGCAGGGTCAGATTAGCGTCAGGTACTCTAACACGCACACATACACTAGATAGGTCAGTTAGTAGTATAGTGTCTGAACAGATCAATATCTGACCCAGACCTATATTCACTTCCTCAGTTCTTCTTGCAGAGAAGGGTTCTAAAAAATGCGGCATTAGCAGGATCAGCCCAGGTACCTGCTAGCACCTGCGTTTTAGCCCCTCCACCCAGCCCAGCCCACCCAAGTGCAGTATCAAATAGATCACTGACACTTACAAAACACAATACATGTAACTGCAGTGTTCGCAGAGTTCACTCCTGATCCCTGCGATATCTGACAGTTACTTTGGTAGCAATTGAAGCAGACTCTGACAATCATGTGCGCTTTTTTGCCTGTGAGTAACATTAGTGTGCCTATAAATTTAGAGTCCAACATGTCAAATCCAAGGTACACTAGTGAAGAGGTCTACATGTTTCTGAGTATGACAGATGAGAGCGACAGTGAAGCTCCACTGTCAGAATCAGGCTCAGTATACAAACCGGTAGACAGCAGCAGCACTTTGACAGATAGCTCTGATGACAGAGTTGTGGTCCCTGCTAAGGTCAGGTGTACCTGATCCCGTTCTGCTGTTGTTGGGGTGCAAGAACCACAGAGCTCTCATATGGAGCAGAGAGCCAGTACTAGCGCCGCTCATCCTTCTGATGAACTGGCAAGCACCAGTGGCCTAGTACACCCTGGTCGTACAACCAGTACTGCGGTAACACTTGTTGATGTGGCGAGTCCCATAAGTTCAGTTCAAGCTGCTGGGGCTAGCACAAGTAATGTCCCGCAGCCACGAAGAAGACAGACAGGCCCGCAGAGCTCATAGTGCCCTTCCCGCTGAATATACTAACCGATTGGCAACCCCCCCCCAATTCACTGGCCAACCCGGAATTCCGGTGGAAACAGTTGATTTTACAGCCCTTGATTTTTATTCACTGTTTTTCGCGGAAGATCTTTATAGATCTATTGTGGACCAAAACAATTTGTATGCTGGTCAATTCATCATCACTAATCCCCATTTGTCAATTGCCAGAGAGTGGAAACCTATTACAGTTTCCAAATTTAAGACCTTTCTGGGCCTTTCCCTCCTCATGGGCGTAACTTGCGGTCATATTAGTCCACTGTTGTGGTCATATTGGTCCACTGACCCAATTCACCATATGCCCGTGTTCTCTGCTTCCATGACCAGGGCACGATACAAGCAGATCTTGCAGTTCATACACTTCAACGACAATGAACTCTGTCGTTCTCGGGGTGACCCTGGATTTGATCGGCTCCACAAAATTCGGCCCCTGGTAAACCACTTCAACCAACAATTCACAACCTTGTTTATTCCCGATCAAGTTTTATGTGTAGACAAGTCCCTGGTTAAGTTTTTTGGCCGTCTTGGTTTCAAGCAGTATCTTCCCAGCAATTGTGCCAGGTACGGGGTCAAGATGTATAAGCTCTGTGACAGGGCCACAGGCTATACATCTATAGAGTTTTATGGTTTACAAGGGAAAAGATAGTCACGTGGAGCCCCCCAACTGCCCGGACTACATAGGGAGCTTTGGCAAGATTGTTTGGGTTTTGGTGTCACCCTTATTTGGAAAGGGGTACCACTTGTACGTGGACAATTACTACACAAGCATGCCGCTTTTTAGTCATCTTTTTAATCAAGGAACTGGCACATGTGGCCTGTGAGATCTAATCACCGGGGCTTCCCCAAACGGTTGGTAGAATCCTGACTTAGACGGGGGGAAAGAGCCTGCTTGAGAAGTAGTAATTTTCTCGCAGTGAAATGGAGGGATACAAAGAATGTTTTTGTTCTTTCCTCCCTTCACGCAGACACGGCAGTCCAAATTCAAACGGTGACTGGGGTTGTGGAGAAGCCCCTCTGTGTCCACGAATATAACCTTAATATGGGAGGGGTGGACCTCAACGATCAGCTATTGGCGCCGTACTTAATTGCTTTAAGGCCAGATGCTGGTACAAAAAGTGTCTGTATACCTATTCCAATTGGCTTTGCCTAACGCTTATGTGGTATACAAAGCGTCAAGACGGACTGGTTCCTTCCTTAAATTCCAGGAAGAAATAGTCACAGCCCTTCTGTTTCCACATGGTGCTGCACTCCAACTTCCCAATCCAAATGCAGTGAGCCGGGTGCATGAGCGGCATTTTCCACATGCCGTTCCTGGTACCCCTACCAACTGAACTCTCAAAAAAGGTGCTTGGGTTTCGGGGTCCTGTACGCAGCTAGACTCCCAAAAAGTCCCACACATGTGGTATCTCCGTACTCAGAAGCAGCAGAATGTATTTTAGGGTATAATTCCACACATACCCATGGCATGTTTGAGCAGTATATCATTTAGTGACAACTTTGTGGGAAAAAATAAATTGTAATTTTCCCGAAATTTTTGGCAAAATATTCCATGGACTCAACATGCCTCTCAGCAAATAGCTTGGGGTGTCTACTTTCCAAAATGGGGTCATTTGGGGAGGGGGAGTTGTGCTATTTGGGCATTTCATGGTCTCTGAAACACTGATAGGCAGTGTAGAGTGCAATTAAAAGTAATTCCACATATACCCCCATGGCACATGTGAGCAATATATCATTTCAGTGACAACGTTGTGTAATTATTATTTTTTTTGTCATTTTTCAATCACTTGTGACAAAAAAACTAAAATATTCAATGGGCTCAACTTGCCTCTCAGGTTGTACTGTCCTTCCACTAAAGCACCTCAGGAGGTAAGCTAGGCAGTCTTAAAAGCTGCGTAAATTCCAGAAAATGTACCCTAGTTTGTAGACGTTATAACTTTTGCGCAAACCAATAAATAAATGCTTATTGACTTTTTTTTTTTTTACCCGAGACGTGGCTGAATGCATTTTGGCAAAAATGTATGACTAAAATTGAGTTTATTGTATTTTTTTTAATAACAAAAAGTTGAAAATATAAATTTTTTTTAAATTTTTCGGTCTTTAGTTTATATCGCAAAAACGCAGAGGTGATCAAATGCCACCAAAAGAAAGCTCTATTTGTGGTAAAAAAGGGACGCAAATTTCCTTTGGGTACAGCATTGCATGACCGTGCAATTACCAGATAAAGCAGCGCAGTGCCAAATTGTAAAAAGTGCTCTGGTCATTAAGGGCAGAAGTGATTAAAGAAAAGGTCATACTTGAGGTCATATGCCAAAAGATCCCTATTGTTTGTTGCCTTTGTTAATCTGTGTATTGTTAATCTGTGTATCTTTGAAACTGATTTCACTCTACTAGGTGTCTGGCTTCCCTAAATTTTCTACTAGGCCATGCCATTTGCCCTTCTTATGTATAATCATAGTGCCCTTTTTGGCCCCTGAGGCATTTGTATTGGTCAATGAATGCATTAGTCATGCCCCAAACACAAAGGGAAACCAGTTCAAAGACATAGGTGGGTTTTCAGATGTCTGCTTTTTGCTTAAAAGCGTAAAGTGGGTGACATTTCCATACTAATATGGATAGACCAGACTACCACACCCAATTTGAACACATTCTTATGCAGCACTATCTATAGTGATGATATAATAATGTAACTGCACACACTAGTAGCTGGAAGAAATTTGATTTTCAATCGCACTTCTATGTTCTCCCTGTGCCTGTGTGGGTTTCCTCCAAGTACTCTGGTTTCCTCCCACGCTCTAAAGACATGCTGGTAGGTTAATTAGATCATGCCTAAATTGGCCCTAGTATATGTATGAATGTGAGTTAGGAACCTTAGATTGTAAGCTCCTTGATGATAGGGACTGATGTGAATGTACAAAATATATGTTAAGTGCTGTGTAAATTGACAGCGCTATACAAGTACCTGAAATAAATATTCTGAGCAGTTCATGATTTAAATGGAAAGTGAAGGGTATTCCTGGAAGCCGTTTTTGATGGTATTTTTTTTTTTTTTTTTTCTTTACAATTAGTTGTTTCACTGAAGCAACTCTGTCACTGTAGTAAACTTTCCCAGCAAAGTTATCCATGTAAAAGAAGAATATATATGCTTCCCTCTTCTGCCACATGTGCCCTTGAACACCTCTCTGTTCATGAGTAACCTTCCCTCAATATGCACTAGGAAACTGACACTTCTGGGAGTGTGATGCCCCGTACACACGGGACGACGATCGCATTCAACAGGTCGTACGCGATATCGATCGATCGTATGCGCGATTTGAACAGTTGAACATACGACGGTTGTACAAGGGAGTTGTATGAGCAGACTAGAAAACTTGGTCATACCAACAAGCTCTCATACGACCGTTGTATCATGTGTACAGAGCAGTTGGTACAACAAGTTGTATTGTGCAAAACACGCAAGTCAGGAATGGCTGGATGCTAATTACATGCACCTGAACGGTCTTTCCCCGGACGTACGATTTGTGTAGTGCAGTCAGTATGCTGCATACAACAGCCAACATACGATTCAATGCGGTCGTACGTGCGATCGTCCTGTGTGTGTACGAGGCTTAAATCTCCTGGGTCCCCTGCATCACTCACTGGTTCTTTCTGCTGACTTTTTCCTGTATGTTTACTGCAGAGTAAAACGGTTTGAAACACACAATCACGCCTACTATTGTATGCTTACTACCCAAATTAAAGGGTATCGAAAACTTTTTAGGGAGGAGGGAGGGGGGGGGGGGGTGGTGGCAGAGTGTGGAAGTGATAATGTGGCTAACAAAAAAATCAATTCCAACCCAGTATAACCCCCTCCTACTCATAGCATGTCCAGTGTCTATAGCTATTTTTTTCTTCAATCAAGATTCGTCTACAAGCTGCTGGAGTGGTCTGTACACAACTATCCAGATTGGCATTTCCTGATCCTTAGCTTTGGAGGTCATACCCAGACTCATTGGACTAGATAATTGCGGCAGTGGCAATGGGAGCCTGCAATGGGAGCCATTATGTACAAGGTGTTCCTGTGCAATATGCAAAGTGGCAGCTGTGTGCTGGTTGCTGGAACGCTTTTTGCAAGGGAGGCAGGAAGGGAGGTAGAAAAAAATAAAAAATAAAAAGACGGTTTTGGGGGAGCATAATATGACCCAACCTTAACTAAAAAAACAATCGGTG
>BLSH010310011.1:486607-511150 GCA_018402905.1 Glandirana rugosa
GTAGTAAAGGTCACTACAACATCGCGACGATATAAGTCAAATAATAAAATCATCAAATGACTTAAAACACCACCATAATTGTAAATTATCGTCGTCGACTCCGACGGTAAAGGTAAGAATCCGACCCAAGTGTGATAGGCTGTTTTTTGGCCAGGATGAAACTAGGATGTGACGACACGCTAAATGCCAGGATGTACCCCAGTTTCAGCCTGGCAAACAGACACTTGTCCCTAGGCTGAAACTAGGGCTGTTACGGTCCGTGAAACACGAGACCCCTAGAACTTGACCCCACGCTGTTTTTTCGGCATGGGGTTCCCCTTAAAACCCGTACCAGACCAAAGGGCCTGGTATGCTCCTGGAGGGGGACCCCATGCCAGTTTTTTTTTTTTAAATTTTGGCGCGGAGTTCACCTTCAAGATCCCCAGAGCACAAAGTGCCTGGCATTGTCGGGATCAAAGTCGGATCCCTGTTCACAGACAAACGGTCCGACTTTGACCCCATGTAGGACCGTAAATCGCACAGCAGTGTAGGATCAAAGTAGGACCGGTTTTTTGTCGGATAGTGTGAACCCAGCCTAAGAATGGAAATGGCAGCCTCAGCTGCTGCTATTAAATGTTAATACCACCACAAAATTCAGTAAACTACTAAAATAATAAACTGAATATAGCAGCGCTACAACATCACTGGAAATGATGCCGGCATGAAAATAACATAAGTGAAAAACAATCAACTAAAAAAGTCAATCAAAAAAGTCCAAAAGTGCTCAATAAATCACTGGATTCATGTGTTCGTATGGTCTTCAGAGCTTTATCCACCACCACACCGCGTGAAAAATGGGGCTTTCCCCCTATATGGAGGGACTCACCAGATGATAAAAAGTATCACGCCCATAATCATAAATGGATGCCTCCAAAACTTTGTGGTTTGTAACTAAGAGCTCTTCATTCCTTATAACCATATGCAGCATCCACCGTCAGCATTTATACATATTCCCTTCAACAAATGGAGCTATCATAGTGCATTATCCTTTAAAAAGTTTATTCAAACAACACACAAGTAACATGCCCCCCTCTGGGGTGCGCACTGACATTAAAATTGTGTAAAATCAGCGTGATGTATACAACAGTGTATATGACATAGACCGAAGATTGTCCCTCTCACCGCCTGCAGTGTCAACCGACCATTGATGTTCCCGGGCGAAGGACCCTTCAGCCGTCTGTCTGTCAGAGTTGCCGTGTGGCCACACACTGACGCATTTCGTCATCACTTCGTCTGAGGGCGTGGCCACACAGCATGGCACAACTCTTTTATAGAGCAACAACTCCCAGGCTTAACCCTTTTGGATCTACTCTATTGTCAATACAGGCATACACTTAAACTCTATGACATACGAGCGCTTGCCAGCTGTGAATAGCCTTGTAGGTCATCACCTTAACTTAATCTCAGATACATTTCTCTATTCCAGCCCACTCACTTCATGATAGCTGAAAAGCAACACCAGCGATCTCAGTCTAATTGGCAATAGGCTAAGACTAACGACTAAATTGGGTCAGATTGCACCATGCATGGACTCATATTTTCAATATATGAATAATTGAAAGCCTAAATCCAATATACATGTATATGATTTATCATTCCTAGGAATCCACAGCTGGCACCACTCTACAATTCACCTTCAATAATTAAAAATCAAAAAATTAAAATAACAACAAATCCATATATATAGTAACATTAATAATCTCATCACCCATACAATCAATATGGTGATGTGTTGCCATATCATAATATCTAAAAATTCAACACAGGAATCTCAGGACACTACCATATAGTGATGGCTGTATAATCCAGAAACCCAAAGTAATGATCCAGAAACCCAAATCTAAATTAAACTAAAATCATCATTAAACATGCCCATAAAATATCTTCAAGATAATACTATGAATTACTAATAAAAGAGTTCACATCTAGCTCTGCGTTCATACCCTTGGGTTCAAGAGTGTCGGCCAAATCCATTTTGTTTCGCATTTCGAAATTTCTCTCACTTTATTCACTCCCCTCCAATTTGGAGCTAATTTTTCAATACCCCAATATTTTTATTCAGAGGGATCCCTATTGTGCTTGCAACAAAAGTGCATGGATACACTATGATCTTTATATCCTGCTTTAATATTGCTGATATGCTCAGAAACTCTTTTACCCAGTGTTCTTTTAGTCTGTCCAATTTATAAAAGATACATACATCGAGCCACATGTAATGACGTCCTTAATTTCAAAATTTCTCCCATTTGTGGATGAAGAAAAATGGGTGAAATTTTGAAGATATGTGTGGACCTGTGTACACGCTAGGCATCTCCGCCATGCAAAAAAAACCCTTCTGTTCCAAAGCATCTGGGATTTCGTAGGAGGGTCTATTACTTTTTTGACCAGTCTGTCTGCAAAGGAAGGTGCCTTTCTATATACAAAAACTTGGTTAGAGGGTATCTCATTTCTGAGATGTCTATCCAACCCCAATATGGGCCAGTGTTACTTAATGATGGATTCAACCTCCCGATATTGAGCATGGAAATCACTGAAGAACCCCCATGCAAATTTGTCACTGGGGCTCTTAACAGTGGTCTCCAGGCACCGTTCCTTAAGAACAGACTCAACCTCTTTCATTGCCTTATCTAAATCTGTCAATCTATAACCTTTCTCCAGAAACCGATCTTTTATAAACTGTGCTTGTTCAACAAAGTCCGCATCACTAGTGCAGTTTCTCCTCACTCGCATTAATTGGCCCTTGGGGATGTTCTTCAGCCAAACCGGATGGTGACCACTTTGAATAGCCAAATAGCTCTTCCGATCGGTTGGCTTGAAGAACACCTTGGTCTTAATATTATTATCTTTCAACATGACGGTGAGATCAAGGTAATCAATCTGCTCTCTACTCTATTGTGATTCTAATTTAATATCATTAATGCTGTTGTTTAATTCTTTCAAGAATTCTACTAATGAGGTCTCAGTTCCCCTCCATATAAGAAACAGGTCATCAATGAACCTTTTGTAAAATAATAACTCATGTCTCCATTTGGAATGAATGGATTTATCCTCCCATTCACTCATGAAGAGGTTGGCGAGGCTAAACGCAAATTTAGCACCCATAGCCACCCCCCTCTTCTGAGTGTAAAATTTACCGGCATACCAAAAGTAATTATGTGTAAGACAAAAGTGTAACACCATCCCAAGAAACCTCTTTTGTATGCCAGGGAGGTCATCCAGTTTACTGAGCGCCCAGTTGAGAGCCAACAGAGCATCTTCATGCTGTATAATGGTATACAGTGATGATACATCTGCTGTTACCAAAAAAAGTCATGCTGGTCCACTATCTCAACATTGGTCAGCTGATTAATAAAGTCCTTTGTGTCCTTTAGATAGGCTATAGTGGACACCACACTAGCCTGCAAAAAACGATCCAAATATTCCCCAACTCTAGCGGAGACTGATCCTATGCTGTTCACGATGGGCCTGTCTGGCGGGCAGACCACATCTTTGTGAATTTTTGTAGATGGTGGGAATCCTATTGAAGCTTAGACACAGATATTTCTTCTCTTTTTTATTGAGAACCTGAATTTGATACCCATAGTCAATTAGGTTATTCAAGTCACTACGGTAAATGACAGTTGGATCTCCATTCAATTCACTGTGTCAGAATCACTCAGCATCTGTAACAACTGTGAATGATAAAAATATTTATCCAGGATGACCACCCCGCCCCCTTTATCAGCTGGTCTGATGATGATATCTTTCTTCTCCTCAAGTGCCTTGATGCCTTTCTCAATATATCGGTGATTTAGGTTTTTCTGAGGACATATTTTCATTTAATCATTTAATACCAGTTTCTTAAAAGTTTGCACATAGTGATTGGCTAGTAAAGGTGGGTTAAATAGGGATCTATTACACAACCCACTATGCACCCCCTGTTGTACTTCTATTTTCCTTTCAGCTGGACCACTGTTTAGACCTAAAAAGTACTTTTTTGTATTCATTTTAATTTTTCTGACATATTTATGTATGTCCATACATACATTAAATGTATTATGGGCCTCCTAACCGCACACTTAAGACCTGCGTTTAATATATTCATTTCTTTCTTAGACAAATCTGCATTGGCTAGATTGTAAATTCCTTCTATTCTATGTCCCTTCTCCTTTTTTTGCTGGATGCGTGCACCTGCTCTGCATCCTCTTCTCCTCTTCTGTTCTCTTGATTGTACTGGGGATGCGATTCCCTCCATGGTGGTGGACTCCACCACTGTTGCTCTACCGGGAGCATACTGGGGTCAGGATGGATGGTTGTTTCTTATGCCCCTCCCCTATGGTCTCCTGCCTCTGCCCCTCCCCCTTCCTAAAAAAGACCTTTCAAATCTGGGGGTCTGGTTATTCTCATATTGGGTCAGTGGTTCATACCTATTTGCAATCGGGATAGAGTACGAACCTCCATATCCTACACCCTCCACTTTGGGAGTTCGATCCCTACTTTGATCATTTCTATTAGTGTAATTCCTATGTAGTTGTCTTATAGGGGGATCATTATTTATATTGTCATTGTGAGGGTTATTTATCCTACCTCCTCTGACAGAAAATATTGAAAATATGAGTCCATACATGGTGCGATCTGACCCAATTTGGTTGTTAGTCTTAGACTATTGCCAATTAGACTGAGATCGCTGGTGTTGCTTTTCAGCTATCATGAAGTGAGTGGGCTGGAATAGAGAAATGTATCTGAGATTAAGTTAAGGTGACAACCTACAAGGCTATTCACAGCTGGCAAGCGCTTGTATGTCATAGAGTTTAAGTGTATGCCTGTATTGACAATAGAGTCGATCCCAAAGGGTTAAGCCTGGGAGTTGCTCTATAAAAGAGTTGTGCCATGCCGTGTGGCCACGCCCTCAGACAAAGCGATGATGAAACGCATCAGGGTATGACCACACGGCAACTCTGACAGACAGACGGCTGAAGGGTCCTTCGCCCGGGAACATCGATGGTCGGTTGACACTGCAGGCGGTGAGAGGGACAATCTTCGGTCTATGTCATATACACTGTTGTATACATCACGTTGATTTTACACAATTTTAATTTGAGTGCGCACCCCAGAGGGGGGCATGTTACTTGTGTGTTTGAATAAACTTTTTAAAGGATAATGCACTATGATAGCTCCATTTGTTGAGGGGAATATGTATAAATGCTGACGACGGATGCTGCATATGGTTATAAGGAATGAAGAGCTCTTATTTACAAACCACAATGTTTTGGAGGCATCCATTTATGATTATGGGCGTGATACTTTTTATCATCTGGTGAGTCCCTCCATATAGGGGGAAAGCCCCATTTTCACGCGGTGTGGTGGTGGATAAAGCTCTGAAGACCATACGAACACATGAATCCAGTGATTTATTGGGCACTTTTGGACTTTTTTAATTGACTTTTTTAATTGTTTGTTTTTCACTTATGTTATTTTCATGCCGGCATCATTTCCAGTGACGTAGCGCTGCTATATTCAGTTTATTATTTTAGTAGTTTACTGACTTTTGTGGAGGTTTGTCCTGTTATCGGACCGTTACTGCAGCTCTATAGCAAATATGAGACTTTTTATATTTCCACTATTAACACTTAGGCCCTCAGGTCAAAATGGCATCCCTCTATTTGCTGCTGCATTAGGGTTCTTGACATCATTGTAGCCTCCTTTGAGGCAATTCACTTTGCCCATTTTATACCAGACCTCCCCAATACACTCAAGACGTGGAATAAAAAGATCAAATCCAATATATTGTCCAAGGCTTCTGTCCAGCCAAAGCTCTGGCTGGCATGATTGATATCCAGTCCTGCTCTGGAATTGGGAAAGTCATTCCTTCACATGATTCAGAACGTGGCAATGACTAATTGGAGCCTTACAGGCTGGGTTGGAATTTACAATTCCTTGACCATCCGGGGATATGGCCCCCACAGGAGTCAAAGCTCCTTATCAAAATTCTGGAACAAAGAGTTTTTAGATTGTCTCTACAACATTTACACTTGTCTTCTACATGATCACTCAGTCAAGAGTGCAGTTGGGCCTACATAAATCATCAAGGGGGCAGCCATAAAAGAAACAGGTTTAATAGTCTCATGGGCCAAAACTTGCGTTCCAGCTTTCTGAAGTTGACATTTGGGAGGCGGACATCTTAAGCTGTCAATGCCTAGACCTAATAGAATGGTCCTTGCTCCCTGAGATGTTCCAAAATCTCTTTCTAAGAGTGGGAAAACCGGATGTTGACATTCTGGCCTCCAGATTCAGCAATAAACGGAACATGTTTGTATCCAAGACCAGGGATCCTCTAGCCTTCGCAGTAGATGTTCTAGTGATACATTGGACTTGATTCCAACTGGTTTATGCCTTCCCTCCAATGAAGATCCTGCCTTGACTGCTACGCAAAATAGAGGAAGAAAGGGCCCCAGTGATCATCACACCAAATTAACCCAGAAGAACTTGGTACACAGGCATACCCAGATTTCTGGGGAACGAGCCTTGGCCTCTTCCAAACAGCTCAGGCTTACTAGCTCAAGGGCCCTTATTATGTCATTTTTTTGGGTTGGGACCGGGTCCACTTCCCCCCCCCTCAGCGATCTTCTGGGACACGTCACAGGTCCCAGAAGATACGCCGGCCATTCACAAGGCACAGCGCGACTCGTGCATGCACAGTGCGACTCGCGCATGTGCAGTGCATGCCTGGCTTTGAAGGCAAAGCCGGGTGCCACTGAGGGGAGGGGAAGAAGAGCGAGCCATGGGCGATCCCATTGCTGGAGCGAGGGACAGGTGAGTGTCCAATTGTTAAAAGTGTAGTACAAAAAAAGTAGCTGCTGACGTTTAACTGGGTGGAACTCCGCTTTAGAGAAAGGAATACACCTCATACACTACAGAAAAGCAGTGTACAAATCAAATTATTCAGGAAGAACAGAGCAAGAAGTACGATAATTGTGTAGGTTAGAAGGCATCTGTTGGCTTCCACTGCTCAATGCAATCTTAGCTTCCACATACATTATAAAGTACAAATAATGAAACAAAGATATATTCCCAGTGTGTAGGTGTCTCTTGGTTTTTATTTAAGAAACAAGAAAACCCAGAACAAGGTGTTTTAGAGACCGAAACTTCTCATTTACCTAAGGTTGTCTCCTTTTCACCTCAGTGAGAACATTTTCATCCTATACCCTCTGTCCTGTCCCAAAACTTGACAAAGAAATGGCCTTATATTGTTTGGATGTAGTAAGGGCAGTCAGCTTCTACTTGGCAGCTATGGCCTCTTTTTGCAACACTGAGTCCTTCAGTTCTACTGAGAGGTCCATGCAGAGCACATCATTATTGCTGTGCCACCATTGCCAGGTGTATCAAAGACATTTCAAGGGCATATGCGCTTAAGAAAAAAGTTTCTTCCCTTTCCTATTATGAGAGCTGTCTTAACTGGTCCAACACAAGTCAGTCCAACTGTGAAAAAGGTTCCTGTACTACTTTGGTCTGACTTTGATCCTACTTCAGCCCATTGAATATCATTGAAGTTGGATCAAAGTTGTAACATGGAACTCCATGCCAAATTAAAAAAAAATGGCATGGGTTCCCCCTCCAAGAGCATACCAGGCCCTTCGGTCTGGTATCGATTTTAAGGGGAACCCCAACAACAAAAACAAGGTGTGGGGTCCCCCCAAAATCTATACCAGATCCTTATCCGAGCACGTAGCCCGGCAAGTCAGGAAAGGGGGTGGGGTCGAGCGAGCGCCCCCCCTCCTTAACTATACCAGGCCACATGTCCTCAACATGGGGGGTGGGTGCTTTGGGGCAGGGGGGTATTTTATTAAGGCTGCTCCGACGTCTCTTCCGATTTCTTCACCCCTCTCCGGCTCTTCTCCCTCTTCTGGTGATGTCTTCTCCCTCTCCTGGTTCTCCTCTGCTGATGTCTTCTCCCCTCTTTGGTTCTTCTCCTCTGTCCACTATCTTCTGCTTCTGCCGGGCCTCCTTTCTCCACTGTCTTCTCCCTCTGTTCTTCCTCCGATGTTGGCTCGACCCTCTCTCCTGGTGTAATGCTAGGGCCGCTGTTTGGGAGAATACTTATATTGGCATGGGTGGGGCCACCTGCTGATGTCATGCACAGACCCAACCCCTTGTGACGTCACCGTCCGGGGCATGATGGAGCGGTGACGTCACAAGTGGGCGGAACCTCCAGATGACATCAGAGGGTGGCCCCGCCCCATGCCAATTACACCAGAAGAGAGCGCCGTGTCAACATCAGCGGGAGAAGGCCGCGTGACAAGAACCCCATGATGCTTATTTTTTTAATTTGGCGCGGAGTTTCCCCTCAAGATTCATACCAGACACAAGTTGCCTGGTATTGTTGGGATCAAAGTTGGATCCTTGTTCACTGAAGTAGGACCGTTGTAGGACACGTCACAGAGCAAAGTAGGATGAAAGTCAGATGACTGTCGTGTTGGACAAGTGTGAACCCGGCATTAGGCACCTGTATCCCAGATTTGTAAGGCCACCTAGTCCTCTGTGCACATGTTTTTACAGCTGGATGTTCAGGTCTTCACTAATGGGTGCTTAAGCTATGAGGGGTGTCAAGCTGCTTTGAATTTTCTTCAAGTTCCCTAAACCCTTGTGTTTCTTGTGGGCATGTAGGCAGTTCTATGTTGCTCACCTCTGGATTTTTAATTGCTTGGTTATACATCACATGGCCTAAGAATACCAATTCTGTGCCCTGTATAAATGTGTGTAAATTCCTTATTCTGAAGAATAGCACAGGACAAGTTCCTCATATCTGTGTCTTGAGCACTCATTACTGCTTTCTAGAAAAAATCTGGAGCCTCAGGGTGGGCAGGGTTATATGGATAAACTATAAGGGCAGTCCTAGCAGAGGTAGACTGGGCTGTGGGGCAATTGCCCCCCAGGCTAATTTGGTGCCCCGTAAAAAGGCCACACTGCCATACCTCCCAACCATCCTTGAGAGTCAGTAAAACCTGCCCACGGCTTGTGCGAGCTGCCTGGGGTCCCACATGCCACAAGCACATCTCTGTATGACAGCCGGCATCTCTCCCCGCTTGCTGCCTCTGACAAATACACGGCACAGCGGAGCGTACTGAACCCACCCTCTCTTCCTTGGCTCTAATGTTTTCCTGTACACAGACAGGAGGAGGAGGAAGCACACCACTCTGTCTGAGCTACGCTCACCTGAGGTCTGTAGTAAATATACTATATGAGAGTTGCAGGGGAGAGGGACATGAGGAAGGGGAGAGGGGGGCAAGTTTACAAAGATCAGGAGTGATTTGGGGGGGAAGATGATATGTGCTAGGGGGCACTTTGGGAGGGGAGGTGACTTTTCTTGGAAGGGGGGTTGGATATTAAATCCATCCCCCAACCCCTAGCAGGAGTCCTTTTCCCTCCCAAAGTGCCCCTTAGCACATATCCTTTCCCTCTTTCAAATCAAAGATATGCTGGCTGTCATAGAGGGGATGACCCCAGGCACCATCCCGCAAGAGATGTGGGCAAAGTGCCCCCCTGCCAGGCAAGTTAGTGTAGCCAAGTGCCAGAAATTGTTCTGGCACTGGGCTCCAGGATGCAGGACTGGTTCACACCATGAATCGCACAGGAACGTTCTGTGTGACCTGGCTGCAGAGCGATTTCAGCCCATTGGTTTGAATGGGCTGAAATCACACCAGATCACACCAAAAGTAGTGCATGCACTACTTTAAAAAATGCACAGAAACCAGATCACATGGTATTACTGTACCATGCGATCTAGAGCAGGCAAATGCACTGCGTTTATGACCGGCATTTGGGGTATCCTTAACATTGACACCCTCTGCAGATCGCAACTGCAGTGCGCTTTGAGTGCGGTGGAGGAAACGAGCATGCGACACAGGTTTACTGCACCCAGTTCTGGTGTGAACTGTTTCTTAGTCCTGATTTGTCAGATGTTATTCATATCTCGGGAAGGTCCCATCAAACCTGGGACAGTTGGCAAGTATGGATTTCTATTAGGAGAGGGGATTTGAGTTTTTAGTGTTTGTACTAGGAGGAGGGATTTGGGTGGGGGATTTGGGATAGAACTGGGGAGAGGATCTGTGTTAGAAGCGGGGAGAAAAGTTTAGCCAGTTTAGGAACCACAGCCTGAGCTGCCCAGTGAGCAGGGAGTACCTGGAGCAGAGAATCAGCCTAGGATGGGGGTCAGGATGAGGCAGGGAAGAGGGAGAGTGGGGGGGGGGCAACATTTAACCCACAGTCTAAGAATACTGTCCTGTACTGTACTCCAAGATAAGGAATTTACATATAGGTCAAAATTCCTAATTGTGCACCATGAGCCTTTCTTCTTCTCTGTATCATTCTATGCTGATATCCACTGGGAGCAACTAAGGAAAGATCGATGACAGTATTCGGTATACATTTCCTCTTTCTGATTGGTATTTCTGTGTATTTGATTCTAAATTGATGGGTTCCGCCTTTCTAATTGATTCTTCTGGAAGCTGATTGCTTCCTGAAGACACTGATGATGGGGAAATGTGTTAGGGAGGGGTTACACAGCCTCTGACGTCACTTATGGGTGACAAAACTTCCGGCCAGTGGAAAGCACACCGATTCTCCATGCTGGGAGAAGGCAGCTGGCTCAGGATAAACTAACATGCTGCTGAAATCGCTCGATGCCGGCTTGGGCACAGGCATACAGTATGTGACTTTTGTTTTAATACCTTTGTACATCACAAGCTTTAGTATTAAATTGGTTGCACTATGAAAGTGTTTCTTACCTTTATGACTGCATGGAGATCAGAAAGCATGGAGGAGAGTGGAGAAAGAGCTTGGCAATGCTTAACCACTACAGATCCATGCTATAGCCGAAAGACGGCTACATCGTGGACCTGAATTGCTGGGGAGACGTCCATGGACGCATGCTCCCCGCTTGCACTCACAGCCGCCGCCAGCCGCATGCTGCACGGGCGTACCTGCGGGTCCGCCAGCGACCCACGATTGCCTAATAGGGAGGCAGAATGGGGAACCGCCAATGTAAACACGGCGGTTCCCTGTTCTGTGAAGGGGGACATGACAGCTCTACTGATCTCTGTCATGGGGATCAATGAGATCTGTTATGTCCCTGCCAGCCCAGCCCCCACACAGAACAAACCCAGGGAGCAGTTAACCCCTTGATTGCCCCCTTAGTGTTAACCCCTTCCCTGCCAGTGACATTTATACAGTAATCAGTGGCTATTTTTTAGCTCTGATCACTGTATAAATGTCATTGGTCCAAAAAAAGTGTGAAAAATGTCCGACGTGTCCCCTGCAATATCGCAGTCCCTATTAACAATCGCAGATTGCCGCCAATACTAGTAAAAAAAATAAATAAATAGAAAACGCCATAAATCAATTCCCATAGTTTGTAGACGCGATAAATTTTGTGTAAACCAATCAATGTACGCCGACTGCAATTTTTTTTTACCAAAAATATGTATTGGCCTAAAGTGATGAATAATTTTTTTTACATATTTTTTTGGATATGTATTATAGCAAAAAGTAAAAAAAATGTTCTTTTTTCAAAATTGTCACTATTTTTTTGTTTATAGCACAAAAAATAAAAACCGCAGAGGTGATCAAGTACCACCAAAAGAAATCTCTATTTGTGGGGAAAAAAAGGACCACAATGTTGCTTGGGTACAACGTCACATGTGCAATTGTCAGTTAAATCAACGCAGTGCCGAATCGCAAAAAGTGCTCTGGTCAGGAAAGGGGTAAATCCTCCCGAGGCTAAAGAGGTTACACAAACTGCAGATTGACCCACATAGTGTTTAGGTCAAAGCATCTGGTGAGTGTCAATGTGCTAAGGGGGGGGGGGGGGTGTGGAATCACAGGAGAGCACCTTTTTACAGCACTGCCAAATGCATGACTAAAGCCTCGTACACACGGTGCGATGGCCGTACGACCAAACGTACCAAATCGTATGTTAGCTGATGTATCTCGCGTACCGACATGCACTAAGCGATCGTACAACCAAGCCGAACGTAGTGACGTGTTACGAACGTATAAAAGAGGAAGCTCAGGTGTATGTAATTTGTGAAGTAGGAACGTAGGTTTACACGAACTGACACTTCTGAGTGTTCCTGACTTCTGAGCATGTGTGTTTTGCACAGTACAACTTGTTGGACCAACTTCTCTGTACAGACGATACAACGGTGATACGGCCGCTAGTTGGTACATCCAAAGTTTTCTTTTTGCTCATCCAACTTCTGTTGTACAACCGTCGTACGTCGGCTGTTGTAATCGCGCATACTAACAGTCGGATGATCGTACAACGAGTGGTCGTACGACTGTCGCACCGTGTGTACGAGGCTTAAGAGTGGGGCACAGTTTGAAGCCCTTGGACTAATCACGATCTACACTGTTGGAAAGTAGCACTTGAATTGGACTATTACATGGACAATTTAGTGTTTATAGTTTGGTGTGCAACAATAATTTTCTTTTTCAGCAACTGTTGATTTTGTTTTTTCATGGCACACTTGCACTGGACTTTACCGTCAGCATACACCAAGATTCCTAGGCTGGCAGCTGGCTCAGCCTCTCATCAAGCCAGTGAGAGCCTATGCCCAGTCGCTCCGACCCTCTCCACATCCCGGCCCTCCAGTGAGCGCTGGGGGGGCGGGGGGAGGCAGAGCAAACAGCCACTGGCTCTATACATGTTATGTCATTAAGGTCCAAACTTTAGTTCATATTTGATGTTTGTTGAGCTTTATATTTAGTAATTTGATATCAGAAAGCATGGAGGAGAGTGGAGACAGAGCTTGACAAATTTGCTTTGCTTTGTCATGTACGTCACTTCCGGATCAGCAACAAGAAAGGGAGCAGAGCGGAGGTGTGTCTGCACTCCTCCCCCTACTGTACCTGGCAGCACCCGCTATGACGGCCCTGGGCCCGCAGATGGGCAAGCGAAGCCCAGGATCCATAGAAGGGGGGACACGCAGGGGGTGTGGAAGCATTCCGGCAGCAGTACAGCCGCCTGAATGTTTCCATTTGACAAGTAAACTGCCCGATGCTCTGAACTATATATCCCAGGTGTTGGGCGATAGGAATTGTGCATTCTTGCACTTGGTGCCAACAGTGAATGGGCTGACAAAAGCCCAGTCGCCATGGTCGTCTGGGATTGTCGAGCCATGATTTAATAATTTTGGTACATTTATTTTTATTACATATGCATATGATACATGTATTGTACTTTTCTTTAGCATTGAATTTATTTTATTTTATCCTTAAACTATTTCATAGATGATTTGCTTTTTTCTCATATATGTCTTCTGTCAGTAAAATTGTTAGTGTTGGGCTGTGGATCCGACATGCAAAAAGTAACTGCTTCACATGTCCCTTCAATATTCTGGAACTTTGGGTGATTAGGTTGCAAAGCTGTCAGACTACACCACGGTAGAGGGGTACATCAACCCTCAGAAACCAGAAGTCTTGCAGTGGCAAGAGAAGTGAAGAGGAAACTGTTCTGGGCTGAACTTCATGTTCCAGCAATACCTGCCATTTATATCCCAGTCAAGGACAATTACACAGCCAGCAGTGCCTGAACCTAGGATATTCATTCCCACCCCTGTCCTTCAGATTCAACAAAAACTGGATGGGGTTGTCTCCAGGTACAAGTTTCTTCTGGCAGAGCTAGTTGATGTTGTGGTGGCTCAGTGGGATCAGAACAGTTTGGTCTATCCCTTTCCACCCCTGAAAGATGAAGAACCCCCTGAATCATTAATTTCCACAATGGCAAATGCAAGTAAGTGTACCTCTTGCTAGTATTACAATCAGACATGGAAGGCATTCTAGCACTTGTGCTTTTGTTCCAGAGTTTGCTAGATTCTATATACAATCTTGTCTGTGCTCTGTATGCATGTAAAGTTTGTGCTATTGTTACATGTGTAGGACATACAGAGCAAATGTATCTATTCACTAATACACAGGCAGCTTCTGACACCTAGGGTCTTAGGTTGCTAGAATACAGACAGCTGAAATATTAAAGTGCTGTGCTAAATGTGTACCAATGAATAATCACAACTAATAATGTGATGAATTGATAAATTGCATCATATAAAATATATACATGAATAAACACTTCAACTATTCAAAACACAGAAAAAAGTAGCCAAAAAACCCCCATAACTCATAGTCCATAAATGGGCCGCATAAGATGTGCTTGTGCAGTACTAAAGTTCATCAAAGTACATATAGGTGCTTAAATCCAGTAATCTTGGGAAGAAAGAGATGGCCACCACTGTGAAACTCCTGCCACCTTAGGTGAAAGGGGTAAGCGCACCAGATAGTGTGGACCCAACTACCGTACAGTAATGGATCACACAGGTGAAAGTAATTAGATGTCCACCAGGGAAAATGAATCACACTGATGTTTCAAAGGGCTGGAACACTTCAAATGCCACAATTTGAGTATGGACTGAACCGAACCTGGACCCCCATTCACTCTCAGAATGGATGTACATGTAAAAATACACCAAACAATTGCACATCATGTAAAACCATCTCCAACAAATTTATTGTGCAAAAAACTTACATGGATGGAAGAAATACAGTGTTTGTTATAATGTTGCAATGACCTCTACAAGTGGCTGGACTCTGACTCGTTTCGTCACAATTGACATCCTCACTAGCCCTCCAGTGGCAAATAGGAACAAAAAGAGTGTTTAGCCATCCCCTATTCTGTTTTAAAGCCAACGTTCTACAATTATGAAAACTCTGATTGCAATACCCAGTACTATCACTCATATTGTCTGTGCATAAGCTGCCATGGCAAGAGCGCTTTACACAAAACTGCATATTACATTCAGAGCCCAGCAGAGCCTTGCAATATGTGGATAATTCCTCATATTGTATCAGGCATCTCTGTAGCAGTGTAGGCGTATGTACAGATATGGACATTGGTGTGCCCCTTTAATTAATCATGACTACTTCTGTCTCAAGTATTGTATGCTTGTACACATGTAAAAGGTAAGGGCACAACAATCTACACAATAATAACATTCCGTCATAGTAACAGAGGGATCTTTAGGAAAATAAAGCCAATATGAGTCTAGCATGTAAATAACCATTTTCTCCATATTGTCCAAATAGCAAGCAATGCAATTGAAGAAAAAAGTTAATTTACTCCTGCGACTGTGACCTGTCAATGGTGAAATACAGATTTCTGAAGCTGATAAACTCTAAAGTGTATAAAAAGGGCTCAGGAGATCAGTGCCCATATCTGCTTTATACCTAGGATTCAGCACACACTGCAAACAAAGGCTTTCCTTTTCCCAATTTGACTTAAATTAATCACCATGCCTAAGCTCAGATTCTTGTTAGTGTATAAAAGATGTTTTTTTTTTATTGCTGAAACCAGGCAAAATATGCAGACTGTCAAAGGCAAGTGTGAATATTTGAACCTGACAAAACTACAGAGGCAGACCAATAGAGAAAGCCTCATGACATATCCACAGAAACCAATTTCTTCCTCTACCTTTGTATTTTCTTGGGAACTCAACAGTGTTTGTTTTTCTTAAAGCCAACCTGTGGATAAAGGAAAAGTTAACAGCAGCTGCGGGCACATCCTGTTGCTGCAGAAACTCACCTCTGTAATGCCCAGAGCCTTTCATCTTCCTGATGGTCAAGAATAGGCAAACCCTCTCCTGACCCATACTGCAATCTAAAGCCAAGTGCCAATGCTATCTGTCAGCTGGCCAGGTCATTGTCACATGGGGGGGCTGCCTATTCTTATGTAAATAGCAACTTTCCGAAAACGACTATTTGTATATCCAAGTTGAGCGGCTTTTTATAGGCATATGATGGTAGCATATGGAGTTGATGACTCACTGCTCCTATTTATATAGCTTTTTCATTACAGCACTTAAATAGCAGCCTAGCCTGACTGGGAAAATATGCTACCCTCTGCTTCCAACAGCGCTGGAGCAGACACCACAGGACATCTTCAGAGACTGCTGGAGCCTTGAAAGTTTAATATTAGTTAGCAAGAAAAAAAAAAAAGATGATTTTTTTATGATTTCTTGTTTTTGACAGTTCTCTTTCTCACAGGCACAGTGACTCTGATAAACAGTTCACCAAGAAGCAGACAAGCACCCATAGGTGGTATATAAGCACCATTTTGCTAGCAACCCACCTGGGCACTGGGGGTGCCAAAGAGCCTAGCACCTGACAGCATTGTGGGGAGGGGTGTGTGTTGGTTGCCCTGCCCTATTTTCTCATAGCACTCACCTTCCTAATGCTGATGGGTATGTTGGCTTTTTTTATTTATTAAAAAAAGCCATGGCAATGCTAAAAACAGTTAATTCCATTTTTTAGCCAAATGCCTGATAAATATTGGCACCTCATCCCTTAATTAGACATTATAAGGACAAGAATAGAAACAATGGGATTTTGAT
Source organism: Glandirana rugosa (assembly GCA_018402905.1). Lineage (NCBI taxonomy): Eukaryota > Metazoa > Chordata > Amphibia > Anura > Ranidae > Glandirana > Glandirana rugosa. The sequence goes on from BLSH010310011.1 coordinate 503,065, forward strand.
GGTGTAACAACAAAAATAATTTTTACCAAAAGTTTTTCATAAAAATCTTCAAAAATGTATTACAAAAGTTTAAAACCATTTTAACATCAACAGTTAAGTTAATGTGTACAATAAACATTAATTAGATTTACATTTTTCTCTACATGTATCGCCAGGCTATGGCTTCTTTGGGAGACTTCAATGATTAGCACACTGCATGTAGAAGACACTACAATCACAAGAACAATTTTAGAATATGACAAAATTACATGCACATATACACAAGCTCAATTACCATTTGTTATTATCACATCCTCCATATAGTGCAAATCCATTGTTATCCATAGTAATCATTAATTACCTTCAAACGAAGAGCATATATAGACAACAATAAAAGATAGGGCTTCAATATCACAGAAGGTTCAATGAATGGATGGAGATCTCAATTCAGACTGTAGAGGGCGCTCTGAGAAGCTCAATAAGTGCCTGTATTGTTTGTAATGAGTGCCTGAAGTCACTTGAATGATAGGAAACTATACCAATTTTCTCCAAGTTACAGGGGAACAAACCCCTACTTAATCCAAAAGGTATATGTATAAATATATAGGGATGTCACAAAGGCATCTGCTGTTCACCTAAAAAAGACATACATATTCCATCCAGGGCATCATTATGGACTGGACCACCGTGGGGGGATTTGTTTTTCCTCCTGGGGGGTTTGGTCTGTATGGCGCTGTTGTTTTGAGCTTGTCTGTGTTGCCCCCAGAGTGTATTGTCTTGCAGACTGTGTCTTCATTGACTACTTGTGCTTTGCATTGTCTATCTTGCATTTGCCCATTGCACTGTGGGTATTTCCCTTTTCCAACATGGCGCCGGCGTCAACCAGCTTCCTGGTGTGATGTGATATATCTGGTTCTTGGCCTGAGAATCTGGCATGGACTGCACATGTGTGCCAAATCAATCTGGGTGTCTACACCTGACGCCATTGGCTGTTGGAGTGGTGGAGGGGGATTTAAATAGATGCTGGCAATGAGCAGAAGTGTGCCGCTCTCCAGGAGGAAAGACCATGTGTTTAAACATAGAGGATTGAGGTGAGATCATTCCCCTAGAGATTGCAGTTTGATGGATAGCTATGTATGCCTGATAGTAATGTGCTCTAATTGTCTGTTTAAGATGTATTGAGGCTGGGATATCTTGAATGAGCTGATTTTGTTGTCTTTGACCTAGATGTGTGCGGTGAGCAGCCTTTCCTAGTCATACAGGTGAGACTAGTTTAACTCTTAAGTACTGGTGCATGTTGTTTCCCCTTTAGACATAGATCCTAGGATGGACTATTTATGTCTTTTTTAGGAGAACAGCAGATGCCTTTGTGACATCCCTATATATTTATGGATATACCTTTTGGATTAAGTAGGGGTTTGTTCCCCTGTAATTTGCAGAAAATTGGTATAGATTCCTATCATTCAAGTACCTCAAGTTCTCTAAGATGTGGTATTTTCTTTCTTGAATAGGCCGTCTGAAGGACGGTGATATCTTCTCCTCTATGGTCTCACCACCTATTCATTGAACCTTCTGTGATATTGAAGCCCTATCTTTTATTGTTGTCTATCTATGATCTTCGTTTAAAGGTGTTTTAATGATTACTATGGATAACAATGGATTTGCAATATATGGAGGATGTGATTTAATAACAAATGGTAATTGAGCTTGTGTATATGTGCATGTCATTTTGTCATATTCTAAAATCGCTCTTGTGATTGTAGTGTCTTCTACATGCAGTGTGCTAATCATTAACGTCTCCAGAAGAAGCCAAAGCCTGGCGAAACATGTAGAGAAAAAAATTAAATCTACTGCATGGTATTGTACATGTCCACTTCAATGTTGATGTTAAAATGGTTTTAAACTTTTGTAATACATTTTTGAAGATTTTTATGAAAAAACTTTTGGTAAAAAATATTTTTGTCGTTGCACCATCAAAATTCCCTTGTTTCTATTTTTGTCCTTATAATGCTAAAAACAGATGAGAGGAAATGGTAGTTGAGTTTGTGTATATGCGCATGTAATTTTGTCATATTCTAAAATTGTTCTTTTGATTGTAGTGTCTTCTACATGCAGTGTGCTAATCATTGAAGTCTCCAGAAGAAGCCATAGCCTGGCGAAACATGTAGAGAAAAAATGAAATCTACTGCATGGTATTGTACATGTTCACTTCAATGTTGATGTTAAAGTGGTTTTAAACTTTTATAATACATTTTTGAAGATTTTTATGAAAAAACTTTTGGTAAAAATTATTTTTGTCCTTGCACCATCAAAATCCAATTGTTTCTATTCCTGTCCTTATAATGCTAAAACAGGTTCAGCAGTCTACTGGAGGAAAAAAAAAAAAAATATATATATATATCCACATTTACCTACTTCTAACCAGGGAATAGTTTGAATGTTGTGCAAGAGAAGATGGGTGACTATTACAATGAATATGCAGTGTACATTCACTGAATGATAAATAGAATGAATAGTAAAGCATTCCCACTGAAAAACAGATGTGGTCTTGCTTGATTAAAGCGTATCTATGGTCAAAATGTAAAGTTATATATTTATTTCCACATTGCTTTTCAATTTCTAGCCTATTCCTATTTATCTGAATGATCTTGGAGTTTGTAAATTTACCTTGTGAAAAAACCCCATGAATATACTCCCTTAAAGTGATTGTAAAGGACAAATGGCTATTTTTTTAAAAAAACAAACAAACATTATTATATGGAATTGCGCAGAGTGGTCCTGTACGTCTTGTTCTCAGTTCACCCACCAGCGCTCCTTGCTTCTTCTCTTTGTCCAGTGCCTCCCATGGGAAGCCGCTTCCCATGGGGGGCACTCATGCATGCTTGCTCCTGAGCCCCGCTGCTGCGTCCATTGACACATACAACTGGACTCGGTCCTGCCCCCCACTCACTCGACACTGGAGTTGATTGACAGGAGTGAGAGCCAATGGCTTCCACTGCTATCAATCTGCCCAATGAGGAGGGAGACAGCAGCGACAGCTTACTGGATCAGGCTCAAGTAAGAATTAGGGGGGTGGTGCCCAGCAGTAAGACGGCACTCACCACATGAAAGGTGAAGTAAGCTTATATTGGATTATTATAATAACAATTTTTTGTATTGCTATCACAATGCTGATATGACAAAATTAAAGTATATGCAGTGACTGTAGATTTTCTTTGCATTTTCACACAGGTGAATCTTGTTTGGAGAAGTTTTTGACAGGCAAATCTCCTTTGAAAATGGGTGAAAATCACTGTGTAAATATGAGTGAAAGTGAAGAAAACTATAAATATACCCCAGGGTCAATTCTCAGAAAAAGACATAGAGAATGTGGTAAAGTGCTAACATACACTTAGGGGTATATATAAAAAATGCATAGCTATTTACCAGGGTAACTGATAGTACATTCATTCTATATAAATAGGGAAATTTGAATGTTCTCAGGCTATTTCCTCTCCTGTCTGAATGTTATTCATTCATAAAGAATAGAGTGGTTCAGTAAAATACCACATTATGGCTCCTAGATGGAGCTGCTGATCAAATACGTATTTATTTTCTATGATCATCAGCTCCATCTAGTAGTCATAATGCAGTATTTTCTTAAGCCACTTTTTTATGAATGAATAGTATTTGATCTGAAGAGAAAATAGTCTAATAACATGAATGTGCCCCTATTTGCGCAGAAGGAATGTTCATTCAGTTTTATAAGATGCAGTTTTTAAATGCGCCTCTTAAATATACGTATGTGCTAACAGTAGCTGCATTGTACACAGAGTAAAAAAAAATGAAATAAACTTTTATATAAGGATAAAGATATAAAACTGCAGATAAACCATGCACATATAAATATCACCAATGGCTATATTATCTACTTTTGAAAAAAGATGAGAGGTAGATGATTACCTGTGTACTGAGGGCAAGGTAGAGAACAACTGGGAAATAACATAAAAGGGGAATCTGGGGAAGCATGCTAATCAATGCAGGCTCACCATACATCCTCTTTGCATTGGTGACAGTTGGAGCGATGACCATAGTTTCTCTGTCCCCGCAACACGTTTCCCTGTGTGTAGCTCAACAGGCAGCTAAAGCCTCCTATTCTGCAATAATCCAGACTGAGTATCCCTTTGAAGTTTTATTCACAAAACAGGGTGGGGTGAAACTATCAAGAAAAAACAATTACAAATACATATAATCAATACAGTGGAACTTTGGATTACAAGCATAATCTGTTCTAGGAGAAAGCTTGTAATCCAAATCACTGGTATATCACAGCAAGTTTCCCCATAGGAAACAATGGAAACTCAGATAATTTGTTTCACAGTGACTGCTTGTCTATGCAGTACTGTATGTGGCCATAGGTATGGGGGAGCTGGTGCATGCAATGCCGTATGTGCCCAGAGGTGGGGTGGCGCTGTTGAGGCTCGGAAACATTCGGGAACTGTTGATACTTTTCGTATTTCTGACGGCTTCCGAGAGTCTCCGAGCCTCACTGGTGCCCCTGCACCTCTGGCCACATGTGGTTTTGCATGCACAGAGGCTTAATCCTGTTCGTTTTGCGAGACAGGGCTCGCAAACCAAGTCAACATTTACAAAAAAAACTGCTCATATTGCAAAATGCTCGTAACCGCGTTACTCGCAATCCAAGGTTTTACTGTATTTGAAATATACAGAGATACAATAAACAGGCTAGGCTGTAGATGGTGATAAGTAATTGATATAAATTTAAAATGGGACACCCTAGGCCAGGGATATGCAATTAGCGGACCTCCAGCTGTTGCAAAACTACAAGTCCCATCATGCCTCTGCCTCTGGGTGTCATGCTTGTGGCTGTCAGAGTCTTGCTATGCTTCATGGGACTTGTAGTTCTGCAACATCTGCAGGTCCGCTAATTGCATATCCCTGCCCTAGGCCAACATCTCTACTGTATAGAAAAATAGAAAGTTAGACAAAATCTGACTATACAGGCCAAAACATGGAGTCTAATATAAAACCATAAATTTTATTATATATAATACTGAAAACAGAAAAAAAAAAATCATAAAATGGTTATTGTGGTGTAAAGTGGATTGGCTGCATATATAGAGCAATGGTTATACTCATGCTTGTTATATCAAAGAATATGAGGTCTTCATGTGCCTATGCATTTCGCCGAGATATAGCTTCATCAGGATGCATGAACATAATATAATGATCCTCTAGAAAAGATACGACAATATTTAGAAACCATTCATGCATAGGGTTGCCCCATCATCCCTTTAATCCAGGACACATATGCATTACACAGGTTCTGAGGCTAATTTAATGCAGAAAAGGCACCAAGTGAGTTTAATTACCACCTTAATCAGCCACAGAACCTGTGTAATTAATGTGTGCCCTGGATTAAAGGGATGATGTGGCAACCCTATTCATGCATATAATGGTAAAGTACATTGTCAGTCCGCTGGCATTTAGAAGATGCAAATGGATGCAAGTTTTAGTCCAACATGTGCTCTGATAGCTGGTCCTTTTTTCCGTCTTTAAGATGGAGTCTTCCTTAGACTAAAGAATGATGAGTATTTTTGTTAAAGCTGAACAGTTTCTAGATTCTGCAAAAACAGTAGCTTTACCCCGGCTCCATCTTGTGGCCAAAGCTGATATTGCAGGCAAAATAGCCTGCAGGAGGCAGAACAATAGCGCTGTCATAAATTGCATTATGGAAGGCAGCAAGTCATGACAGGGTATCCACTAGTATAACAATACTTATTGTGCATGTTTATTTTACATTTGTATTACATTAAAGAAATGTATCTGTTCATATATATTTTATATATGTTATGACTGATACATTTAAGACTATTGTCAGAAGATCAAACCTAATAGAATACATTTTTGTATGCTGTAAGTTTTATATGCTGACCATGCAAATGCATCAATGTATGTGTTAGCCTGGACAAAGTGTATATCAGCAATAGTCAGGTAGCTCTTCTTAAAATAGCATTTTTTCCCCTGCATCTAAGCTCTACCTTGAACACTTAACGTCAGTTTTTTCAAACCTATATGTTACACCACCTATTGTGCTTGTCCTTACTGTCACTCACAATCCTCTAACAAGTGTCGCTGGGATACCAGACCCACTGACTAAGAAAATACACAGCAAGGGCTTAACTGACCCTCATTAAGTTGATAGCTGACAACTTGGCAGCAGTGAATTTTCTTTTTTTTTTTTTTTTTACTTATCACTGGGCTTTGTAGAATCCCTGTCACTGTTTTATTTTGTGTTTCGGCAAGGTAGTGCTCAGATGTTAGAAAGCACACAAAGACAAGCTGGCACATTTCAATTTAAAGCATTTCTGTGTATGAACAGTGACCCAGACAGCATTCGAATCCTCTAGTAATTACTGCTGCTGACCTCTAACCCCCGTGCATCAATGGCCATCCTGCTACAGCCAGTAATAAAGAGCAAGAGTTAAAGGCTCTAAGAATTGTTGATCATAACTATATATATATATATATATATACACAGTATCTCACAACAGTGAGTACTCCCCTCACATTTTTGTAAATATTTTACTATATAATTTCATGTAACAACATTGAAGAAATGACACTTTGCTACAATGTAAAGTAGTGAGTGTACAGCTTGTATAACAGTGTAAATTTGCTCTCCCCTCAAAATAACTCAACACACGGCTGTGAAATACTGAAGCAGAGCACAATCCACTCCCTTCAGAGACTGGAACCGCAGGGCAGCATTCCAACATGATAACCACCCCAAACACACCTCCAAGATGACCACTGCCTTGCTAAAGAAGCTGAGGGTAAAGGTGATGGACTGGCCAAGCATGTCTCCAGACCTAAACCCTATTGAGTATCTGTGGGGCATCCTCAAACGGAAGGTGGAGGAGCGCAAGGTCTCTAACATCCACCAGCTCTGTGATGTCATCATGGAGGAGTAGAAGAGGACTCCAGTGGCAACCTGTGAAGCTCTGGTGAACTCCATGCCCAAAAGGGTTAAGGCAGTGCCAGAAAATAATGGTGGCCACACAAAATATTGACACTTTAGGCCCAATTTGGACATTTTCACTTAGGGGTGTACTCACTTTTGTTGCCAGCGGTTTAGAAATTAATGGCTGTGTGTTGAGTTATTTTGAGGGGACAGCACAATTACAATGTTATAAAAGCCGTATACTCAGTACTTTACATTGTAGCAAAGTGTAATTTCTTCTATGTTGTCACATGAAAAGATATAATAAAATATTTTCAAAAATTGCAAAAATGTGAGGGGTGAGATACTATATATATATATATATAAATATATATATATATATTTATTTATTGAGGGAGATTAGCTTGTGTGGACCACCTTTCCTGGGAAGAAGGCAGCTTAAAGGCAAACTTTCTTAAAATTTGGCGGGTTGCCAGTTTTATTTGGTAAAAGGTTGCAAGACATAAAACAAACAAAATAGCAAAACAAAACATTGCCGTCAACAAAACAAGTGCTAAACTACTACAGAGCAGGATACCTCTCTATACGATGTAGGGCTTGCCTCCGACACCTCCAAACAAACAAATGCAAAACTTTTCTCTTGCAGTCCTTAGAGCAACCGACTCTTAAGGTGTAGCTCTCTCAGTGTAATTCTACTGAGTTCCCAGGCTAAAGCTAGAGTGTGTTCTCTTCCTGGTCATTTAAAGCAGCTGAAGGAGGAATTGAGTGGACCAGAAACTCGGGGCCGGAACCAGCTTTGCCATGGCAGCTGGTAAAACCTGGGCTGGATTCTCTCTAGTCCATCCTAAGTGAATGCATGCAAGGCAACAGATATCGATCGTCTACTATCTCGCCTCGCATAACGTCTCATATCCTCCCCCTCTGCTCAAGCCCCTGTGGCTGAGCAACTGTCTCAACCATACAGTGGACTCGGGAAAGGCCATCTGCATTGTTCTGGAGCTTTCCTGCCCTATGCTCCACTATAAACTTGAATGGCTGTAGGGCCAGAAACCACCTCGTCACTCAACTATTCTTCTCCCTATTGCCACACATCCACTTCAGGGGAGCATGGTCGGTGACTAGTCTAATTGGCCTCCCCAATAA
>BLSH010310011.1:511160-526542 GCA_018402905.1 Glandirana rugosa
TAGGGGAACACCTCCGACGGTAAACACCTACCCGTAAAATACCAATGGGTTGGATAGTTTGACGATATTATAAAAATATACCTGATATTTGACTTCCTGAATACTTATTTACCAACACCTTGCTTAGTAGACTCAAAGGTAATAAAGAATACACCTTTAAGGGAAACTATATGTTCACGAAACCTAATGTACAAAGGTCTTGTTTAATACGACGTTAGGTTCCAAAATGACATAAAATACTATAGAAAAGTACACTGTCGTGACTTCTTTACTGTGAATCGATGTTACATTTCATCACTCACATGTCGAACATATTGTCACATTTAAACGACAGGGGAGTTTTATTGAGTTATTTTGAGGGGACAGCAAATTTACACTGTTATACAAGCTGTACACTCACTACTTTACATTGTAGCTAAGTGTCATTTCTTCAGTGCTGTCACATGAAAAGATATCATAAAATACAGTAAAACCTTGGATTGCAGCATAATTTGTTCTGGAAACATGTAATCCAAAGCACTTGTATATCAAAGGGAATTTCCACATAAGAAATAATGGAAACTCAGATGATTCGTTCCACAACCATTTATTCATAAGTCCTTCAGTTTATAGTCCATATAAAAATATTATAGCAGTTTGATAGGTTGGGTAACCATAAAATGCCCATCCACAAATGGCAGCCTCCACAAGGGGATTAGAAGTAAAATCCAGCAGGAGTTAGAGTTTAAAAGAGAAGAGAGGCACCTCTAAGTGTAGCAATGTGGTTACATTTAATGAAGGTACAACATTTTGCAACCCATATGGTTGGTAGTTAAAAGAGGCACTTCTAAGTATGCAGGCATCCGGGGTAAAGCCGTCCTCCGCACCTCCGGCTCTCACCGCTGTCAGTCTGCAATTGTGCCCTGGAAGACTACCCTGCTGTAGAGCGATCTGAAAGCAAGGCTCGAAGTGCTCGTGGAAGGGAGGATGTCAATGGCCGTGCGGAGGACGGTCTATGTGGACAGCATTACCCCAGATGCCTGCATATTTAGATGCGTCTGCTTTAATCATCAGCCACGTGAGTTGCTAAATGTTGTACCTTCATTAAAAGTAACCATATTGCTACACTTAGAGGCGCCTCTCTTCTCCTTTATATTCAGTTCTGACATGGCGCTGCTCTTATATCAAGGCATCGCTTGTATATCAAGTCAAAATTTATTAAAACAGTTTGCTTGACTTGCAAAACGCCCTCAAACCAAGTTACTCTCAAACCAAGGTTTTACTGTATTTGCAAAAATGTGAGGGGTGTACTCACTTTTGTGAGATACTGTATATTTGTTTTTTAAATAAAATCTCATAATGTTGTTTCAGAAGACTAGGTTCACACTGATGCAGTGCAATTTTAATACATTTTCTACTGCAACTTTTTTTTTCTTTTCAAAAGAACTTATTGGTATAAGTATCAAAAACAAAGTCATAGAAAAGTGACAGGAAAAATGTCACATTGGATTGTACATTTTCACGCTCACAATAAGAAAATGGCATTAAAAGGAAATAACAATAAAGATGCATGTAGGAGCACTTATAAGACATACAGGGTATTACCTCTAAATGAGTAGTAAAAAGCTGAAATAGAGTCGTCGTACCCTGATCACATAAAGGGGGGGATACAAAGAAAAGATATAAAATAAAAGAACAAAGAAAACCGGATGGATCATAACTGCAGAATTATTGAGTAAGGAAAAGGGATCTACTACGATTTAAAGAATTACTCCCAGTGCGACTTGATGCGGGTTTAGCTGCAATTCCAAAGCATTTTGGATGCAGCTGCAATTTGCATTTTTGGCCTTGGGTCTCTTTTTCTCTCCAGAAACACAGCACAAAATAGTACAAATCGGACTGGTATTGCACTACCTTTGAACAGATAAGCGTTTTGCATGTGGTTCTGTTCAGCTATATGGAGCTCAAAATCGCCCCTCTCCAAAGATGCACAAGCCCCTTTTTAAAATCACAATCAGACTGCATATATGTGAATGGCCTCCATAGAAAATCAGGTTATTTCACTTGTCATGCAATTCCATGCAATCTGGAACACCAAAATCTGAATCCAAAATAGCATCAGTGTGAACCAGGGCAAAGGCCTAAAGGAAATCTATGGTCACAGCATACACTTTCATTTTATAATATCAGCATTCTAATAGCAATACAAACAGAAATTATTTTTGACGATCCGATATTAGCTTATTTTAAAAATCTCCTTTTATGTTGTGAGTGCTGTCTGTCTACTGCTCATCTCTTTCCACAACTTCCTGGATTCCCTGCATGCTTTGCAGCTACTCCTTTGCTGTTTACCTTCAATTACCAAGGACTACATATCCCATGGTACCGTGCTGTCTGCAAGCAGTGTTTCCTATAAGGACTCCACCTCCTAAAACTCCTCCTCCTCAGCACCTCAGTAGTTCAGAAGGGAGGCTCTGTGAATTCTGCAGCAGTGTCTATCCACAGGGCATAATGACTATGTGTCACAGATAAAATAACGCAGAGGTGATCAAATACCACCAAAAGAAAGCTCTATTTGTGGGAAAAAGGTCATACATTTTATTTGGGTACAGCATTGCATGACCGCGCAATTGTCAGTTAAAGTTACGCAGTGCCGTATCGCAAAAAATTACCTGGTCAGGAAGGGGGTAAATCTTCCGGAGGTCAACTGGTTAAAAGTAGGTTTGCAAACTTCAAGATTGTTCAAATTAATAGGAGAAGTCTAGAATTAATTGAAATGCAATGTGGAACTGAATTTATGATTTTATATTTTGTCCATTACTTATGAAAATCTTTTTGATCAGTTAAATTAAGTGTTTTTAACCTTTTTGATATCCTTGGGAAAGGTTAGAAACGCTTCTGGATTGTTATTATCACTAGCCATCTGATCACAATTCCCCTTATAATTGCCTGGGTGGTCACCAGGGCAGCAAAATATCTGTTAGGCTGGGTTCACACTTGTTCGACAAACGGACCGACATTGTGAGCACAAATCGCATGACGTCACCAAATCAATGTTTCCCTATGAGAGCCGTCTTAACTGCTCCGACACAAGTCGGTCCGACTTTGATAAAGGTTCCTGAACTTTGGTCCCACTTCAGCCCATTGAATATCAGTCGGATCCTTATTCTAACCATCCGACTTGTGACATCCGACTTGGTGATTACAGCAGCAGTAAAAGGAATTTATCTCACACTGGGATTGTTTTGATTGGTCAAAGGACAAGTCACTATCTCAAAGTCAGAGCAAAATCTTATCTTGTTCATTCAAGTCAGATGGAAGTAGGACCGAAGTAGGACCCGATGTTGCCGGGCAAAGTAGGATCAAAAGTCTGACCGTTTTTGTGTCGGATAATATGAACCCAGCCTAAAGGCCTCTTGCACCTGATACTCCTGTTTGAGCATCTACTTTTTCAGACTTTTTTATGCATGTATTTGCGCAAATTTTTGAGTATTTTCGCGCATATGCGTTCGCGCAACATTGTGCGGCTGCGCAAATCTATTCTCTTTCAGCAGTATGTTAATGGGCATTAGCGCACATTTGCATGATCGCATGCATGAGGCGTACATTTCTGACCAAAAATACAGATTTTTTTCATTTTTCTTTTTTTTGCTGAAGAATGCACGTTGCCTGTGTGCATAGGCACATTACAATGAATGGGCTGTATTTTAGTTCAGTAAACAAAGAAAACTTCAATAATACAAGTTACAATACATGAATCAAACAAATAATCAAAATAATAAAAAAAGAAAAAAAGCCCTCATGTGAAATGACCAGCCCTATTGGGGAATATCGCTACGACACTCCAGCCTTTGGATACAAGTGTGCTCCCTCATTCGGATCCCTGCTGATGCACGCTGCACTCTCTCCTGTCACAACAAAGGTTCTCCGGTCGCAAGACACACATTCCTACCAGGATTCTTGCACACTGCTGTAGCCCCTTTCCATCTCATACTCTGGGTTCCAACAAAATGGCCACCAAGACTCTTTCTTTGAGGACAACCATCCAGATTATCACTTTAATTTTAAACCAAGTTTATTCCTGCTTTACGCTCCATAACTGTATAATTTACAAAAGGAGGTAAGGAGAAACAGGAAAATTTAAAAAAGTGCTTCAGACTACACTAATGTACAAAACCACTATACTTTCTGTTTTACACCTTCCTGCCCGGCCTATAGCAAAATTACGGCCGGCGGGGGTTTCATTGTTCTGACTGGACGCCATAGACGTCCTTCAGAACAAGACACTTCTGCGCGCCCCAGGGGCATGCAGAGCGGCGATCGGTGCCATGGTGTGTCACTAACAGCACGTGAGTAGAGGAGAGCCGATAAGTGACTCTCCTGAGAGGGGGAGGTCTGCACTGATAATCAGTGCATTGTTTATTAGTTCAGTCCCATCATCCCCAACAGTGATGCCCGCTTGTGCCCACAAGTGATGCCTACCTGTGCCCATTAGTGGTGCCAATCATTGCCCATCAGTGATGCCTATCAGTACCCATCACTGCTGAATATCAATCCTGTCTATCAGTGCTACATATTAGTGCCGCCTCATCAGTGCCCGTCAATGCAGCTTCATCAGCACACATTAGTGAAGAAGAAAATGTACTTACAAAATTTTGTAAACAGAAACTAAGAAACTTTTTCATTTTTTCAAAATTTTCAGTCTTTTTTTGTTTAGCAAAAAATAAAAAACCCAGTGGTGATTAAATAACCACCAAAAGAAAGCTCTATTCGTGTGAAAAAAAATGATAAAAATGTCATATGGGTACAGTGTAGCATGAACGCACAATTGTCATTCAAAGTGTGACAGCGCTGAAAGATGAAAATTGGCCTTTGCGGGAAGGGGATGAAAGTGCCCAGTATTGAAGTGGTTAAAGTATAACTAAAAAAAAAAACTTTTCTTTATTTTTTTTGTGATAGAGTGGGGAAGGATTAAGACCATCTGTTAGGCTTTTATTGATTTTTTATGCTCTTGCTAGGGAGATTCGGCCTCTCTATTTGGCCTGTTTACCACTATCTATTCCCCTTTTTATGCAAAACAAAACACTTGCTGGAGTTGCACATTACATTTTAGAGTTTAGGTAAAGAGGTGGTTGTGTGTTGGGGTCAACTTAAAGTAGCTCTTAATAAGAAAATTATGGAGGCTGCCATTGAGACCTCCTTTTGAAGTGAACATGTCAAGTGATAGATAGAGGCTACTAAGCTTGATCTCTTTGTATAGTAAATATATCGGTTGATAAATACAGAGGCTACCATTGCTGGCTCCTTTTAATGTAAAAATATTGCTTGATAAAAATAGAAGTTGCCATTACTGACCCCCTTTTAAAGTCAACTGTTAAAAATTGAGGTTGCCATTGCTGTCCGTTAATTTTAATATGCCGTTGTTATTCGTGTCTTCCTTTAAAAAGTGGTAGTTGCCTTGTTATGCTGATGCTGGCTGGCTTCATTCGTTTCTGAGTCATTGGCTTGAGAAAATACACAGATTAGGAAAGTTGGAGAATTGACAGAAGCTCTTCACTGTATACTCACTCTGTAGGTAGGTCAAATAATAAGGATCAGCCAGGCAACAAGCATTAAAAAAATAGTTCAGCGGTGGCATTCTTCATATTTTCTTTCAATGTCAGGTCAAGACTAGGGTTCAGGAACTTCTTCATAAACATATTCTCCTAGTACACTTCTTTCATGCCAACAACACACGTTTTAGGGGGAGAACTATCATCCTCATTTTCCATATTCAAATTGAATTTCCTGTTGCACAAGGTAGGATTATCCCAGTACTCCAAAGAGTTTATAAATCATGTCTTTTCACTGAAAAGTATAGTTTTGTTAAAGATAATTAGATCATTATCGCTCATAAAAAAAAGTCTGAACACCTTATATTTCATCCAGCATTACACAATTTTCCACCTCCAGTCCTCAAAAGCAAAAACAGGTAATTTCATGTATAATACTGCTCTGTTATTGGGGTTGCAGTTTATTTCTACGCGTTTCTTGAATAGCAGTCAATTTCTTTGAGAGGATGCGGATGAAGAATATCTACAATGTATAACAGTACATCATTGGCCATACATTGTTCCTCTGGCTTACGCATATGCCTCTAACATCACATGTATGGAACTTTGTGTTCAGCTTAGCATTCCGATAAAAACATCTTCATGGCAGCAGACAGTGCAGGAGGCCCAGCAGTTCAAAATTCCTGGGAGCCACAAGGTATACTTGAATAGCGGGGGGCAATTGCAGCCAAACTACAACAAATAGGCTGTTGAAAACAACAACAGGCATGCTGTAGGTACTCCTTTAGAGTAACAGGATAGTCCCATCCTGTATAACAGACATTTACGTCTTAAACTTATTTTCAGGGCCAAATGCTGGTTTCCTGGTCCCAAAAAACCAAAGTACTACAAAGTTAGAGGCAAATAGCAGAAGAAGACCTCTTGTTGAATTTAATGTACTTTTATGTTCCCTGCAATGAATGAATTATGTGCAGCACCAGACTTGTACTAGTGTCCTGACTGGATATATTTCCCCTGCCTCTCCAGTGCTACTTGCTTTTCAATTCTTCAATCTCACAGTTAGCCTCTTTCTGCTTCACACTGCCTGGAATACAGAGCACGCTCTGTTTCATGCAGTTTTGCTATGATTACCCTTGTCCACAGATGACTGCTCATCTCCTTTTCCTCCAGAATATCTGGTATCTGGGAGATGTTCTGCTTTGGGCTTTTTGGATCTAAATGGAATTTACATTGCTAGCACTTAACTCGTGGAAATCCAGTTCTGAAAATACATTTTATCACAAATATCCATAGACAACTTTTGAAAGTGTTCGTAATTTGGAAACATTCTTCTTCCTTTACATTTTGTGTGATGTACCTAATAATTGTGTACAATCAACTTGAAATATGTAGAAAATCAATATATGTAGAAGAAACACATTTATGGCTTTAGAGTATACCATGATAACCATTGTTTTTATGTTCTTTTGCACATTGAGAATACTTCAAATGATACTCTGAAACAACAAGTTTGTACCTTTTTTTTACAAATTGTAATGGTAAAACATTTTTTACACACAATGGAAATCAATAAAATTAAACTGTAAGGTTGTATCTTTTTAGTTCAATCTCATATATGATACAAACCCTGTATTGTTTCTTGATTGCGTAGTATATCTACAGGATGGACAGATTCGTCTCTAAATTGAGAATCAAGGACTAGGTCGACAGCCCTGGAAGTTGCAACTGCATGCTTAGTCTTCAGCACAGAGACTGCTATCTGTGATATGAAAATGCTATCCTGAATGATTGTTTTTACTAAGTGGGGATGTTTATATACTACCCCTGAGGCTGACATTGATGTTATAAAACAATAATGATCTCTTGGGTAGATCCATTCTAAATTATGTGCCCCTTCATCCCAAAGGCCAGTTTGACATCTATGCAAATTGTGCGATTTTTCCAGTTGGGGGAAATTGCTGACCGGACATGGGCCTGATTGAGGATTCATACCTAGGGACAGTGGGAGGGTATGGGTAAGAGGCATAAGGTCCCATTAGTGGTGCCTGTAGGGGGATTGGGGCTGATTGGGCAGGGGGGACAAATGACTTTGCACACTGTAGCATGGCAATTTGCATATCAGCTTGAAGCCCAGGAGGGACCTGATCAAGGATTGGGACCAAAGTATTAGCAAATTGTTACGTACGGTATCTCACAAGCGAGTACACCCCTCACATTTTTGTAAATATTTTATTATATCTTTACATGTGACAACACTGAAAAAATGACACTTGGCTACAATGTAAAGTAATGCGTGTACAGCTTATATAACAGTGTAAATTTGCTGTCCCCTCAAAATAACTCAACACACAGCCATTAATGTTTAAACCACTGACAACAAAAGCGAGTACACCCCTAAGGGAAAATGTCCAAATTGGGCCCAATTAGCCATTTTCCCTCACTGGTGTCATGTGACTCGTTAGTGTTACAAGCTCTCAGGTGTGAATGGGGAGCAGGTGTGCTAAATTTGGTGTTATTGCTCTCACTCTTTCAAAGTAGTCACTCATGGCAAAGAACTCTCTGAGGATCTGAAAAAAAGAATGTTTGCTCTACATAAAGATGGCCTAGGCTATAAGAAGACTGCCAAGACCCTGAAACTGAGCTGCAGCATGGGGGTGAAGATCATACAGTGGTTTAACAGGACAGGTTCCATGCAGAACAAGCTTTGCCATGGTCGACCAAAGAAGTTGAGTGCGCATGCTCAGTGTCCTATCCAGAGTTTACCTTTCAGAAATAGACATATGAGTGCTGCCAGCATTGCTGCAGAGGTTGAAGGGGTTGGGGGGTCAGCCTGTCAGTGCTTTGACCATACGCCACACACTGCATCAAATTGGTCTGCATAGTTGTTGTCCCAGAAGGAAGCCTCTTCTAAAGACGATGCACAAGAAAGCCCGCAAACAGTTTGCTGAAGACAAGCCGGCATTAGGGAGCTACAGTTCATTGAGGGAACCATGAATGCCAACATCTACTGTGACATACTGAAGCAGAGCATGATCCCCTCCCTTCAGAGATTTACAATTATGAAAAAAACATCTAATTTGTGTTGTTTGCAGTGGCAGATGCAAATTTATAGTTTCTTATAGTTTGATTATAGAGTCTTATGGGAGCAGCTCGGACTCCAGTATTTTTCACACTTAATATTTGGAGAGCTGTTAAAACAAAATAGACTGGGACTTCCAGAGAACTGTCTGCTACCCAGAACAAGGGTCCTGCTCTACCCTATGTCTTTGTAGGTGATGAAACATTTGCACTTGGCCCTTTTCTAGTTGCTCATTGAATGTAGACAGGAGGGTGTTTAATTATTGCCTCACTAGGGCACGGAGGGTTGCAGAGTGTGCTTTTGGCACCCTTGCTAATAAATGACGTTTGTTGCACACGCCCATTCACCTAATCATGCAGCATGCTATAAAGGCTGGTAAAGCAGCATGTACTCTGCATAACTTTAGGCTTTTAGTTTTGAGGACACAATTGGTCATAACATAACAAGAGCGGAGTTAACAGCAACTCGGGGCAGCATACATTTGTGCTTGCAAAGTTTACATTGACATGCAGTATCTCACAAAACTGAGTACAGCCCTCACATTTTTGTAAATATTTTATTATGTCTTTTCATGTGACAACTCTGAAGAAATGACACTTTGCTACAATGTAAAGTAATGAGTCTACAGCTTGTATAACAGTGTAAATTTGCTGTCCCCTCAAAATAACTTAACACACAGCCATTAATGTCTAAACCACTGGCAACAAAAGTGAGTATACTCCTAAGTGAAAATTTCCAAATTGGGCCCAAAGTGTCAATATTTTTATTAGCCACCATTATTTTGCAGCACTGCCTTAACCCTCTTGGGCATGGAGTTCACCAGAGATCTACAGGTTGCCACTGGAGTCCTCTTCCACTCCTCCTTGATGACATCACGGAGCTGGTGGATGTAATAGACCTTCCGTTTGAGGATGCCCCACAGATGCTCAATAGGGTTTAGGTCTGCAGACATGTTTGGCCAGTCCATCACCTTTACCCTCAGCTTCTTTAGCAAGGCAGTGGTCATCTTAGAGGTGTGTTTGGGGTCCTTATGTTGGAATACTGCCCTGCGGCCCAGTGAGGGGATCATGCTTTGCTTCAGTATGTCACAGTACATGGTTCCCTCAATGAACTGTAGCTCCCCAGTGCCAGCAGCACTCATGCAGTCCCAGACCATGACACCCTCACCACCATGCTTGACTGTAGGCAAGACACATTTGTCTTTGTACTCCTCAACTGGTTGCCCCACACACGCTTGACACCTTCTGAACCAAATAAGTTTATCTTGGTCTCATCAGACCACAGGACATGGTTCCAGTAATCTATGTCCTTAGTCTGTGTGTCTTCAGCAAACTGTTTGCGGGCTTTCTTGTACATCATCTTTAGAAGAGGCTTCCTTCTGGGACAACAGCCGTGCAGACCAATTTGATGCAGTGTGCGGCGTATGGTCTGAGCACTGACAGGCTGACCCCTGACCCCTTCAACCTCTGCAGCAATGTTGGCAGCACTCATACGTCCATTTCCCAAAGACAACCTCTGGATATGATGCTGAACACTTGCACTCCACTACTTTGGTCAACCATAGCGAGGCTTGTTCTGAATGGAACCTGTCCTGTTAAACCACTGTATGGTCTTGGCCACCGTGCTGCAGCTCAGTTTTAGGGTCTTGGCAATCTTCTTATAGCCTAGGCCATCTTTATGTAGAGCAAAAATTCTTTTTTTTCAGACCCTCAGGCCATGTTATACTTCCAGTGACAAGTATGAGAGAGTGAGAGCAATAACACCAAATTTAACACATCTGCTCCCCATTCACACCTGAGACCATCTAACACTAACAAGCCACATGACAATGGGGAGGGAAAATTGAGCCCAATTTAGACATTTTCACTTAGGTGTGTACTCACGTTTGTTGCGAGCGGTTTAGACATTAATGGCTGTGTGTTGAGTTATTTTGAGGTGACAGCAAATTGACACTATTATATGAGCTGTACACTCACTACTTTACATTGTAGCAAAGTGTCATTTCTTCAGTGTTGTCACATGAAAAGATATAACAAAATATTTACAAAAATGTGAGGGGTGTACTCACTTTTGTGAGATATTGTAGGTACAGCAACTTACTTTTACTTTACTTTTTGGGGAAAAAAAAATCCCACTTCAAATACTCCACCTATCCATCATGCTTCTTCCTCTTGTCTTTGTACTCAGGGTCCGCAGGACTATATAAATAAGTTTTGGGCCTCACAAGGCTGATGAGTACATTTGCCTTCTCCATCTTGTCTCTCTTCCTTGTTTGCTAGGCACCAAGTGAAACGAGTGAAAATCACACTACTTGCATTTCTGATGTAGTTTCTTTGAAATCTATTGCACCAAAAACGCAATCTGCTGCGGGAAAAACATTTCCTGACCCCTTTCAAGAACCGCACCAGCTCAAAATGCACATATGTGAACTAGGTTCAAATGAAATCATCTTAAATGGACTGTAGTGTGCTTCTGCAAACTGGGAAATGCCATGAAAAATGTGTGAAAAAAAGTAGTGAACCTAGCCTAAATGGCTTATCCAGGGGGTGTCCACAGAGGCTGCAGTGTATTATTGGGCAAACAGTTATTTACCATTTGGATCAATATTTGCCAAATTAGGTGATGATCATGTTATGTATCCAGTAGTCTAAAGCTGAAGGGTACATACCTCCCTTAGGACATACATATTCTACCTTTTTAGAAAAGTAAAGAATCGGGGCCCACTTGAATGGTGATTTTCGTACATGCCAGAAAATCTCTAATACAAATGCTTCTAACTGTCTGAAGCTCTGATTACTGCCCTATATTACACTGGATCAGCCTGATAAACAATTCTGCCATTTTAAAGAATACATGAAGATTAAATCATCTATAAACTAAGCCTTCCTTCTCTGGCAATTTTTGGTTTTAGAAGACTAATCCAGCTTTCATATAATCAAATAAAAAGAATTACTTTATATCAAAGGTGCTTTTATAAGAAAATTAAACAAACCGTAAGCGTCTGAGATTTGATATTTTTTAAACAAAATGTCACAGTTTTGGTAACCTTTAGTACTCTAGACCTTATTAACTAATCTTCTTTTGGCCTTATTGTAAAATAAAAGTGCTCAGTGGTAAGATCTTTGCCCACCAACTCATACACCGTCTACTATAGTCTAGTTAAATAATGCCGGTTCTGCCTTGCACCTGGGACTGGAGCCCACTTGGGAAATAAAGCACCCTCTCCCCTGGCAACTACAAAGGCTCTCAATTTTAAAGTCACTCATCTGAAAAAGAATATATTGGCTGGGACGTTCAGCTTTCTTCACACTCTCTTCACATGTTATTCAACACAGTTACCAGAACATGGTTTATTCCCTGTCTGTACATAAATACGTTGTTGTTCTCTTTTTAAGTGCATCACATAGAATTACACAATGTTGTGTATACATTCTGCTGTTCTGAATCATTCTGTGGTTTGGCTATTACTGTTATCCAAGCTACCTTTTCAACATTTGCTTTTATTATACTATTATTTCATATCAGCTCCACTTGACCTTCAAATTAAGATATATAAGGGTTCTCTTGTGCGGCTTACCTTTATTTGCTAAGGGAATATAGAAAGAACATAAAAGGGCCTAGCAGCAAAAATGAAAAAAGTAAAACAGTAGGAACAAATGTGCAAACCTTGGCCATGATGAGCTATCATATTTCTAGCATTATTTTGCAGCCCGTGAAAGGTTAAACTTCATGTTTTAATGTAAATGTTCCCTTTTTTGATTATCAGTTTTTTTTCTTCTTTGTTTTCTAAAAATCACTTTATGGGTAGAATGTGGAGTGATGGAAGATTAAGTATCTTACAGAGCTTTGTTTCAATCCAGCCTTAGAGGGTTCAAGACACATGACAGCAGATAAATGCCCAGGGAAGGCTGTATCACTTCTGCACTTCACTCGACATGGAAATCCTGGTGCATGTTCTTTTTATATAAAGTGGAAATTTACTCTCATAATGAATTGAGAGTTAATATTAATTTGTAAGTAAAAATGTTAAAGCAGAATCTCTAAAAAAAAAACATGAATTTGGCAGGGCCTTATCCTTCCCCACACCACCTAAAATAAAACTTTGTGTGGAGAAAGGAATGCATAATTCACATGCAGTCCACCGCTGCTGGTGGGAGCTACCTTTTCAACATTTGCTTTTATTATACTATCATTTCATAACAGCTACACTTGACCTTCAAATTAAGATATATAAGGGTTCACTTGTGCGGCTTACCTTTATTTGCTAAGGGAATATAGAAAGAACATAAAAGGGCCTAGCAGCGAAAATGAAAAAAGTAAAACAGGAAAAAATGTGCAAACCTTGGCCATGATGACCAATCATATTTCTAGCATTATTTTGCAGCCAGTGAAAGGTTAAACGTCATGTTTTAATGTAAATGTTCGCTTTTTTGATTATCAGTTTTTTTTTTTCTTTGTTTTCTGAAAATCACTTTATGGGTGGAATGTGGAGTGATGGAAGATTACATATCTTACAGAGCTTTGTTTCAATCCAGCCTTAGGGTTCAAGACACATAACAGCACTTAAATGCCCAGGGAAGGCTGTATCACTACTGCACTTCACTCGACATGGAAATCCTGGTTCATGTTCTTTTTATATAAAGTGGAAATTTACTCACATAATGAATTAAGAGTTAATATTAATTTGTAAGTAAAAATGTTAAAGCAGAATCTCTAAAAAAAAAAATTAATTTGGCAGGGCCGTATCCTTCCCCACACCACCTAAAATAAAACTTTGTATGGAGAAAGAAATGCATAATTCACATGCAGTCCTCCGCTGCTGGTGGGCTAGGTGCTCTTCAAATTCTTTCTATACTGTCAGAAGAGCTTTCAGATCTGGTATGATTAGCATTGTCTTTTGCAGCCTTTTTCTCTTACTGGCCTACTTTCCTGGTAAAGGTTCGGTAATCCAGGCTCAGTTACAAATAATCTTGACTGTCGCTAAAGAATGAGTATAGGTAGTTGTTATGTAATACATTTTAGTTATTATATCTTTTTCAAATAACCTTACATTTCATTCTGTAGCTGCATGAATATCTAAAACTTAGACTCAAAAAAACTAAAAATTAAAACGTAAAGATCAAAGCTTGCTCGGCAAATTGAGCTGTAAGTCAAATTTGTGAATTTCTTTGCAACAAAAGTTCTATTTTTGAAGGGTTAGGTTAGTTGGTGACATTGAAAGCAGATCCCTGCCTAGTCAATTTGAGAAATGATATAAGACAAACATTAGTTTCAGAACAGACCAAGGTAAGAATCACCAATTAAGTGTTTTTAAAATACTTGCAATGTATAAAGTTCACCTAGAGGAAATCGTTTTTCTTTTAACCACATTTCTAGCAGGGCAATTTTTACATTTCCTTTGTACATGTTAAAATATGAATTTTTGCCAGATAATTACTTTAGACTTCCAAACAAATATATTTTCTGAAATCAGAGGCCCTGTAGAATAAAGTGGCAGTTAGATTTTTTTTTTTTTTAATCACAAGATATTTGCGTAACTGTTCATCAAATGCCAATTTTCAGGAAAAAATATACACTACTTTGAATTTTAGTGCACACAAACACAATATAATACCTAATGGTTTGGTAAAATATAAAATATGTCGAGTAAATAGATAGCAAGCATGTCAAGCCTTGAAATTGGATATCAATACTAAAGCTTCTCATGTTCACCGTGATACCTCATATGTGATGCAATTTATCTCTGCATACACTTCCATGAACTATGCACACGTTTGCATTTGGGTGATAGAGATGCTTTAAAATATATATATTTTTTATTTTATTATTTTTTTTAACACTTTATAATTTTTTTTTTCATTGTAACTTTTTAGCTTTCACAAGGGGGCTAACAAGCCTGCCCCCTATGTGAAAGCATAGGCAAGTGAAAGGTCCTCGGGGTCTATTAAATCTCCAAAGTCTTCCCTGACCCACACTGTAGCTAAACAAACACAGATTGTGCTTGGTTAGCTGCCTACCTGGCTACAGTAGCCAGGCAATGATTGCTCTCAACCTGGAAGTGACATAATAACTGTCATGTCTGAGCTCATATGTTCCCCAATTTCCTCCTGCTCTCAGAAATAAGTGCAGTTACCATGGTCCCGGGTTCCCTGGGGTAATCAGACAGTTCAAGCAGTACTATGATCAACCGAAGAGGGGGTTGACTGCACCTTTAGAGTCCTGTAAAAGTGATTACATGGCTGCCCAGATCACTTTTACTGGACAGCTGGGATTCAACTAAAAAAAACAAAAACAGGGGGGCGTGGCCAAGATGGCGGACTGAGCGGACGTGCAGAACCGAGCTCCGCAGCCTTCGGACCATTTATCCGCTTATAAAGGGACTTTCCTGGGGTCACTGACGCCCTGATCCGTGCTATATGCGTAAGGGCAGCTCCGGGCCCCGGCGCAGGCGAAATCAGGCCGGGAGGTCTCCGCCACAGCACGCGGTGCAGCAGGCCCCACGCACCCGCGCCAGCATGGCGTCGCAGACGGCCCTGGATAACGCTGATAGCAGGGAGGAAGACCGCTTTGCAGCCCTTATGCAGGCTATTACAGGCTGTCAGGCCACCATTACTACGTGTCAAACTGCATTGACCGAAAAAATCGACCACCTCCAGGCGGATGTGGGACTCCTGAGACGGGACATGGACAAGGTCCGGGAGCGCATGCGGGAGGCCGAGCGCCGGGTTGGAGGAGCCGAGGACTCTCTCCGGGAGCATGACACCGCCATACG
>BLSH010310011.1:533707-548921 GCA_018402905.1 Glandirana rugosa
TCCTCATCAATTCAAACCTCAACACCCCTTATAGATATGGCTCAAAGAGAAAATTGTGTGTTCATCATCACCTAGTTCTCTGAGTGTTACGAAATCTAACTTTTGTGAACAGCTCAAGTATTTACTACCTTCTCTGATTCCACTCTGATTCTGAGACATTTTCGTGGTAGTATTTACATTAGAGTATTATATTTTTTTTATTATTTTGTTTCGGTAAAGAGGAGGTACTTTAGGATCTAGGTATAAAGTATGTGACATCCTCTTGTTTTAGGGTCGTACTTAACTAACATAACACTTTGTGTTTCCAACGTGTGTCGCTGGCTGCCAGTATTGAATATTACTTCTCAGGGTGTACCGGTAGCATTCTTCAGCTGTGTGCAACCTTTGTGTTTCACAATACAATCAATTCATGCTGGGATTTTGTTCTCCTACAGTGTATGAAATATGGATCTAGGATTTCATGGAGGAGAAATGGCTTTGTTTTATTATTTTTTTTATATTATGAGATTACATTTATGATGGTGCTTTTACAGAGTCTTAGTCTCACCTTAGTCTCTTCCATCATTTATGAACTCGACAAGTGTTTTCAATCTAAAGCATTGTGAGTCTCTTGATCCACTACTACTTGTGTGTTAAAAGAGAAACTCGGTATAGATATTCCCCACAACTCCAAACTTAACTACTCCTTCTCAGTGCAATTAAACAAAATAGAAGCATTAAAGTAAATCTAAACCCCAACTTGATCATACTGATTCTTGCTAATGCAATGTGCATGATAAAGAATTGTAATTTTTTTCTGTTTGCAAAATACCAGTTGTCACCTGTTCTAACCCTTTTTTTGCATCTCTGTGCTGATCTCCTCCAGCCTATTTAAGCTAACTCATGCCTACACCTGCCCCACTGACAGCATGTTATTGCTCAGGCTGGGCTTCCTGAGAGTGACAACAGCAGAACATACATTTGCAATTAACTTTAGCAAGGCCACCTATAGTGCCCACCAGAAGGGTGCAAAATAATTTTAAAAGAGAAGTTTGGTATTGTAAAAAAAAAAAAAAAGTCATACTCACCTAGGTGGATGTAGCATCGGTCTGATGCTGCACCTGTCCCCCGCCAGTTCTAAGACTGAGAACCAAGCGATTAAAGACTGCTGATTGCTCCTTTCTCAGAGCTCCGTGAACAGAGTGCTGGTGACTGTCAGTCACTGGCTCTCTGCTCTGCCCCCCATGATTACTGGAGCATTGGGCTGTGGAGGGGGCTGGAGCAGCCGTGATCTTGTTCAAGCCTGGACTGGCTCTGTGACGTCAGCTGACAGTGGGTTTCAGCCTGCTTTCTGCTAAAAACGGGCCGCAGGAGCAAAGAACTAACTGGACTGCTGTGATCCACAGGAGAAGTACAGCCAAACAAGCTTTGGTTGTACTTCTCCTTTAATACGCCCAACTCCCACCACCATTTACTCTGCAGAACCACATGATGTGTTGAGGAGTGCAGGTGCAGTGTATGATGTTGGAGAACTGACCATCCCAGGTAGCTCTGCAAGAGGGCAAAAACGTTTTAAGCAAGTACAGAAAATACTTTTTAATCTCGCCAGGACTGCATTATCCTTGTAGTTCCTAGAAGTACAAACCATGTTATTTTCCTTATATAAAATACTTATTCATCCACTGTTGTGACAGGGCCTTTTAGCACCCAAGGCATAAAGGTCAAAATGCTATCCCCCACCCCTATCAGCTGTGAACTACTTTAGCAGTGATACAGCCCTTGCCCTTTTCGTACCCTATTAGATCATCTCTTCTGCCTACACCTTGGGCCAGCTCTGCCCCCACCTACCATTTACCCTACGTTCACACCTACACATTTTTTAGTGCAGTTTGCAGAAACGCACTACAGTCCATTCAACCTGGTTTCCTATGGTACACGTTTACATCTATGCATCTTTGGAAAGGGTCGGGGGCATTTTTTCCCACATTTTTCGTGTAATAAAGTTCAACGGAATCACAACTAAAGCACAAGTGTTGCATTTGTGATACTATTTTTGATGCGTTTTGTGTTTTTTTTCCTTTCAAAACACTATATATAGCTGGTTGTTAAACAGCGGGCTGGGAAGCTGGCTGCCGCGTCCTTAACAACTGATGAGTCATCAGCTGTCAGTGGGGTTCCCCACTGACAGGTAAACGTAAAAAAATAATTGCTGGCAACAATAAATCATGAAAAAACGGTGTGGGGTTCCCTCCCCCAAGTCCATATCAGGCCCTTTGGGTCTAGTATGGATTTGCAGGGGACCCCCCCCCCCACACCAACATTTCTTTTTAAAAATGCTGTGGGGTTGCCCACAAAATCCATACCAAGCCCTTATCCGAGCATGCAGCCTGGCATGTCAGGAAGGGGAGGGGGTGAGCGTTGATGCGCCCGCTGTCTGCCGTTTCTTATATAGCCATAGGGTGTGACCATCCGCTGATGTCAAAATTTACAAACTTTAATTAATCCATAAATAAACAAAAAAATTACCCACATATACAATTTCCCCGGGAAGGGGATACTTCTACTCTGCAGCTATTGAGGACTATGATGTGTTGGTTCTGGATGGGTTGTTGTTATCCAGAAGGATTCAGAAGCAAGAAACACAGGCAGGTTCCACCTGTCAGCACCTCATGGACATCTTTCTCAATGGGTGGCCTGGCTCCTTTAAGGAAATCCCACTGATATCCAAACATTTTACTCTATGATGGATGAATTGACAGTGGATGATGGATTAATCCTGCGTGGTCAGAGATTTGTAATCCCTCACACTCTTCAGAAAAACTACTTGACACAGCTCCATCAAGGTAATCCTGACATTCCTTCCACTAAGTGAAAGGCATGTGAAACCATGTTTTGGCCCACTATATACACTAACATTGAATTCCAGATGTGCCCCATGCAATGCTCTATGACCGCACCAGATGAAAGAACCTTTAACTCTTCACCAAATACCTGACAGACCATGGTCTATCACAGCATCTGACATATTTGAGTGGTCAAACAAGGATTACCTGGTCTTGGTAGATTTGTACTCTGGCTGGTGGGGATTTGATGTCCTCCCAAACACTTCTAGTAACACAGTGATCAGGCCATTAAAGTGGATATTCTCTGCACATGGAATTTTCTTTCAATCAATGACTGACAATGCAACATCATTTTTAAGTAGAGAATTAAAAAACTTTGCTCACCAATGGGATTTTTTAGCACGTCACTAGCAGTCCCAATTACCCTAGATCCAATGGTCTTGCAGAGCGTAGGGTAAGATCAGCCAAGCATCTTCTAGACAAATGTGCAGGTGATGGTTCTGACGTTTATGCAGCCCTACTCAACCTCCACAACACACCTAGAATGGCACGTTTACTATCACAACGAACCAGGACTCTAATTCCCATGGTCCCATCCCAGCTCCTGCCAAGAGTTGAGACTGATGTTCAGGCTGCTTTATTTACACTCAGGCAAAAAGGAAAGATAAGCAAATGGGCCAGACACCTTTCCCCTCTGGAGCTTGGGCAGGTGGCAAGGATGGAGACAACCCATGGGTTTGACAAACTGGCCACAGTTCATGCAAAGGCCTGTCAACCAAACAGCTATGCTCTCCATTCTGAAAGTGAGACCTATATAAGGAACTGCTGTCACCTCCTACAGGTACCCCAATCATACTGTACTGGCGCTGCCCATGTGCCTATGATCACTTCAGGACCCCAAGCACAGTCATCTGCTGCTGTGCCAATTGACACTTCAAAAAATGGCTGTAACACACAACCACAACACAATTATGATGGTGACAGGCAAAAAGTTTCAGACTTGCAGGCTGCATAAGTTGTTACTCGATCTGGAAGAGTGTGTAAACCAAATCCGAATTTCCAAGACTTTATCACACACTGACTCTTAAGGCCTGTATACGGTACAATGGTTGTACAACGGTCATACAACAGCTTAAATAAACAAGTTCTTCACAAGGTTTGTCTGAGGACTCATCATTGCTTCTACAAAATCTACATTCACAAAGTGAAACTCCTGAGTAACTTGGTTTTGTTAGAAGTAGCCGTTAAAGTCACATATACTAGTTTTGGGACGGTAAAGCTATATTATTTCACTGGTTCACAACTAGCATGTGGTACTTGAAGAACCTAGTGATATAGATGCTTTGCTTTGTGGGAGAGTCCCTTTAGTTTGTGCTTACCATATAGGCTGTGGACATTTGTGGAGAACCATATTGCTGGAGGGTAATTGCACCCAAAAGGGTCCAGTAACGTCACCTAGAGAACCCGCCCCTTATGACGGCACGTGATTCTTCATTATTAAAATTGTTTTTTGTAACACTACACTTCTTTTTTTGGGGAAATGGTTAGGGGTACAATGTACTTCATATTCACATACGGGGGGATGGGATCCGGGGGCTCCCTTTCTTTAAAGGGGGCTTCCAGATTCTGATAAGCACCCTGCCCGCAGACCTCCACAACCACCACCCAGGGTTGTCGGGAAGAGGCCCTTGTTCCCATCAACATGGGGACAAGGAGCTTTGGGGTGGGGGTGTCAGGGCCCCCCTTCCCAAATCACCCCTCCCATGTTGAGGGCATGTGGCCTGGTATGGTTCAGGAGGGGGGGTGCTCGCTCGTCCCGACCTGCCTGGCTGCATGCTCGGATAAGGGTCTGCCATGGATTTTGGTCATTTTTAAAAAAAAAATTGGCATGGGGGGAGCCCTCCAAATCCATACAAGGGCCTGGTTGGACCTGGGGGGGGGGGGAACCTCACGCCATTTTTTTCACACTTGTTTGCCAGCAATTCTTTTTTTTACATTCAGCTGTCAGCGGGGAAACCCACTGACAGCTGATGACTCATTGGTTGTTAAGGTTGTGGCCGCCAGCTTCCCGGCCCACTCCTTAGCAACCAGCTATGTACAGTGTGTTTACAGAGAAAAAAACCTAAAACGCAAAATGCATGAAAACTGTAAAATGCACCACAAAGCGCACCTGAAAAAATGCATCAAGCACAGCCAGCATAGATGTGAACCTAGACTTAATGAAGATGAAAACAGGAATAAATATTTGCAGACCATGCTTCCTCCATGGTTGTCACTAAGCCTTATAGCGGGGTAGGGGTTTGCAATGTCCTTACGACTGCAGCTGCCGAGAGTATGTGTAAATCTGACAAATTTAAAAAAGTGTAAAAAAATTACTGTTACACCCAAGCACTTAAACCCTCCAAAAATGTTGCTTGTATGCCGGGGGAAACGAAAATGTTGATTGGCATTTACATGTTACATATTGTCATGCACGCCAGAGTGACAGCAATAATTCTAGGACCATTATTCATGGTTAATTCTAGACCTATGTTCTGCAGGGGCATATGTCAAGACATAGGTATATGCATTCTGATACAACTGGAGAAATAGAAGTACTGCTAGATAGACGATAACGATGGGTCTGATGTTATAGACTTAAGAGTCATACATCCCCTCTAAACTTCCAGCATAGCTTCTTTGTAGCTTTTGATTGTGGCATTGTGTAAAATGGTTCCTCTGAAACACATAATAGGCTGAAAAGCTGTTCAGGTTAATCAAACGCAGAATTAGAACATGTTTGTAGAGAAAAAGAATATATCTGACATATGTAACAATATTGTTCTCTCCTGTCACCTCCTGAAAACATTGAAACTGCAACGTTCCAGCATCTCATAGAAGCAAGGAAAATAAAAATGAACAATTGCTGTTTTTCAGCTTGACTTTAATAGTAATTCCTGTAATAGACTTTGTAAGCAGCCCCGTGGCCTGCACTGGGGACCATTAGGTTAGCAGTGGACTTATTTCATACTAAAACTGTAGTATGCCGCAGTGTGATTAAAGAAGGCGCAGAATCATGAGAATGACTTTACATTTCAAAACGTCATGCAGTACCTAAACTGAAAACTATTAAAGCTGAAGTTTAGCTGAAACAAGTCTTTACAGCTTTAGCTTTGGTCCACTCCGGTGAGGCTTGGAAATCACGCTACTTCAGTGCAATTTCAAAGCCGCACACCAGTGCGATTTGCACTGCCGATTACATTGCGGCCTGCGACTTCATTTAACAGAAGTCTATGCAAGTCGCAATGAAATCAATAAAAAGTAGTGCAGGAACCTTTATCATGCGACTCATGTCGCAGCGTTATGAATGGTTCTAATGCCAGCAATGGGTGCGACATGTCATGTGATTTGGACCTGTCAAATTGCATGACAAGTCAGACCGGGGGCTTAATGAAGTATGTCCCATGGTGTGCAGGCAGTTAGGTTCTGTAGAAATCTTTACTGCAAGGTTTACCTGTCCTCTTCCTGTCTCTGAACGCTGCAAAAGATTACAGCTTTGGCGCTTCAGACAGAACAGAAGTATCAATGATTTTTTGGGGACGCACTCCCTCCTTCATTGAGAAAAGTAATTTCAGTGATTACATGAGCTGTGAATGAGGGAGAGAATCCTGTGACTGATCACAGATTTTTTTACTTTCTGCTATTAAACACATCCACTAAAATATTAAATTTCTTCATCAATTTAGGTCAATATGTATTTTGCTACATTTTTTTGGTAAAAAAAATCACAATGTAATATATTGATTGGTTTATGCAAAATGTATAGTGTTCAAAAACAATGGGATATATTTTTGGAATTTTATTTTATTTTTTTTTTGCTAGTAATGGCGGTGATCAGCGACTTATAGTGGGAATACGATATTGGACACCTAACACTTTTTTGGGGAACACTGACACCAGTACACTGATCAGTGCTAAAAATGTCTGTACGAATGACACTGGCAGGGAAGGGGTTAACATCTAGGGCGATCAAGGGGTAAAATGTGTGGCCAACATGTTGTACTGTGTGAGGTGATTTTACTAAGCAACATGCTGTTTTTTTCTTCTTGCATTGCTGCTGTCAGAAGAGAGCCCTGTGTTTGTTTACCTGCACATGGCTCTCTTCGGTAATCTCTGGAGCTGATTGTTGGGTGCCGGTGACCAATCAGCGGCCAGCACCTGCTGATTGGTTCATGCTGCAGCTAATCGCAGCACAGCCGTGGCAGCGGGGGCATGCGGATCACGTACTAGGTACGTGATACTAGGTACATGATCCAGCGCAGGAGAGCCGCCTTGCCGCCGTATATTTACTGTAGGTGGCCAGCAAGCGGTCATGCAACGCTGTGCATAAATTAAATTTGTAATTTTTTTCCCATAAATAGAGCTTACTTTTTGTGGTATTTGATCACCACTGTGTTTTTAATTCTTTGTGCTATAAACTAAAAAAAAAAAAGACTGACAATTTTGGAAAAAAAAACATTTTTTTACTTTCTGCTATAAAACACATTCGATAAGAAAATGTAATTTAATCGAATTTCTTCATAAATGTTGGCCAATATGTATTCTGCTGCATATTTTTGGTAAAAAAATCCCAATAAGTGTATATTGATTGGTTAAATCAATTGGCACAAAAGTTATAGCGTCTACAAACTAGGGTATATACAATTGTGATCATAAGTTTACATTCCCTGGCAGAATTTATGATTTCTTGGCCATTTTTCAGAGAATATGAATGATAACACAAAAAGATTTCTTTCACTCATGGTCAGTGTTTGGCTGAAGCCATTTATTATCAATCAACTGTGTTTGCTTTTTTTTAAATCATAATGACAACAGAAACTACCCAAATGACCCTGATCAAAAGTTTACATACCCCAGTTCTTAATACTGTGTATTGCCCCCTTTAACATCAATGACAGCTTGAAGTCTTTTGTGATATTTGTGTATGAGGCTCTTTATCTTCTCAGATGGTAAAGCTGCCCCATTCCTCTTGGCAAAAAGCCTCCAGTTGCTGGAAATTCTTGGGCTGTCTTGCATGAACTGCATGTTTGAGATCTCCCCAGAGTGGCTCAATGATATTGAGGTCAGGATACTGAGATGGCCACTCCAGAAACTTCACTTTATTCTGCTGTAGCCAATGACAGGTTGACTTGGCCTTGTGTTTTGGATCATTGTCATGCTGGAATGTCCAAGTACATCCCATGTGCAGCTTCCTGGCTGATGAATGCAAATGTTCCTCCAGTATTTTTTCATAACATACTGCATTCATCTTGCCAACTTTGACCAAATTTCCTGAGCCTTTGTAGCTCACACATCCCCAAAACATCAGCGATCCACCTCTGTGTTTCACAGTAGGAATGGTGTACCTGTCATCATAGGCCTTGTTGAATCCTCTCCAAATGTAGCATTTATGGTTGTGGCCAAAAAGCTCAATTTTGGTCTCATCACTCCAATTGACTTTATGCCAGAAGGTTTGAGGCTTGTCTGTGTGCTGTTTGGTGTATTGTAAGAGGGATACTTTGTGGCATTTGCATAGTAATGGCTTTCTTTTGGCGACTTGACCATGCAGCTCATCTTTCTTCATGCCTTATTGTGCATCTTGAAACAGCCACACCACATGTTTTCATAGAGTCCTGAAGTTATTTGTGGGTTTTTCTTTACATCCCGAACAATTTTCCTGGCAGTTGTGGCTGAAATTTTAGTTGGTCTACCTGACCGAGGTTTGGTTTCAACAGAACCCCTCATTTTCCACTTCTTGATTAGAGTTTGAATACTGCTGATTGGCATTCTCAATTCCTTGGATATCTTTTTATATCCCTTTGCTGTTTTATACAGTTCAACTACCTTTTCCCGCAGATCCTTTGACAATTCTTTTGCTTTCCCCATGACTCAGAATCCAGAAACACCAGTGCAGCACTGGATGAAAGATGCAAGGGTCTATCAGGAGTCCAGAAACTCATTGACCTTTTATACACACACACTAATTACAAGCAAACAGATCACAGGTGAGGATGGTTACCTTTAATAGCCATTCAAAGCCCTTTGTGTCAACTTGCGTGCATGTTATCAGGCCAATATCATCTGGGTATGTAAACTTTTGATCAGGGTCATTTGGGTAGTTTCTGTTGTCATTAGGATTTAAAAAGAGTAAACACAATTGCTTGATAATAAATGGCTTCAGCTAAACACTAACCATGAGTGAAAGGTTTTTGTGTTATCATTCATATTCTTTGAAAATGGCCAAGACATCATAAATTCTGCCAGGGTATGTAAACTTATCACCACAACTGTATACTGGAATTTTAATTGTTTATTTTTTTATACTAGTAATGGCGGCGTTCAGTGACTTATAGTGGGACTGCGATATTGCAGCAGACAATCTGACACTAATTGACGCTTTGTGGGAACCAGTGACCAGTGCTAAAAATATGCACTGTCACTGTACTAATGACTCTGGCTGGGAAAGGGCTAAACAGCTAGGGCGATCAAAGGTTTAACTGTGTGACTAACCATTGTTTTTGTGTTTACTTTTAGGTACTGTTACTAAGGAGTGTGCTGGATTTTATTCCCTGCTTTGCACAGAAACAAAATCCAGCACATGCCTGCTGACAGGACGGAACTCTGCATTGGTTACATATTGTTTACATGTGTCATCCATTGGCCGGCACCCGCTGATCGGCTTCTGCTGTGACTAATCACTGCAGAGGAGGCACGTGCCCCCTCCCGGAAGTGCAGAATAACGTGTATATATATGCGATTCTGCACAAAGCGGCTGCCCTGTAGCAGTAAATTTCTATAGGGCAGTCGGCAATTTGTTAAGTTAAACTCCAGCTTTAAACGAATTACGTGGAATATCATATATACTACTATATGCAACTAAATATGTTCATCTTGAAAAAAAAAAAGGTTTAATGCTTGCATATTAAAGAGAGCACTTGTATTCTTTATCTTCCAGGGCACAAGTATCAGGCTGATTATTATTCGCTGTAAAGCTAATTTGTCCTCTGCCTGAGCTTATTGCTGATAAGACATTTAAAAACATTTAAAAATGGTTATATAACAACGGTGCAAAATTACATGAAAGAAAACTAAAGGCTTTGTTAATTGACATTTTTACACTCTTTTCCAGCAGTCTAGACTGAGGCTGGGTTCACGCTGGTGCGAACACAGACATTGCATGTGATTCGCACCGCATTGCTGTGCAGATCACAGTGGATATAAAAAGTCTACACACCCCTGTTAAAATGTCAGGTTTCTGTGATGTAAAAAAATGAGACAAAGGTGAATCCTTTCAGAACTTTTTCCACTTTTAATGTAACCTATAAACTGTACAAGTTGAACAACAAACTGAAATCTTTTACGTGGAGGGAAGTAAAAATGAAAAACTAAAATAATGTGGTTGCATAAGTGTGCACACCCTTAAACTAATACTTTGTTGAAGCACCTTTTGATTTTATTACAGCACTCAGTCTTTTTGGGTATGAGTCTATCAGCATGGCACATCTTGACTTGGCAATATTTGCCCACTCTTCTTTGCAAAAACACTCCAAATCTGTCAGATTGCGAGGACATCTCCTGCGCACAGCCCTCTTCAGATCACCCCACAGATCTTCAACCGGATTCAGGTCTGGGCTTTGGCTGGGCCATTCCAAAACTTTAATAGTCTTCTAGTGAAGCCATTCCTTTGTTGATTTGGATGTATGCTTTGGGTCATTGTCATGCTGAAAGATGAAGTTCCTCTTCATGTTCAGCTTTCTAGTAGAAACCTGAAGGTTTTGTGCCAATATTGACTGGTATTTGAAACTGTTCATAGTTCCCTCTACCTTGACTAAGGCCCTTGTTCCAGCCGAAGAACAGCCCCAAAGCATGACGCTGCCATGAGCATGCTTCATTGTGGGTATTGTGTTCTTTTGGTGATGTGCAGTGTTGTTTTTGAGCCAAATTCTTTTCTTGGTCTGCACTGGAATCAGATCGCATGGGTGTTCATGTACCAT
Source organism: Glandirana rugosa (assembly GCA_018402905.1). Classification (NCBI taxonomy): domain Eukaryota; kingdom Metazoa; phylum Chordata; class Amphibia; order Anura; family Ranidae; genus Glandirana; species Glandirana rugosa. The sequence continues at coordinate 544,542 of BLSH010310011.1, forward strand.
TTGACAGTTTGCACTGCGATCTGCAAACCGATCTGGGGGTGTCATTAACTTTCTATTGACGCCTGCAGCGGTTTGCCGAGGGCAGTTTGAGCCGCCTGCAAGTGGCATGCGATGTGGGAACCCGCACAGGAATCGCGCTGGTTCCCGCATCACAAATGTGTGACTCCAGCCTGAATGTCAGTTTTCGGCCTCAACTCAGGTATGAAAAAGGTCACTGGGCTTATGTTTCTGCTCTGACATGGAGTGAATAACAGCACACACAGCTTTCCCTGGGTGGTAAGGCTGGGCAACATAACAGTGGAGATCCAGATTTTTAAATACAGATTCTGGTACACTTTTTATTCATCATTCTTTATCCCTTTTATTATATGTACTTTTACATATATATTATACATTCACATCAGTCCCTGCTCTCAAGGAGCTTACAGTCTAATGTCCCTAATTCACATTCATACATACACATACTAGGTCCAATTAGACAGGAGTTAGTTAACCTACCAGGACGTCTTTGGAATGTGGGAGGAAACCAGAGTACCTGGAGGAAACCCATGCAGGCACAGGGAGAACATGCAAACTCCATGCAGGTGGTACTACGATTGGGATTCAAATCAATAACCCTAGTGCTGCCAGATGGAAGTGCTAACCACTTAGCCACTGTGCTGTCCCCTTCCATTAAAAGTCTTAAATGTATAACATTGGATTGCATTGTCCATCACAGCTTTCCAATATATGAAAGAATATCTGCACACCATCCATTAATGGCCAGATTTAGGGCAGCATAGCAGAATACATGTTTGTTCACTGTCTAAATAGAACCACAGAACTGCATGTCAAGACTATGGTCTTAAGATTACACATGGTACACCTCTGCCAAGCATAGATAGGCTTCCAATGACCACAGTAATCTTAGTTCCAACTGTGCTGTGTAGTAAGTAAACCCTAACATCTCACCTTTGAGACAGAGAAGGGAATTGAGGACACAGATTCTTCATTTCCTTTCTCTGTAGCCTCAGTTGCACTGAATATGGATGAACATAGTTTACTATGCTCAGTTATGCATGAATACAGAAGCAATCTGTAGCGATCACTCATTGTGTCCTATTCAGAAAAGAAGGGACCACTCCTCCACCCTCCATCCACCTGTGTGCCTGCTGCAGCCAGTGGGAGAGGGAAGTCGGTGGTACTGTAGTGGGACGAGGGGAGCCCCACACAGGGGGGAATTAGATGTGGGCAGCACAGGGAAGGGGATCAGTGTGGCGGGACAGGAGGGCAATTACAGAATGATGCACTGTGTCTGTGTCTCTCCCTCCAGCAGCTGAAAGCCCGCGGGAGGAAGAGGGGGAGAAACCGTCTCTCAGCTGCTGGAGAGACACAGCGCATCGTTTTCTAATCGTTCTCCTGTCCCGCTGCACCAATCCCCCTTCTGTCCAGGCTCCCCTGTGCGCCTGGGATCCCTACAGGAGGTCCACTGGTACCATTCGATTGACCGCTCTGGTTTCACCCGGGTGCGTTCCACACCCCCTGTACCCCCATTGTGATGCCACCGCTGACATATATCGTCCAATAAAAATTCAAAAAGCACAAGAATCAATAGTAGAGGCCACATGCTATTATATGTCAGATGCAGATTTTCTTTTATGGCAAACTTTTGACATTTGATGTTTGAATAGATATCAGTAAGCTTTGTGGCTTGAATGTATTACATACACTCACTGGCCAGTTTTTTAGGTACACCTGTTCAATTGCTTGGTAAAAAAAAATGCTAATCAGCCAATCACATGACAGCAACTCAATGCATTTAGGCATCTAGACGTGGTGAAGATGACTTGCTAGAGTTCAAACTGAGCATCAGAATGGGGAAGAAAGAAGATTTAAGTGACTTTGAACGTAGCATGATTATTAGTACCAGACGGGCTGGTCTGAGTATTTAAAAAACTGCTGATCTACTGGGATTTGCATGCATAGCCATCTCTAGAGTTTACAGAGAATAATTAAAAAAAAAGAGAAAATATCCAGTGAGTGGCAGTTGTGTGGATGAAAATGCCTTGTTGATGTCAGATGAGAATGGGCAGACTGGAGATGACAGAAAGACAACAGTAACTCAAATAACCACTTGTTACAATGAAGGTATGCAGAATACCATCTCTGAATACACAATACATCAAACATTGAAACAGATGGACTACAGCATCAGAAGACCACAACGGGTTCCACTCCTGTCAGTTAAGAACAGGAAACTGAGGCTACAATTCACACAGGTTCACCAGAATTGGACGAAAAATGTTGCCTGGTCTGATGAGTCTCGATTCCAGCTGCCACATTCAGAAGATAGGGTCATAATTTAGCGTAAACAACATGAAAGCATGGATCCATCCTGCCTTGTATCAAGGGTTCAGGCTGGTGGTGGTGGTGTAATGGTATGGGGGATATTTTCTTGGCACACTTTGGGTCCATTATTACCAATTGAGCATTGTTTAACTACTTCAATACAGGGAATTTATACACCCTTACTGCCCAGACCAATTTTCAGCTTTCAGCGCTCTCATACTTTGAAAGACAATTACTCAGTCATGCAACACTGCACCCAAACAAAATTTGTATCATCTTTTTTTTCACACAAATAGAGCTTTCTTTTGGTGGTATTTAATCACCACTGGGATTTTTATTTTTTGCGACATAAGTGAAAAAAGAGTGAAAATTTTGAAAAAAAACCCACCTCTTTTAGTTTCTATGATAACATTTTGCTAATAAGTCATTTTTGTTCATAAATGTGGGAAAAAAATTAATACTGCTACCTATGTTTGGTAAAAAATAAACCAAATAAAAGTATATTATTTGGTCAGTGTGAAAATTATAGAGTCCACAAACTAGGGTGCCAATCATTGAAAATTGATCACACCTCTGTACTGATGGTTTATCTAATTTCTTGAGGCCCTGAAAGATCAGGAAAGTACAAAATGACCCCTTTTTGAAAAGTAGACAGTCCAAGGTATTTGGTAAGAGACATGGCGAGTTTTTTGAAGTTGTAATTTTTTTCCCACAATTCTTGGGAAAGTTAAGAAATTATTATTATTATTATTTTTTAAACAAAATTGTCATAATAACAAGTTGTTTCTCACGCACAGCATATGCATACTTCTAATTACACCCCAAAATACATTCTGTATGGAGATACCACATGTGAGACTTTTTCCCAGCCTGGCCACATACAGAGGCCCAACATGCAGGGAGTACCGTCAGGCGTTCTAGGAGCATAAATTACACATCTAATTTCCTAACGACCTGTTACATCTTTGAAGGTCCTGGAGTGCCAGGAAAGTGGAATTACCCACTTTGAAAAGCAAACACCCCACCGTATATTCTATGAGGCATTATGAGTCTTTTGAACGGTTCATTTTTTTCCACAAGTCTTCAGAAAACTTGGAAAGAGAATGAAAACTTTTTTTTTTTACACAAAGTAGTCAATTCATAAGATATTTCTAACACATAGCATACACATAGCAAAAGTTACCCCCCAAAATATATTCTGCTACTCGTCCTGAGTATGGCAATACGACATGTGTGAGACTTTTACACAGCCTGACCACATAGAGAGGTCCAACATGCAGGGAGCACCGTCAGGCGTTCTAGAAGCATAAATTACACACATAATTTCCTAACCACCTATTACATTTTTGAAGGACCTGCGGCACCAGGACAATAGAATTACCCTCAAAATGACCCCATTTTGGAAAGCAAACACCCCAATGTGTATTCTCTGAGGCATGGGCTGCAGATAGGTACTCGGGTACTCTGATGGGCTGCAGATAGATACTCAGGTATTCTGATGGGCTGCAGATAGGTACTTGGGTACTCTGATGGGCCGGAGACAGGTGCTCTGGTAATCTGATGGGCTGGTGACAGGTATTCGGGTGGGCTGATGGTCTGTGACAGGTATTTGGGTACTCTGATGGGCTGGTAACAGGTACTCAGGTACTTTGATGGATTGGTGACAGGTACTCAGGTACTCAGATGGGCTGGTGACAGGTACTCGGGTACTCTGATGGGCTGGTGACAGGTACTCGGGTACTCTGATGGGCTGGTGACAGGTACTTGGGTACTTTGATGGGCAGGTGATAGGTACTCGGGTACACTGATGGGCTGGTGACAGGTACTCGGGTACTCTGATGGGCTGTGATGGGGTGCGCATGAGCTGCATGCACGCGGATCTCCATAAAGACCAGCTGTGATTGGACACAGCCGGTCATGTGGTAAAGAGCCAATTTCATTGGCTCTTTACCCTGATTGGGGAGGGGCTATGTCCCGGGGGACATGCCCGATCCCCAATCGCCATGCTGCAAGCCCCAGGGGGCCCGCAGAAGCGGCGAACGTCATATGACA
>BLSH010310011.1:558024-579021 GCA_018402905.1 Glandirana rugosa
TTAACCCATTAGTCAGGTCGTAAGTAGTTTATACACCGACTACATCAGTCGTGTGAGTCCACACATCTTCAAGACCACACAACTTGTCGTTGTATCTACTCATTTTATTCTTATTTTTTGTAACATAGAAGAGATTTATTCAACGTTGTTAAAGTTTCTGTTCGATAATTGTTTCTTATAGTTATGATAATCATACAGTATGTAAAGATGTCGACAATCATTTTAAATTGTATTCCCGTCAGAAGACTAGCAGTAATCAACTTTTGTAACACCTCTTGCTAACAACAGGTTTAACTTCTAGACTAACGTTACACATACCACTGACCCTTCGGTATCATATGGCTTCCCAGTCACCATACACATTGCAATCAGATCTTCAATTTGGACAACAATCGTTCTCCACAATGTTTTCAACTAATGACGATCAGAAGACTGCCCTTATGTTAAATTTTACTAACAGCTGTAGAAATGTATGACATACTAATAGTATTGATATTCTTTGTTAATAGCTTGTCTTTGAAATTGTTGCAACTTATTTAGAGAAGATACAATGTTTTTTATTCTTATTTTACTCATCTATGTTGCTGTTCAACACACCAGAACTTCTACACACCTGAGTGTGCTGACTACATCAGCCACATATTTGATGAATGCTGGACTGATTACCCAATTACAGCTGGAAGTTCACATCAAAGACTTTTTTCATATATATATATATACATATATATATATATATATATATAGCATTCAGGCTATGATTAAGCACCTACACACAATGGTGTGAAACGCGTAAGCCTTTTTGCACAATACCTATTGATTCTGGAATACTGTATGGATCTTGGATTTTATTTCATTTAAATAAAAATCACCTTCAAGGAGTGCAGCCGTCCAGCAATTATTCTTCATTGCCTTCAGCTTTGCAGAGCTGCACCTTTTTCTGAACCTGGGGATTGGAGCAGAGGCCATCCAGCCTAGAGCGGTACAACTCTCTTTTTTCAACCTTGAGGCTCAGCCTCTGCGTCGAGAATATTGCTGCGTCTGCTGCATTCACTTCTAGGGTATACAGCTAATTCTAAGACCTCTGCTTCGGCTATAGCGGCTGCTGCTTCCTTCTCTACTGTGAGTTTCTCTAGGGCTGCTTCTAGGAGGGCTTCCTCGGCTTCTAACTGTGCCTCTTGCTGCACTTTCTCTGCTTCTAGTCTTGCCTCTTGCTGCACTTTCTCTGCTTCTAGTCTTGCCTCTAGCTGCACTTTCTCTGTCTTTAGCCTCACTTTTTCTGCTTTAATCTGCATTTCTTGTTCAGCAAAGGCTGCTCAGGCCTTGGTGGCTTCAGCTTTTGCACGGGCGATGGCGAGTGCACTGCTTGTGGAGGAAGATCTAGAGGAGCTGAAAACTTGGGACCTTGTCTTGAGTGAGGTTGCCTGGCTATATGACATGTTGCTTGCAGGAAAGCTTGACTGTGCACAGCCTGCTGTATTACCAGTAGCAGGGGATTGCACTGATAGGGTAGCAGGCCTCTGTGTAGTCACTGTCCTAAATCCCACTTGCTGGATAGCCGCTGTTTCACTGCTCTGTTCTTGCTACACTTTTGCCCCTGGCGTGTATGTAGCTCAACATACAGCTTAAACCTTGAATCCTAAAATAACCAGACTGTCTGTAACTTTGGATCTTTATTACAATGAACAGGTAGTGGCAACACGGGCGGCACTTTGCAGGGGGGCAGCACGAAAAGAGTCCCCCGCCGGCTTGCACTACACTTTTAGTGTAGCGCCAGTCTTATGGGGCGGACTGGGCCAGGAGACAAACCGGTCTGGCACCCCCATAAAGTGGCTGTACTTGCTGCCAGTATGATAATACCAGCAGAGCCATTATCGGGGGGAGGGGGACAGCCCAAACATATGTAGTCCTGAGGGGCCCAGGCCCCAACCAATGAGATGTTGTGCTGCCCCATGGCCAAACAGGGAGTGTGATGAAATCTCTTAAATCTCTTAAGGGAATCCACCCCCCCCCCCAAGGCCCTTGAACTAGTGTCCCCACTGGAAAATTCGGGTCTTAAACAGGAAGGAGTGTGGCCCTGACAGGAACGGATGGCTCATATTTAACTTAGGGGGTGCATGAGTTTAGTCAGGCCTAGGGCAGCACAAAACCTAAATACACCACTGGGTAGTGGTTGTATAAGAATAGGATGCACATGCGCTGTGAAACTAGAAATAAACAGATAAAATGTACATATAATAAATGCATGAACATAAACAGTATCCACTGGGTATTCAGTAAACCACTTCCCGCCCGGCAAATAGCAAAATAACGTCCGGGCGGGTGTTCCGTTATCCCGACTGGGCGTCATATGACGTCCTCAGGACAACCCACGATTGCCTGCATCACAGCGATTGGTGGTACCGTGGGTCAGTCTGACCTATCACATTACTGATGAAGGTAAAAAGCTTCCATCGGAAGCTTTTTACCATGTGATCAGCCGGGACCAATCACGGCTAATCACAGTGTAAACAGGAAGAGCCGTTTATCGGCTTTTCCTCTACTCAGGTCTGCAGACCTGAGTAGTGGAGAGCCGATCAGCAGCTCTCCTGACAGGGAGGTCTGCACTGAATGTTTATCAGTGCAGCCCCCCTCAGGATCGGCACACTGGACCACCAGGGAGCCGAGCAGGACCGCCAGGGAGTGCACTGTAGGGATGGATGGTACTGTGTCCATATGTGATGCCTGCCAGTGCCATCCCTAACAGTGCTATATGTACCAGTGTCAACTATCAGTGCCCACCAGTGCCACCCATCAGTGCCCAGCAGTGCCATCTATCAGTGCCACTCAGTGCCACCCATCAGTGCCGCATGTCAGTGCCCATCAGTGCTGCTTATCAGTGCCCATCAGTGCTGTTTATATGTGCCTCATCATCAGCGCCACCTCATCAGTGCCTATCTGTACTGCCTCACCAGTGCCTGTCAGTGTAGCCACATCTGTGCCCATCAGTGATGGAGAAAATGTACTTATACAAACTTTTGTGACATAAACAAAAAAAAGTTTGTTTTTCAAAATATTCGGTCTTTTTTAATTTTTTTAGCGTAAAAAATAAAAACCACAGGGGTGATCAAATACCACCAAAAGAAAGCTCTATTTGTGGGAACAAAATGATAAAAATATTGTTTGGGTACAGAGTTGATTGACCGCGCAATTGTCATTCAAAGTGCAACAGCGCTGAAAGCTGAAAATTGGTCTGGGCGTGAAGGGTGGTAAGTGCCTGGTATTGAAGTGGTTAAACAAATCTTTTAGCATACCAGTGATGCTGCCATAGAAGGATCAGGATTTTCATCGGAAACACGTGGCGCAGGATTAGCTGGCTCCCATACGGTCTGTCCCAGTGCAGAAAATGAAAGAAGCTTGAAGTAAGAATTGAAGCTAGTTCCATTGATATACAGGAAGCATGTAATAAACCATAGAACCCTGGCCATCAGTAGTCTTTTGTTAGAGTGGCATCTAGTGGACAATGTTGGTATTGCAAGTCCAGAAGATATTTTTTTTTTTTTATAGGCTGAAGGCATGACATACAATGTGACCTAGGAAATGTGTGTGTACTGCTCAGGTTCAGTGGTAATCAATGCTTCCGCAGCTGCTGCTAGAGTGCTGACAGAGGATGGAACCTGTCCTGGTTCCTATAAGGCTTCAAAGAACAATGGGGTGGCCCCTAAAAGTTGCACATCTAGGTGTCTTGGGGTGGCAACCTCAGGCTGGACTCCAACTAGGCCACATCCCCAATGCGTTTCACTCTGCCCCCAGGGCTTATTCATGGGGATCCCCATGACTAAGCTCCGAGGCGCAGAATGAAACGTGTTGGGGGTGTAGCCTGCCCACTTACATTGGTGGTCAGTGAACAGGTGCCCCATGCATTGGTTGTTATCAATGGAAAATAAAATACTCTCTTACCTCGCGACAAATGAGAAGATTTTTTCTGTTTATCTCTGGTCCTGTTTCTGGCTTCAATAACATCTAAAAACCATGCATAAGGCCAGTAAAGTCAGAGCAAAGTCAGAAATCCTGATCTGCATATCTATTCCAGGTAAGTGAATAAGAAAGTAGTGAGCATGAGCATGGCAACCAAGCAACTAGCATTTTCAGAAAAAAAGCTTCCATATTTCTCTGCATATTCTTTTTAAATAATCAAAAAATGCTTAACAACAAAAAGGATACACTGTCAGCAGAACAACACAGCTCTTTAAAATAATGACAGTATTCTCTTGGTTTGACAGCCAATGTGCACTCTGCTCTCTCCAGCCGGAAGTAAGCAGGCTCTTTAGAGTAGTGACTGAGCTATAGGAATACATTTGATAGAGTGTGAATGCAAGTTCGGCTCTTGGCAAGACTCTACACGGCACAAAACCTTTAGAACGACGGCGATTAGAACAGTACTTCAGTGTATATAAAAGCCATAATCTGTATTCATACGTGCCCAGAAATCAAGGTCTTTTGTAATGTTTTATAACACTCCATCACTTTCCAAACAGTTCCACTGATTGATATCTCTGAACCTGAACAGAGTCACCAAGTTCCAGCCAATATGTGAATAGGAGCAATTTATTGAAGAGTATATTCAGTGCTTAGTGCTTTAATGCTATGAACATGAATTGCCTCAGCATGCATGCGCTGTCATTTCATAGTTCTGTATTCCTGTTTTAGATAGAATATTATCTACAGAAAACATAATTTATGTAAATAAATGGAAAACCAAACACGTGACTGCAGATTTTAAATAGAAAGACATTTAGATCCATCATGGACATTGTACTAAAATTGCTAGACTAGATCTCAGACCCTTCCAGCCATACAGATAATACATTGGAAGAAATATGAAATAATGTTTGGATAAAAAAAGGATGTAAATACTGTACATGCAATAAAATGGAAAGGGATTTCGAATATAAAGCATAATGAGACATTGTTCTATTGCTAAAATTTCAGCAGCGTTTGGCTGTGTGACTCAATTTAAAGCCTAACTACAAAATAAAGAGAATAGCCTAGTAATCCCCTCTGAGAAGACAACCTATAAATACATTTTGCGTGCTAGCACTGGTACAGTCACTCTGAATAAAATTAGTTCAGTAAGTCCTGTATATAACACTATAATGAACATCTTGCGTGATCTCATCATATATATCGGCTATCGACACTAGTGTTGAACCAAAGAATATGCTGTCTTCTGATTATTTGGAATCACAGTGCAGCTGAAATTTGCACCAACAGGTGTGTAATGAACTAGCAAAGGGATTCATTCGTCTCCAATACTTGCATTCAAAGAAACTATGCTCTCTCTCTCTTCAGTCAACAAGTGAATAGGATCCAAATGTGACCCACTGTAATTAAGTTTCTGGAGGTATAAGCGATTATTCATTGAGAATACTCACCCCTGTGATGCCATTGACCTGATAAAGGTACAGTAAAATTCCTTCTTAGGTTCTACTTTAACAGTATACAGGGTGGGCCATTTATATGGCTACACCTTAATAAAATGGGAATGGTTGGTGATATTAACTTCCTGTTTGTGGCACATTAGTATATGTGAGGGGGGGAAACTTTTCAAGATGGGTGGTGACCATGGTGGCCATTTTGAATCCAACTTTTGTTTTTTAAATGGGAAAGGGTCATGTGACACATCAAACTTATTGGGAATTTCACAAGAAAAACAATGGTGTGCTTGGTTTTAATGTAACTTTATTCTTTCATGAGTTATTTACAAGTTTCTGACTAATTATAAGATGTGTTCAATGTGCTGCCCATTGTGTTGGATTGTCAATGCAACCCTCTTCTCCCACTCTTCACACACTGATAGCAACACTGCAGGAGAAATGCTAGCACAGGCTTCCAGAATCAATAGTTTCAGGTGCTGCACATCTCGTATTTTCACAGCATATGGTTTTTTTATGGTTTTTATGGTCAGTAAAAACCAATACCGGGTGAGCTGCTCCTTCCAGGAGGTACTGCCATTCCTCCAAAGCCGACTTGATGGTCAGCAATTCCCTATCACCGACATCATAGTTCCAGCAAGATGGTGCACCACCACAGTATGGGTGTCAGGTCCAAGCATTCCTAGATGAACAGTTTCCTGGAAAGTGGATTGGTCGTCGTGGGCGAGTTGAATGGCCCCCAAAGTCTCCCGATCGGACCCCCTTAGACTTTTATCTTTGGGGTCATCTGAAGGCAATTGTCTATGCTGTGAAGATACGAGATTTGCAGCACCTGAAAATACGGATACTGGAAGCCTGTGCTAGCATTTCTCCTGCAATGTTGCTATCAGTGTGTGAAGAGTGGGAGAAGAGGGTTGCATTGACAATCCAACACAATGGGCAGCACATTGAACACATTTTATAAGTGGTCAGAAACTTGTAAATAACTCATGAAAGAATAAACCAAGCACACCATTGTTTTTCTTGTGAAATTCCCAATATGTTTGATGTGTCACATGACCCTCTTCCTATTGAAAAAACAAAAGTTGGATTAAAAATGGCCGCCATGGTCACCACCCATCTTGAAAAGTTTCCCCCCTCACATATACTAATGTGCCACAAACAGGAAGTTAATATCCCCAACCATTCCCATTTTATTAAGGTGTATCCATATAAATGGCCCACCCTGTAGTACTACAGTGTTAGGGCAATGATTACACAGATGGTTGTGATTATCTGGCTATACCCTCCTGCGTCCTTTGTGATTAAAAAGGCCAAAATGGATACCATGGTTGTCAAGGAGTTCAGAGTTCAGAGTTTGGTGCAGATGTATTAGTTTAGATTTTTTAGCAATGTTATGTATAATGTTGTGCCTGCCCGATTCTCCTGGAGCCTGATGGTGACTCTCAGAGGTGGGGAGGGTTACAGATTCCTCAGGGTGTAGGGTATTGGGCATGGTGGGTGATGAGCAAGAAAAAGCAGTTGAGTGCCAGTCACTTTTATGCTTTAAACAGGAGAAAGTTTATTTCTCAACAGGAGAAATATGGGAGAGAGGGGACTGGGCACAGGACACCCTTAATGGATGATCAATAAATAGGCAGACTCCTTAGACAAAATTTGATGAAATAAGGTAGACAGCAGTACAGGAAAAAGAGCCTTTAAGCTGAACCAGCGCATCTGTACTTTGTAGGACAGGCTGTCTCCTCTAGTAACCGAACTTTACTGACAGCTTCCTGCACATGGATTCACTTCAATGAGTTCTCTCCTAAAGTCCTCCCAGCCACTTCATAGCCTCCAGCTCACGAAGAGTCCCCTCTGGTGCTTCCTCAGAACTCCATCCCTCACAGAATAATTTCTGGATCTTTGTCAGGCTTTCATCAGCATAACTTGAACACCTGGATAGCTCTCGGATAAGCCTAGCAGCCAGGCGAACTCCTGGATAGGCCTCAGGCCTAGCAGCCAGGAGCGGTTTCACACGCATCCACCCAGATGAAGGACTCACCCAGATCACCTGACTTCTTCCAGTTAAATACCTTTTCCCAGCATGCGAAGCTACCAATCTGATTGGCTGAGAAAAATATGTTTGTCCATAACTTGAGTATACTGTAGCTCATCACTCTAATGTCAGAGGCAACAGCTCCACCTACTGACGGAAGGGAGAAGCCATACAGAATTGGAATAAAGCCATTTAATCTCTAAAACACTATAAATCAGCCAGGCTGACTACTTCCCAGCACAACTAAATTTACCTGCAACCTTATTATAGAATTAGGGCGCTACTGTATATAAGTATGTTTTGGTAAAATAAATTTCCTTGAAAAAAAATGTAGCCTTAATTCCCTAGGTTGCTGCTGAATAGATGGGTCCTTCTGCCTGCCCCACTGGTGACAACATACCCTAAGTTGACCCAAAACTCACTGTCATACCAATAGCGTTTAATGGACTTTATTTAAGAAAGAATGAAATCCCATCAGAGGAAGATTAGTTAGGACAGTGTTGCAGTAACAAGGAAAACATATTAACAGTTACAGAAACAAACACTATTATAACCTGATATAAAGGATAATAATGTGACCTATCTGTTGTGAGGTCCTAAGGCAGCCTACAGATGAGTCTGCTGGAGGTCTGCAACCTGCTGGTTGAAAAAACTGACTAGATTCCTCCCCTCTGAGCTATTGTATCCTGAAAGTGGGAAGACTTTCCTGCAGTCAGAATACATTGATCAGCGTTACATGCTATAGCCTGCAGCACTGAGTGAGCGGGGAAAATCCAATAGGTAGATCAACTTCAGTACAATCACAGTGCCCATATATGGAACGAAATTTGCCCATCCCCTGCTAAACTGGCTGAATTTTGATCCATGTATGGCCTCCTTAACTATAGCCGGTGTAGGGTCTAAACCACAGTCTGCCAGCTGTAGAAGCGCCTGTTATCTCTCAAGAAAGTACTTCTAATCCAAGGAGATGTCCTTAAAGTTCTAGGTGAACACTCCTAGTGGCAGGAAAATTCTTAAGCATCCAACAACAAGCATCCAACAACAAGGTCAGTATAAATACAGGTGAAAGAAGCCTCTCACCACTAATGGTTTGGGTACATTCCCTGAAGGTCAGATGAGAAGACACACTACTCATGGTGCTCGCCTCTCAAGGCTGCATCAGGTGGATTCTCAGGCTTCTTCAACCCTCAAGCTCAGAATACTCTGGAGTTCTCTCCATTCCACAGCACAGCACAACACAACACAACACAACACATTATGACTCTTTCTATCTAGTCTCACAGATGCATGGCACTGTACAGTAGCTCAATAGCTGGACTGAAGCTGTTATTTTCTCAACAGCCTGCTCTACAACACACACCTCTGTCCCTCAGCAACCTCATTGTGCTCCCTTGGGCTCTGCAGCCGTGTCCATGGCACAGTCCCTGGCTTCATACCACATGTGGTTCTCCATCCCCTGTTGCAAGCAAGGGCTCTCCTCTTCCTTGGGTGTTGGAGGGTGGCTCTAAAAACCAACCTCAGAGAGGCAGCTGTTCAGATTTCTCTTCTGGTGTCCAACAAAATGGCGACTGCCTCTCCTGTATTGAAGACATTTCTTGGTACTGGTAGGTGGGGCTAAAATACAGTTAGGACTAGATACTCAGGTTTAGCAATAATATAATATTAAATTGAAAAAAATCTCAGCAGAAAACAAATAGGTCCTTAAACTAAAGACAAAAATGAGGGTTATAACCCCTATCAGTTTTTTTCCCTTCTGTGTCCGTTTATGGAGATTTCCCTTCAATTCCTTTCCCTAGCCAAAACAAGAAGTGAGAGGAATTCCCTCCAAAGTGAGGGAATCCCCACGTGTTACTAGGGTCACATGAACTAGTGTCACCATTGGAGGAATTCCCCCCTATTAGTGTTCTGACGCCAACCCAGAATTTCTTTTACTTTCACTTTTAGTTTTGAGGATAATGGTAAGCAGGACAAATAGAGAGGGTGAATCCTCCCTGATGGGGGCACAGACAACAATACAAACTGACAGGTGTTCTAATCCCTCTCCACTCTATCCAAAACTAGAAATAAACCTTTTGCCATTAATTACACTTTAACCTCCCTGGCGATATGATTATGCCAATATTTTGAATGTCAAAGCAGTACATTGCTTTGCATGTAAATTTGTTGTTTTATATTGTAGGCCTGTAATTCTTAGGAATAATGCACTTAAATCTGTCCAAACAAGAGTCTAGTAGACATCCTGATGTGATAAAGTTTGAAACAAAAATCATAAATTATAATATAATAAATTATAAATATTTACAAAAACGAATAATATAATAATAATACATTTCATTCAATAATGTAATCAAATCAAAAACACTGACATTTGTCCAAACAAGGGTGCAATATTACTAGTCACTGTAATACTAGACCTTGCATATTGGTTTAGTAAACATCCCAGGTATGATACATTTTGAAACATGGGACTGCACAAAGTCCGACCTCACAATCAGGACAATGGGACCTGGTTTCCTTTCGGATTTTCTTTCCATTGTCACCTTGCTTTGAGCAACTAACCACGCACATCCTTGTAGGTGCTGATTTTTTCTCGGTTGGAGGGATGTAGTCCAAGAAGTGACGACCAGTCAGGCATTCTGTGTTGATAACACCAACAGCACGACGCCCCGCTCTATTCACAGCCATTGATGGTGTTTGGTGGTTCACAAAGATATGTTCTGCAATTTTCCAAATGAAGTCAGAATGAATCACAGGCTTGTCACTCTGTTTTGAGCACAATGTAGGCATTCCTCAAGCAATGCTCAAGAAGATGCCTGAAGATCTTCTTGTAGTACTTCTTTTGCTGTTTCCTCATTGCTGGGTAGAATGCCATTGCTTGCTCGGCTCTGTCAAAACCTCCCATGGTGTAATTGTAGTCAATCATTACTTGTGGCTTCATGATTTCTTTCCCACTTTCGTGCATACCATAACAGTGGAGGTATTATAAACTGTACTCATGAGGCACACATCTTTCTTGTCATGCCATCACAGTGCCATCATTTTGCCTTTCTGCAAGGCAACCATTTCTCCAGTCTTCAGCTTCTTATTGCCAAACATTGGCGGCATGTCACGCCGGTAAGCCCTAACGGTTCTTTTGCAAAATAAACTCATAAAGTTCAGGAGATGTATAAAAGTTGTCAGTTGTTACACAATAGCCCTGAAGTAGCAATGGCTCAGTGAATGAAAGGACGGATGATGTTGCCATTCCATAGTTGCTGTATTTTGGATTGAACTTTGTTCATTTTCCAGTGTATATGACTGAATTTCAAATGTAGCCAGTTGACGAGTCGCATAGAATGAAGGATTTTATGTCAAATCATGCTCTCTTTAATGCAATGTATTATACCCAGCTGAGCCTCCCCTTGTAGGCCATTAAACTTTCATCCATGCTGATATCTCTTTCTGGAACATAGTTCTGTTGGAAATTCTTTAGAATCATTTGAGATACTTCCCAAATGTTTTTCTTTAGTTTTGGTGCAGGATGAGTAGTTTCAACAAATCCTTTGTTGTTTTCGAGGTGTAAATATTTAATGATCAGGGAAAATCTGTACTCTGACATGACCGTGCCAAAGAATGGAGTGGCAAGTAGTTTATTAGTTGTCCAATACCACTTCTGCAGGGGTTTCCACACCACTCCCTGAAGTATTATTAGGCCCAGAAATTTCCAAATGTCATCTCTGGTCACTGGTTTCCACTCTCTGCATCTTGGAAACCCCCGATGCGTAGTAGCTAATTGTTGCTCTTTGTAGTTTGTCTCAGTAACTATTTTTTCAATAACTTCATCGGTCAGAAATATTTGTAAGCATGCCAAGGGGTTGTCCTCTTCAATGTCTACTGTTATACAAGGTGCTCCAGTAAATGGGAATCTTGGGGACGCTGTGTGATCCGTACCACAGTTAATAGAGCACCAAGTTCGCACATCACTAAACTCGGTCACAGAATCAATGCTGTTGTAATTTTCAGTGACTGATGACTAATTTCCACACAAATCACTAATGCTCGATTCTGCAAGTGATTCTAATTCACTATCGCTGTCTTCTAGCTGGTCCAAAAGCGCTTTTGATGTAGAGGGATGCTTTTTAGATGCCATGGATGCTCTCAATTTTCCAGGCAGAAAGAATGGCAGAAAGAACAGTAAAAGTGCAGGCAGGGCACTGGACAAACCACTAGGGACAAAATTGAGATGAAATGATCTGATACAGTAATGCAATCAACAGATTACAGTGTATTGTGTGTGTGTTTATGTTTTGTACTTTTTAAATTTCCCACTGGCTCCGCCCCCATTTGTCAAGACGCTCACAGGGAATGGCGCCTGAACCCACATACATCGGGCGGATGATCCGGCCGGAGGACACCGTGGGAGCACATCGCGGGGTAGTAAGGACAGGGTAAGTACATTGGAGGATTGTTACAGTGTAATCCCAAGTGTGGCTTGGGGTTACTGCTTTTGGTACTGAAAATTAACCCCGATCCACACTCAGGATTACTGCCAGGGAGGTTAAGGGCTCTTGCACACTGGGCGTCAAAAACACAGGCATTGGGCATTTTTTTTCTGCCTCTAAACGTCCCTTTATGTTAGCCTATGTAGCCATGCACACATAGGCGTTTATAGGCATTTAGAGACGGAAGAAAACCCCCATCACTTGCAGTTCAGGGGAGAAGCGTTTTGGCAGAAAAAACATGGAATGCGCCTAAATGCTAGGTGCACTTAGTGCTTGAGCTTTCATTTATTTCAGTGCCCACAATAAATTAATATTGCACCCAATGGAAAGAATGAATGCGCAAATGCTTGATGTGCCTGAATGGACCTAAATGAGTTTGCAAAACGTGGCAAAGGCATCCAGCAGAGGTAAAAAAAGTCCTGTGTGCATGAGGCCTAATAGGGTCTCTATTAAGGGTGATTGAATTATCCAGGCATCAACTTAAACAGTAAAGTTTATGGTCTTAATTATTATTTGCATTAAAAGACAACTACAATTACAGAGAGCTGAAAAATACAGAAGAGGAGAGTTGTTTAATTTTGTAATTAACCGTGAAGGTTAGGCACCACTTGGACAAAAATAACTACAATACAGTAA
Source organism: Glandirana rugosa (assembly GCA_018402905.1). Lineage (NCBI taxonomy): Eukaryota > Metazoa > Chordata > Amphibia > Anura > Ranidae > Glandirana > Glandirana rugosa. The sequence goes on from BLSH010310011.1 coordinate 570,588, forward strand.
GCTTTTATTAAACTATTGGTCAAGAAGACTACAAAAATATGAAATTCAGAATAATTTCAACAATTCAGAAATGTGTTAAGTCGTGAAGACTAGGAATATTTACTGCTAAATAAAGTACCAAAACCTAAATAGGAAATGTTCAAAAATAGAAAAAAATACTGTAGCAACTGAATTCCTTTTGGGGTTAAAATTTCTAGGCCTAAATGGCAACAAATATGGATGTATTGGAAGTTTTAAATGTAATGTAAAAAAAATGTATGAAATCCTTTTAGAGTGGTTTTAGAAAAGAATCACCCCCTTTAAAATAATTACATTTTGTTGCTTTGTAGCCTGAAATGAAAACAGACACAGTTTTGTCTTTTCCAGCTGTATTTAAGTGCAATTTATAACATCCAAGTGAAAGATCTAACATCAACATGTCAGAAAAAAAAAATATTAAAAAACAATCACCGAGTTGGAAAAAAGATCATCCCCTCCTAAAAATGACTTGTAAACTCAATCAGGTGTAGCTAACCACCTTCTCAATGGCACACAAAGCCATTTGACTTTAAACTGTGATCAGCTGGGGTCATTTAGATTAGCTCAGTATTAAAAGAGCTTTCCTGGAGCATTTCAATCTCTGTCCTGTCACCATTTGAGGAGGCCACAAGGATGGTAAGCAGCGACAATGTGTGCATCAGTGACACTGTCCCTCTAGTCTTCCTGCTGGAGCACACGCTTCATAGAATCATGAACAGGGCACTTGAGGCAGAACAGCGGGAGGAAGAGGAGGACTTCCTTTCCTCTCAAGGCCCCCTTTATGCAGATAGCATTCCCGCAGGGCCACCAAAAACACAGGAAGAAGAGGAGGAGGAGGAGGAGGATTGTGTCAGCATGGATGTAGAGGATAACACGAAGCAGTCTTCAAGGGATAGTTTTCAGTCCCCAGAAACTAAAGGAGTTATTATACGTGGCTGGGGGAGGTAGTTCCTGACCATGCCATCCTCAGTGACCCAGAGGACTCTCATGTCTGCTCAAACTTACGCTGCATTGCCTCCCCGATTCTGCAAAGCCTGCAAAAAGACCCCAGGGTTCATGGTATCAAGCAGAGGGACCAATGCTGGCTGGCAACCCTTCTTGATCCACATTACAAGGCTAAAGTTGCAGAGCTCATCCTGCCTTTGCAGAGGGAGCAGAGGATGAAACATCTTTAGGATACCTTGAAGAAAAGTTTGTGCAGACCCTGGGAGGTTACCATTTCCTGCTGCTGGACAAAGTGTTTCTGAGGCTTCCTTCAGTCAGAGGAAGAGTGGCGGAGAAGGTGGCTGGCTGACCGATGCCTTTAAACAAGTCTTCAGTCCTCAGCACCCAGGGCTGATAGATTCAAACAACCATCTGCACCATCTGCACTATATGGTGCAGGATTATCTAGGGGCAAGAGCAGACTTGGAGACCTTTCCAACTGAGGATCAACTAAGTTACTGGATCTTGAGGATGGACCAAAGGCTGGAACTTGCTCAATATGCAATCAAGCTACTGGCCTGTCCTGCATCCAGCATGCTTTTTGAACGGACATTCAGTGCTGCTGGAGGGTTTGTAATGGATCAAAGAGTGCGCCTGTCCACAGACTCCTTTGATAGGCGCAGATTTATAAAAATGAATCAGTCCTGGGTCAGCAGCTATCAAGCCCCTGTTGCTGATCTAATTGATTGAATTTCCTTGAGATCTGGGATCCCTTGAAGACTGCCTATGCTGCCTATCATATTCCTCCTGAATCCTGATGATGCTACCTTCCAACAATATTTTGGGTTTAGGGCACCACCAACAACCAAGGCCCAATTTTTCTGCACCTGTTTGACTGGAGCATGTCATTACACTTTGTGAAATAATTTTTAACAGCAGGGTCTGTTCCTGCACCCAACTAGAGTAACTGCGAGGGGTTACAGTGTTCTGCCACCACCAACACCCATGGCCCAATTTTTCTGCACCTGTTTGACTGGGGCATGTCATTACAATTTTTAAAATAATTTACAACTGCGGGGTCTGTTCCTGTACCCAACAAGAGTAACTGCGAGGGGTTACAGTGTTCTGCCACCACCAACTCCCAAGGCACAATTTTTATGCACCTGTTTGACTGGGGCATGTCATTACAATTTTATAGAATGCAGTCCCCATAGTATATATAATACAGTGCAGACTATATGGTGCAGTCAGTGTAGTATATATAACCACACTGTATTTAAGTTGTTAAGGGGAACCCTATGACAGAATTAGGGAAAAAAATGGCATGGGGTGCCCCCCAAAATCCATACCAGGCCCTTTGGGTCTGGTATGGATTTTAAGGGGAACCCTGCACCAAAATGAAAAAAAAAAGGCCCTGGTTTGGATTTTGGGGGGACCCCCACCCAAATTTTTCCTGTGATTTTTGATCTATATTGCTGGGAGCCGGCAATACATTACAGCCGCAAGCAAGTTTAACTTACTTTTTTTCTAAAAATTTCATTTTGCTGCGGCACTGTTTTAACCACTTACCAACTGGAAGGTTTTTCAGCTTTAGGACCAGAGCACTTTTTGCGATTCGGCACTGCGTCGCTTTTACTGACAATTGCGCGGTCGTGTGACGTTGCACCCAAACAAAATTTGCGTCCTTTTTTTCCCACAAATAGAGCTGGTGGTATTTGATCGCCTCTGCATAATTTCTGATCACCGCTATATACAAAAGAACGACCATTTTGCAAAAAAAACAAATTTCTTACTTTTTGCTAAAATTCAAATCCAAAAAAAAATATAAAAAAACATTTTTTTCACCGGTTTTGGCCGATTTATATTCTTCCTCATATTTGTGATAAAAAAAAAATCACAATTGGAGTTTATTGATTGGTTTGTGCAAAAGTGGCCGCGTTTACGGATGATGAGAATTAATTTCTGGGGTTTTTATTTATTTTTTATTTCTTACTAGTAATGGTGGCGATCTGCGATTTTTAGCAGTACTTCGATATTGCAGCAGACATGTCGGACATTTTTGACACTTTTTTGGGACCAATGACATTTATTCAGCGATCAGAAATTTAAATATCCACTGATTACTGTATAAATGTCATTGGCAGTGAAGGGGTTAACCTGCAGGGGGAGATCTAGGGGTTAACTGTGTTCCCTGGGTGTGTTCCTACTGTGGGGGGGTTGGGCTACCATGGGCATGAGAGATCTAACTGATCCCAGTGACAGGGATCAGTAGATCTCCCATGCCTGCACTGTCAGAATGGGGAACCGCTGTGTTTACATCGGCGGTTCCCCGATCTTTCCCTGTGGCCGCTCATCGTGGCTTGCTGGCAGACATCGGGTCCATCCGAGCCCCGGGCACACTCCTCAGGAGTGTGGCGGGTGCGCGCGCACGCGCCCCCTAGCGGCTGTTCGCGGATCGCTGCCTTTAACGCAATTCGCGCTCAGCATCCCGACTGCCGCCGTGAAAAGACGGCACGTGGAACTAGTTAAGCATCACACAGATGCGCCACTTTACAGGCAGACTAGGGGGACCCCCCAGGTATGATATTTAAAGGAATATTTCATTTTTATTTTTTCACTTTCAGCATTATTAAAATCACTGCTGCTGAAAAAAACAATTGTTTTAAAACTTTTTTTTGCATTGATACATGTCCCTAGGGCAGAACCCGGGTCCCCATACACTTTTTATGGCAATAACTTGCACATAAGCCTTTAAAATGAGCACTTTTGATTTTTCATGTTTGAGGCCCATTGACTTTAATAGGGTTCGCGTGTTCGGCTCATCCTTAGTAAACACTGTGCAAAAATGATATATCATAAAAGAAATATATATATATATATATATAAGGTGCAAAAAAGATGCTAAAATTTTCTAAACTTCAATATTCCCTCTTTCTTTGCCGTGAAGGAATGATTATTATTATTTTTATACAGGCTTTATATAGCGCCAACAGTTTGCGCATCGCTTTACAAAATGAAGGCAGACAGTACAGTTACATCACAATTTGGTACAAGAGGAATCAGAGGGCCCTGAGCTTACAATCTAAAAGGGAGGGTCAATTGATACAAAAGGTAATAGCTGTGGGGGATGAGCTGATATAGAAAGTAAGACAGTGTATTAGATAGAAGCAGGATAGGCTTCTTTAAAGAGAAAGGTTTTCAGGGATTGTCTAAAGATGGATAGATTAGGAGACAGTCAGACAGATTGGGGTAGGGAGTTAGAAAAAAATGGGAGAAGCTCTGGAGAAATCCTGGAGGCGAACAAGGGAGGCTTGGTTGGTATTTTGAGACTAGGTTAGAGATGTAGCTGGGGGAAGAGTTTTGGATGGCTTTGTAAATTATTGTTAGTACTTTGAATTTTATTTGTTGGGTGAGTGGAAGCCAGTGAAGAGATTGGCAGAGAGGGGTGGAGGACACTAGCGGTTGGTAAGGTGGATATGTCTTGCAGCAGCATTCATAATGGACTGAAGGGGGGATAATGTATGCAAAGGTAATTCAATGAGGAGAGAGTTGCAGTAGTTGAGGCGAGAGATAACCAGAGAGTGAATTTGAAGCTTGGTGGTGTCATTGGTTAAAAAGGGGCATATTCTAGAGATGTTGAGGAAGAGGAGGCGGCATGATTTGGACAGGGATTGGATGTGGTCCTGAAAGGACAGTTCAGAGTCTAGGGTTACCCCTAGCACCCTGGCATGTGGGTACGCACATATAGTTGTGCCATTGATCTTAACAGAGGAGTCAGGGGAAGGGGCATGTTGGGGAGGAAATATCATAAGCTCAGTTTTAGATAGATTCAGTTTGAGGAAGTGCTGTGACATCCAGGCTGATATGTCTGTTAGTAAAGCAGTGATCTGTGAGGAGACTGATGGGGTGAGCTGAGGGGTAGAGAGATAGATTTGGGTGTCATCGGCATATAAATGATAGCGGAAGCCATGGGAGGTTATCAGCTGACCCAGGGAGGACGTGTAGATCGAGAATAGTAGAGGTCCAAGGACAGAACCCTGGGGGACCCCAACAGTAAGAGGAGTTGGAGAGGAGGAAGTGGAGTTGTAAGTGACTCTGAAGGTGCGGTGAGATAGGTAAGATTCGAACCAATGGAGAGCACAGCCACGGAGACCAAGCAAATTTAGTTTTTTGAGGAGGAGGGGTGATCAACTGTATCAAAGGCAGCAGAGAGGTCCAAGAGCAAGAGTACAGAATAATAACCGTTGGTTTTAGCTGTTAGTAAGTCGTTTGTGAGTTTTAGGAGGGCAGTTTCTCTGGAGTGCTGTGGATAAAATCCAGACTGAAGGGGATCAAGAAGGTTATTTTCAGTGAGGTGGTCATCCAGTCAGTTGTAGACTAAACGTTCAAGGATTTTGGAGGCAAAAGGGAGTAAGGAGATGGGTCTTAGGTTATTAAGATTGGTGCGGTCCAGTGTGGCCTTTTTTGGTATGGGAGTGACTAGTGCATGTTTTAGAGGGTTGGGGAAGATGCCAGTAGAGAGGGAGAGGTTGAAGATATGAGTTAAAGAGTGTAGGATAGAGTCAGAGGGTGACTGTAGTATTTGAGAAGGAACGGGGTCCAGGGTGCAGGAGGTTAGGGGGGCGTTAGAGAGAAGTTTAGTGGCTTCCTCTATAGTAGCTGGGTTAAACAAGAGTATCGATTGTGCAGGAGGACAAAGAGTGTGAGGGGAGTGAGAAATCTGTAGAGTGGAGATCTCAAGACGAATTGCAGCAATCTTATTTTTAACGTGATTAGCAATCTCCTGGGCAGTGAGTAAGTTAGTGGGCTGGGGTAATGGAGGACGAAGTAGAGAGTTAAAGGTAGGAAAGAGTTGACGGGGGCTCCATGAGAGGTTGTTAATAAGAGTGATATAGTAGGTCTGTTTGGCAGTGTGGAGGCAGGAATGGTGTTTATGGAGGGCAGATTTATATTGGCTGAAATCTTGCTGTGACTGAAGAAAGTGTGTTCCCAAAAGCAATCACCACAAACGATTAAATGAGCTCCTTACCTGCTGCTCTGATCCCACAAGAAGACCATCAGATGCCTTGCTGTGTAGCAGCCATATACATGGGCGTCCGCAGGTAGGGCCAAGGGGGGGCAAGTGCCCCCCCCCCCTGGAATCAGGGATCGCAAGGTGTCTGCGCAGATTGTGAGCAGGTGCTGGAACACTCCATGTACCAGCTCCCGGCACAGGAAGGAAGATTACACTGTGGACGGCAGCCGGCAGGGCTTTCCATTGTCCGGTGTTAAGACAGCACTGACCTGCAGAGCCTGCAGAAGCCTGTGCCAGGAGCCTGACCTGCCAATGTGAGTTATAGACAATTCTTTTCTGTGGGGGGAAGAGAGCTCTGTGCGGGGGATTGGATATGTATACTGGCATAGCACATGCCTGGAACCTGCACCCTTTACATAGTACACGCCTGGAATCTGCACCATGTACATAGCACACGCTTGGAATCGGCACCATGTACATAGCACACGCCTGGAATCGGCACCCTGTACATAGAACACGCCTGGAATCTGCACCCTGTACATAGCACACGCCTGGAATCTGCACCCTGTACATATCACACGCCTGGAATCTGCACCCTGTACATAGCACACTCCTGGAATCTGCACCCTGTACAAAGCACATGCCTGGATTCTGCACCCTGTACAAAGCACACGCCTGGAATATGCACCCTGTACATAGCACACGCCTGGAATCTGCACCCTGTACAAAGCACACGCCTGAAATCTGCACCCTGTACATAGCACATGCCTGGTAAAGTCTGCAATTTCCCCCTTTAAAATAAATAATTGTGAGTTGTGGCTAAGCCCCTCCCCTTCATGACATTGTCGAAAGGGACGGAGCATGGGTGACCTTAAAATTATGCCCCCCCCCCCCGAAAAAAGTTCTGCGGACGCCCATGGCCATATACACCTCGATCTTGCATACAAAGGTTTTACGATCTCCTAAGCAAAGATAGACTCCATGGAGGAAGTTAAAATACAGAGGAAAATCCACATAGTGTAGTATTTCACCAAAATGTTAAGAAAATAATAAAATCACACTTACAATTTTGAAGGAATTACACAGCATGTGTTACAAACAACCAGCAGGTCCAAGCGAGCGATCAGGCCGACTTGTGGAATAATGTCATGTGTGAGGTCCCTTCCAACGCATGTGTTTCTCTGTAACCAATGTCGTCTGGGAATATGAGGCTCATATCCCCAGAGGATGCTGGTTACAGAGAAATGCCCTTGTTTCTTGGCTTAGGAGTTTGTGGAACCTTTGCATGCAAGATCGTGGTGTATATGGCTGCTCTGCAGCAAGGCATCTGATGGACCCCTTGAGGGATCAGAGCAGCTGGTAAGGAACTAATTTAATCACTTGGCGGTTCCTTTTGGTAGCACCCTTTCCATATATGTATATATATATATATATATATATATATATATATATATATATATTATAATATATTTTTTTCACAGTGTTTGCACATTTTATATAGACTTTATTTGCAGATATGTTAATTAACCACTTCAATACTATGTACTTAGAACACTTTACTACCAGACCAATTTTCAGTTTTCAGTGCTGTTGCGCTTTGAATGACAATCGCGCGGTCGTGCGACGCTGTACCCAAACAAAGTTTTTATCATTTTGTTCCCACAAATAGAGATTTCTTTTGGTGGTATTTGATCACCCCTGCGGTTTTTATTTTTTGCGCTACAAATAAAAAAAGACCGAAAATTTTGAAAAAAAAAACAAATTCTCTATTTTTGTCATAAATCTTTGTAAATAAGTAAATTTTCTCCATCACTGGTGGGCACTGATGAGGTTACACTGATGGGCACTGATGTGGCAGTACTGATTGGCACTGATGAGGCGGCACTGATGAGGTGGCACTGATGAGGTGACACTTATATGCAGCGATGATGAGCACTGTTAGGCGGCACTGATAAGCAGCACTGATGGGTACTGAGAGGTGGCACTGTTATACAGCACTGATGGGCACTGACGGACACTGCTAAGCGGCACTGATGGGCACTAATAGACAGCACTGATGGGCACTCATAGGCGGCACTGGGCACTGATAGGTGGCACTGATGGGCACTGATAGGTGGGCACTGGTAGGTGGCAATGGTGGGCACTGATATGTGGCACTGGTATGCATTGATAGGGGCACTGGTGGGCATATACATTGATAGGGGGCTCATTCCCTGGTGGTCTAGGGTGGCATCTGAAGGTGGCACTGAGTGAAGGTGGCACTGAGCAGTATGTCACTTACCTGGTGGTCTAGGGGGTCTCCCTGGTGGTCCAGATCGGCTCCCTGGTGGTCCCTGGTCGGCTCCCTGGTAGTCCTGGGTGGGCACATCCCTGGTGGTCCCTGGGCAGGCTCCCTGGTGGTCTGGGTGGCGATCCGAGGGAGGGCTGTGCTGATAAATCATCAGCACAAACCCTCCCTGTCAGGGATGCAGCCGATCG
>BLSH010310011.1:591958-615798 GCA_018402905.1 Glandirana rugosa
CCCCCCCCCCCCCCCCCTTTGTTTTGCATGGCTCAATTAAACCCAGACAAGGGGGTGGGAATACACCCACAATTTTGGATTGGTCTCCTGTCTCTGAAATTAGTGGACATGGGTTTTTTTGATTGTAACACCTAATTTAAAGTGGTGATAAACAGTATATAAGTCAGAAATAATTAAAATGGGATTGTTTGAAACTAATAATAGGTACTTTTAAATAAGATACTGTGTATCACAATAAGATACTGTGACATCTTTAATTTTTAATGACTTTCCAGTTCATCTTTACTGATCAAAAGAGATGGATACATATATTTCTTCTTTTAAATTATACTAAATGTTATGACTTTAAATGTATCTTTTTTCTTTTTCCTTATATTTTTTCTCCTTTCTCTTTTTCTTCTCCACAGGGAGATTCCCACCAGCAGTGGTGCCTCCCAGCTGTGTTCAATGGCCACAAGTAATTAATCGGATTGGAGCAGATCACATGATCAGTTTTTTTTACTTGTATGTACTGTATATTTAAATGTGTGTGTTCTTTTTGTATACCAAGCGGTGAACAAGGCGTAACTGCCGAAACGCGCCTGCTGTATTACTGTATGTGCATGGTCTACATTCAATAAAAAAATTGGAAGAATTTGCGGAGTGCCGACTCAATCACTTTTGGATTATGATTGGAAATAATAACGCGCTTGCTCAACTCCAACTATAACATCTAGTGCTCTTTTCATATGGTATGAAAATGACGACAATGTTAAAGTGCTATTAGTGCATTAAATGTGCTAATATTCAAGTGCTATAAACCTGTGCAAGTAGGTATTATATTGTGTGAAAGTGCTCCTTTAAAATGACGTGACTTTGGTGACCCGTGTGTCTCCAATTTTTGCCCGCACTCACCAGATTCATTGGACCCTTGTATCATATGATAGAAAGGGTCATTAAGGCTTGTAGGTCTCTTTTCAGGGGGACCTTGCCCACTCAGGTATCCTCCGTGTTTTATTTCCAGGTGCTACCTTTCGATGGTTTATTTGCCAGGTACTCCACTTGTTGAGAAAAAAGGGCTCCTCATAGTATAAGATCGTTCAGCTTTTTTATTGTAACTTAAGCTAACAGATAATATATATATATATATATATATATATATTTATATATATTTTAACCCCATTAAAATTAGCTTATTGCTTAAAAAAACAGCCCCACAGTTCCAGGGATGGTCGACGCCAATGGACCCCAGCGTGTGCACCACTTCTCGGGCCGGTAGTGATGTCAGGGAGACCAAGCTTGACGCGTTTCATCACTTCCGCGTGACATTATCAAAATCAGCTGCTTATTATTTCCAATTATACATCCCAGTAGTCTTCATGAGTGAAGATGGGGAGGAGGGTGTTTCTCATCTAAGCACACCCACCCTGCTGCATGCATGCCTGAGCTAAGGGCAGAAGGATTTGAGGAAGTAAATGCTACATGAATCATCTGCCCTTCACTCAAGATGGCTGCAGTCTGCCTTATTAGAAAGCCCAGATTTGCAAAAATGTGTAGAAGCATCCTATATTAAATGTTTATTTATAAAATGAAGATGTTATACAAAAAAAAAAAAATCAGTTTACAAACATAAAAACTAAAATAAATTACAAAATTCTAACTTACCTTTTAACTTTGTTAAAAAAAGTGGATCCTGTCCCTTTAAAGCATGACTCACAGCAAAGTGCTTGTGCTGTGTAATTTGGCCCCCTGTAACACCTGAAATACCTGGTTGATCCTGCCTGGTTCTGCCCTCCCCCTGTAAACTGACCATGGTTTATCATGGCTACTGATCCCTGACACGGTGGTCAGTTTACACGCCTCCATCATCCGCAGCTCTCCTCTGTCCTCTCCCCCTCCCCTCCCCACTTGTCAGCTAGTGACAGTGCCGCCCCCCCTCCTGCTAACTCTGACCTGTTTATACTATCCGCGCTGTCTCCTAATGACAGGTGCCCCTGCGTGTGTGATTAATAAAAAAAATGCAGTATTTCAGAGCGCTGATCGGTGATCACGAGACCGGCTGCCCCTCTCCACCTCCCCACCCGACTGACGTTAGCGGGGGAATCTCGACTCTGCCCACTCTAGCTGTTAGACGGGAGAGGAGAGAGCCGGCCTGTCACATGAGCGCTGATTGGCGCTCTGAAATCTGGTATAAACTGCATTTTTTTTATAAATCACACACACAGGGGCACCTGTCATTAGGAGACAGTGAGGATAGTATAAACAGGTCAGAGTGGTTTAACAACCACTTTAGAGGAGAAGCTCGTTTGGCTGTACTTCTGTGGATAACAGGAGTACAGTTCGTTCTACACTCCTGTGACCTGTTTTCAGCTGACAGCGGGCTGAACAGAACTGGTACTGGCTGGGAAAAGATCGTAACCATACAGCTGGGAGCCTGAGCCAGCCGTTCCTGCCCCCTCCACAGCCCAGCGCGCAAGTGAGTGCTGGGGGGGGGGCAAAGTAGACAGGAGTGACTGACAGTCACCAGCTCTCTGCTCAGAGCGGAGGGGAGAACTGAGCAATCAGGGGTGTTTGATCGCTCAATTCCCACCCTTAGAGACAAGTTGGGACAAATGCAACATCCACCTAGGTACTGTAAATATGATAAAACATAAAACAAACCCAAACTTCTCTTTTAAATTACTAATGATACAGACTACATTTTCCAATATGAGATGTTGGAAGTATAAATGTGTTGTTAATAAAACCTGGAATGTTTGCGTAGTCTTCAAAGGTTAATATTATCCATTTTCTGAAACTAGAGACTGGATTTTCATTAGCTTGGCATTATACTTTTCTCTGTACAGTCTGCTGAAATGATACTTTTTGAAGAGACCGAAGGTTTTAATTAGTTGTCTATTGAATGATTTTCCTTATTAGTCATCAGTCTGTGTATTATAAATGAAATTACAAATTTTATCTATGTTTTTATTTCCTTTTTTATAAATTAGATCCTTCTTGAACTAAATAGTAAAATAATACCTAGTATGCTCAAATTTTAATATTTGTGAAGTGCCTTTCCTGTACATTTAATCCAGATGATCTAGGTTTTAACTTTATTAAAGTCTTGAAAACTACTATCGACTACCATTACACACCACTTGACTGATTTGTAAATGGGGAGCTGCAGGCTATAATACTAAGCAAAATACATAATAAACAGCTAACAGACAATTACTCCCCTTTAAAACAATCACATGTTGTTGCTTTGCAGCCTGCAATGAAGACAGACACCGTTTCTGTTTTATCCCGCTGCATTTACTCAGTGCAACTTATAACATCCATGTGAAAAATATAACACCAACATGTCAAAAAAAAAAAAAAGAAGACAAATTCAAAAACAGAATCACATTTAGACTTTGCTATATTTGCCCATTCTTCTTTGAAGAAGTGCTCAAGTTCAGTTCAGTTTGATGGTGACTGTTTGTGGACTGCAGTCTTCAAGGCATTCCACAGATTTTCAATGTGGTTTAAGTCTGGGCTCTGACTAAGCCATGCAAGGACATTCACATTTTTCTTATTCAGCCACTGTGTGGTCATTTTAGCTGTGTGCTTGGGTCATTGTCATTTTGGAAGGTAAACCCATTGACAACTTTCTGGCAGATGGCAGATTTTCCTCAAGAATTTGACAGTATTTTTCCCCATCCATTTCTTCTATCCTGACAAGTGCCCCAGTCCCTACTGCAGAGAAACACCCCCATAACAGGACATTACCACCTCCATGCATTACTGTACATATTGTTTGGTGTTGGGGCCAAATAATTAAATTTTAGTCTCATCTGATCTTTTTTCTCTTTCTTTGCATAACATTCCTGATGATTCTGCCAGCCCCCCAGCTTTCCTATCTCACACTGACCACTCTAGACATGAGAGCACGTCCTTCACAGCATAGTCAGTTTTCTGGCTGTGCTGGAAGAACAGCCTAATTGTCCTCCAATGATGAGACTTCTGCTGACACAACCCCCCTGCACAGCTGGGAAGACCAGTGTCCTGCTGTTTCTCCACCTCCCATTATCCAAGCCCCTTAAAGTGGATGTAAACCCTCTCCTATACCCAGTGAAGTGAACAGCCTCAGATGATACACAGAGATTAAACAAATCTCCCTACATACGTTTTACATGTATATCTGCAGTCTTTCCCATTCTATATTCTTTAGAAAGTGCACGTCATGTTACAAATCTTTGTTCCTGTTTCAGCAGTGGGAGGGGAGTCTGGGCATACACTCAGTGTGAGCTGATGGGAGGAAATGCACACCCCCATCCACATAGGCAGAGGAATGAAGAAACCTGCAGAGCTGTACTGTGAATAGACCAGCTCTCTGCTAATCTATTTCTAAGTTCCCTCCTCAACACAAATCCTCAGCTGCTTTTATCTTCTGTTTCGGAGAACTTGTCAGACGTTATCATGCTGATAACAGAGAAATGGAGCAGCAGAAAGACACAGGACTTAGTGCTTTGGAGAGAGATATAGTTAACACCACAGATATATGTGCCTAGGTCAGATTTCATGAATGGCGTTTACAACCACTTTAAGCAGCTGCGAACAGAGATTATGTGATCACTTATAAGAATAAAGGTATTTATCATGATATATACAGTATCTCACAAAAGTGAGTACACCCCTCACATTTTTGTAAATATTTTATTATATCTTTTTATGTGACAACACTGAAGAAATGACACTCTGCTACAATGTAAAGTAGTGAGTGTACAGCTTGTATAACAGTGTAAATTTGCTGTCCCCTCAAAATAACTCAACACACAGCCATTAATGTCTTAACCGCTGGCAACAAAAGTGAGTACACCCCTAAGTGAAAATGTCCAAATTGAGCCCAAAGTGTCAATGTTTTGTGTGGCCACCATTATTTTCCAGCACTGCCTTAACCCTCTTGGGCATGGAGATCACCAGAGCTTCACAGGTTGCCACTGGAGTCCTCTTCCACTCCTCCATGATGACATCACAGAGCTGGTGGATTAGAGACCTTGCGCTCTTCCACCTTCCATTTGAAGATGCCCCACAGATGCTCAATAGGGTTTAGGTCTGGAGACATGCTTGGGCAGTCCATCACCTTTACCCTCAGATAGAGATTATATATATATATATATATATATATATATATATATATATATAGTGGCATGGGGGTGTTTATCTCTCGTGGTAGATGCGTTTCGGAGTTCACGACAGCCAAGATCTCTGTTTGAGGGCATGGCAGCCCATGTTTATTAAAAGAAAGTTCAAAACAAAAGTCAAAGGGTTTCCCTCGCAGGGGGTTTTCCTCAACCACGTCAAATTATGATACAGTCAGCCTCCTGGCTTACACATACCTCAGTGCTTCTCAGGCCTTCCACTTCAGGCTCTTGTCTGTTTCATGTAGACCATTCCTTTATCAGAACCGTCCCTATAGACCGCAGCTACTTGCTGCTCTGACCCTCAGGCCTGGGTCTTCAGCTTCTCCCTGTTCACACCTGCAATCTCTGGCTACTCCCTTGCAGCCTGGACTCCTCGGGAGGGTGGAGCCCAGAATCATGGTCCTGGCTCCCCTATCAGGCCCACACACACCTGGACAATTAATTAGTGTGTTGACTATTCCTAAATCCTGGTCCCAGATTTGAAGATTTCGTCCCTCCCAAATCACTCAGAAATCTCTAGGCTCCCAACTGGATCTACCAAGCCTGTAAGTAACTAGCCAAAGGAGATTCTTCCCTGTCAAATACTCCTGGAGCATGTCAACCTTGACAATACTGGGGACCCAACACCATGACAGGGAACTGCTCTATCCCATATCCTCCCCCCTCTGTTCCGAACCCGTAGGGGGCGGGACACCAGGCCACACTCTTGAGTGGGGCACCTCTGCACCAGCTGACAGCTGCGTGGGCCCACTCTTTCTTTCGGGTGTGTTTCCGCGCACGCCCTAGCCTCACTTGTTTCCTCGTGTACCCTGTATGTTTAATGTTGTCAGTTTCCTCACTAGCGTCATCATATGACTGCAGCCTTATCCTAGTCTCTATCTGAAAGACCTCCCGACTGTCTTGCTGCTCAGGTTTTTAAGCCATGTGACACCCCCAAAGACTCCCACTTTTATCCACGTGTTCCTTCTGGTGCTTCCCAACTTGTGAAGGAACTTTACTCTGATTACTCCCCTGAACCTGAAGGGGGCCTACTGCTACACTGTTAACCTCTGCTATGTCTGTCATGTCATTCTCTATCTCATTACCATCTTCAGGGTTTGCTGCAACCATATCAACTTTTACCACATTTCTCCTCCATGCCCCTATCTCAGGGACCTTATCAGGTTTGTCACATACACACATTATTGAACTGCAAAAAGGATTGAAGGAGAACCTGCCCCAAAAAATAGGCAAGACTTTAAGGGCACAACATGGGCAAAAATAATTAAACTTATACCTTTATTTACACATAAATAAAACCTGGACATAAATAACGTGTGATGACATAAATGAAAAACACCCTCTGCAAAGCAAGTTAAGGCAGCCGGCGGGTATGCACACGCTGTACTCACTGACAGCTCTGCGCGTTGTCATCCTGGAACACCATCCAGGATCCCAATACTGCCTTTCAGATTCCTACTATGGCTTCGCACATTAGAGCCACAATTCTGAAGAGCATTGGTTCCGAGTAGGCCCTACTGCTTCAATACTTGTGCTAATTGAATTTACAAGAGAATCTCTAACCCGCTGGCCCTAGCCATTATAGCAGCACAGCCTACATTTTTCCGAGACGCCTATTCATAGAGGCTTTTAATGAGTTTGGGATACATCATTTCCACACAATTTTCTGCTTATATATTCAAGCAATATTCAAAGAGGGTTATACCATCTATAGAGGCTCATATGTGCATGTGTACATATATATGTATATATACACACACAATTCCCAGTTGATCTATATTCAACCCTCTCTGACCCAATGTGGCCTGTCTCCGCCTCAATTTAATTTGCTGTGCTGCATACACTGTAGTACATATTAGATGGCAGTTCTCCGTTCCCTGAACGCAAGGGCCAAACAGCACCCACCCCAGTCATTGTCCTGAGGAAGCTCTTGGAAGCGAAACACGTCGACAGACCAGCGTGGAGGCTAAAAAGTCCCTTATGCTTGATACACTAAGGAAACGTTTCCAGATATTCATACCCACCCCTTTGTGAAGCACTCTACCTCTAGGCTAGGGTATACGGCTGGTGGTTTACCTTGCTTTGCAGATGGTATTTTGTGTATATGTGAGTACATGTTATTTATGTCAAGGTTTTATCTATGTGTAAATAAAGGTATAGTTTTAATTATTTTTGCCTATGTTGTGCCCATAAATTCCTGCCTATTATTTGGGGGAGGTTCTCCTTCAATCATTTTTTTTATAAATTTGGATAGTGGCATGATGGGGACCCCCTTTGCTTACATTATTGAACTGGTGACCCCAGTTTTTTTAACCACATCCTTCTGAGCCCCTGTCAGGATCACTGATGTTTTTTGGTCCATGCTCAGCCCTTCCATTTCCTGTGGTTTGTCCCCTGGTGCAGCAAACGCGCCCTTCACTGATACCAACAACTGACCAGCACCACCGTGGACCATAGCACCAGAAATACTTTCCACCTGGCTGTTAGGAGGTGCAACCTCTGACATGATTGACACCTTTTCCATTTTTCTAGAGCCTCTCAACAGGAGCTCCTCCCAGCCAGAAGTAACCACAGTCTGGTGCTCTACTAGAGCGCTACCAGATGCTGGGCTTATATCCAACTTCTCAGGCTCAGCAACAGTGAACTGCTCCAGAACATTACCAGTGATAACATCACTTTGACACTCCAGATCAACATTAACTTTGGGCGACATGTGCAAAATCTCTGCTGTGTGTTCGCCCTTATCTGGTCCTTGTTTCTTTTTCAAGTTAACCTCTGCATCAGCCACCACACCTTCAGCTACAGGCTGTTATGTAGTTCCCCCTGCTGGCACAACAGAGATAGTGTCCACCTTATTTTTGTGCCCAAAAGCCTTATCTATCAGGGAGATCATATTTTTATGGCAACTATCCCAACCCCAATTGTATGTGTGCTCCATTCACCTGTACTCCTCAGCACCGATCCATCTGCCCAAGGAGACACAGAGAGGCTTTGTTTGCAGACTCATTACATAAGTCATTGTGAATCATGTCAGACTTCAGTATTACAGGTTTTAACAAAACAGGTTGCAATACACCACTTCCCCCCATCTTGCTCAGGTGGTGCTTCACAAACCTCACACAGTTTTGCAATTTCCACAAGTTGCATTAACCCATTAGTTACTGGCACACTTTCAGTACCAGCAGATTGCACTAATACATTCCCAGTAAAAGGTGCAGTTCCACTCGGCTCCACCAGAGTGAAATAGCAGTTGCACAGGGCAACCTCATGCTCCAATACACGAAGTTCCCTGGAGATGTCTAGGGACAACTGTGTTGTCTTACCACCAGTTGCTATGGGCAATGACCCATCTATAAATCGCAGCTTGTGCTTTGCAAGGATCTGGGGTTTTCCCAACATCAGTACATTTACCATTATAAACATTGACAGCATTTTTACCTTTTGTGGGCTGTCCCAGCCCACTACCAATTTGAGACTGGCAGATATTAGACACATCATTATTTCCCTCTTGAGAAGCACACACAAGTGCAAGTTTGACTTAAACCCCTGCCTCCCCACTGTACAGGAAAAAGTCACTCTAAAGATCTCATTCAGTGGTCCCACTAACTGGGGTCACTCTCACATCATCATGGACAGTCTCATCACCAGTCCTTTTCAACGTAAACTCAGCATTTCCAGACATCATTTAATTAAAGACAGTCTTACCCACCACAGTAGTTGGGGTCACCGTCTTCATTTGAGTATGGTGTCTATCCTCTGTCGCACTTTCACTGGCCAACTCACCCTGGTGGCCACGGGATGAAACTGCAGCAGCCCTTTATGACTACTTAGCACCCCCTGCAGGCACAACCGGTACTTCCTCAAGGTTGCCAGGAGTGACTGCAAGAACTTTTGAACAAGAACATGGGCTTGCAGACAAAGACTTCTTCCCAGTAGCAATATCTCCCATTGTATTCCACAGCCAGGGAAAAGAAAAAAAATGGTGTTTCAATTGACCACATTCCAGGTATGGTACATTTCTGCACATATCTTTGGTCCACGTCTCCACTGTAGATCCTCCTTCCGGTTAACACTCGATCTCTCGTTGCCAAGGGAAATTACATTCTCCCAGCTATACTTTGCTGATTCTCCCAAACACAACGACTTGGCTCCCCTTGAAGCATTGTTGCCTTTAACTTGCCACAATCCTACGCAGGCAATACTTTTCTTACTTGGTCCGAATAATTGATATCACAGCCGTGGCTATGAGCAACTGCATTCCTCTACAACTTCTGGTCAGCCTGTCGGTCACTCCTAGCACTCAAATCAGGCTTCCTAAACACTGTTGTAGACCTTTGTCTGGCCATGTCGCTTTGTGCTGGGCGCTGTGACAAAGGGCACTTGGAAACAGCATGCCCCCACTCACTGCACCACAGTGTTCTGGCCTCAGATCCTTGACAGGGCCTCCGACACTACATCCTCTTTCAAACTTAGGACTTTGCTCTTTGACAGCTGGCCTACTCGCACCAGCCTTGCCAGGGGCAACCACATGCACTTCCCCTTTAACTCGAGTTGAAGCAAAAAACAGTCTGTAATACTCTCTGGCAGGCTCACACCCTTGCTTCATCCTCAGTCACTCCACAACACTTTTGTGCAGTCCAGCAAAAACTGGAGCACTGCCCCTTTAAAGCAAGCTCCTTTTAACTTCATGCAGGTTCTCCTCACCTGCACATACAGATTGTGCTGTCTGATGTACACAAAACGCAGTTCATAGAATAGATGGACTTACTTTTTGCAGGGATCTAGATTGTGTCCAAAGCACTCCTCCACAATGCTGTTCGCCTGGCTGCCCTTCCACACACATCCAACAGTTCCTGACCTGAACTCACTGTGGAGTAGGGACCCGGATTCTACAGTCTTGTTTAGCTCTCGTGGTAGATGCATTTTGGAGTGAGTTCATGACAACCAGGATCTCTGTTTGAGGGCATGGCATGTCCATGCCCATGTTTATTAAAAGAAAGTTCAAAACAAAAGTCAAAGGGTTTCCCTTGCAGGGGGTTTTCCTCATCCATGTCAAATTATGATAAAGTCAGCCTCCTGGCTTACATATACCGTAGTACTTCTCAGGCCTTCCACTTCAGGCTCTTGTCTGTCTCATGCAGACCATTCCTTTATCAGAACTGTCCGTATAGACCACAGCTCCTTGCTGCTCTGACCCTCAGGCCTGGATCTCTGGCTTCTCCCTGTGCACACCTGCACTCACTGGCTACTCCCTTGCAGCCTGGGCTTCTTCAGGAGGGTGGAGCCCAGAATCATGGTCCTGACAAGCCCACACACACCTGGACAATTAGTGTGTTGGTTATCCCTAAATCCTGGTCCCAGGATTGGAGATTTATCCCTCCCAAATCACTCAGACATCTCCAAACACCAGGCTCCCAACTGGATCTACCAAGCCTGGAAGCCTGGAAGAAATTAACCAAAGGATATTCTTCCCTGTCAAATAGTCCTGGAGCCTGTCAACCTACCTGGCTGACAATCCTGGGGACCCAAGACGATGACAGGGAACCGCTCCGTCACTATATATATATATATATATATATACATACACACACACAGTATCTCACAAAAGTGAGTACACCCCCACATTTTTGTAAATACTTTATTATATCTTTTCATGTGACAACACTGAAGAAATTGAAGAAAAATAAATTGGTACAATGTAAAGTAGTGAGTGTACAGTTTGTATAACAGTGTAATTTTGCTGTCCCCTCAAAATAACTCAACACACAGCCATTAATGTCTAAACCTCTGGCAACAAAAGTGAGTACACCCCAAGTGAAAATGTCCAAATTGGGCCCAATTAGCCATTTTCCCTCCCCGGTGTCATGTGACTCATTAGTGTTACAAGGTCTCAGGTGTGAATGGGGAGCAGGTGTGTAAAATTTGGTGTTATCGCTCTCACACTGGTCACTGAAGTTCAACATGGCACCTCATGGCAAAGAACTCTTTGAGGATCTGAAAAAAATAAATTGTTGCTCTACATAAAGATGACCTAGGCTATAAGAAGATTGCCAAGACCCTGAAACTTAGCTGCAGCACAGATGCCAAGACCATACATCAGTTTAACTGGACAGGTTCCACTCAGAACAGTCCTCACCATGATCGACCATAGAAGTTAAGTGCAAGTGCTCACCGTCATATCCAGAGGATGTCTTTGGAAAATATACATATGAGTGCTGCCAGCATTGTTGCAGAGGTGGAAGGGGTGGGCAGTCAGCCTGCCAGTGCTCAAACCATATGCCATGCACTGCATCAAATTGGTCTGCATGGCTGTCATCCCAGAAGGAAGAAGATGTACAAGAAAGCCCTCAAAGAGTTTGCTGAAGTCAAGCAGACTAAGGACATGGATTGCTGGAACCATGTCCTGTGGTCTGATGAGACCAAGATAAACTTATTTGGTTCAGATGGTGTGAAGCGTGTGTGGCAGCAACCAGGTGAGGAGTACAAAGACAAGTGTGGCTTGCCTACAGTCAAGCATGGTGGGAGTGTCATGATCTGGGGCTGCATGAGTGCTGCTTGCAAAGGGGAGCTACAATTCATTGAGAGAACCGTGAATGCCAACATGTACTGTGACATACTGAAGCAGAGCACGATTCCCTCCCTTTGGAGACTGGGCCACAGGGCAGTATTCCAACATGATAACGACCCCAAACACACTTCCAAGATGACCACTGCCTTGCTAAAGAAGCTGAGCAGGGATGGGTCAAACAGACCCCTGTTCGGTTCACACCAGAACTTTCGAACACCGTGAAAGTTTGGGCCCGAATAACGATCACCTTTAAAGTCAATGGGACCCATACGTCAAAAATCAAAAGTGCCCATTTTGAAGGCTCATATGCAAGTAATTGGGCATACAATGGTTATAGGGGTCTGGGTCCTGCCTTGGGGGACATGTATCAATGAATAAAAAGTTTGTGAAAAACGTCATTTTTAAATGAGCAGTGATTTTTTGATTTTTAAAGTGAAATAAAAAAAAATGAAAAATTCCTTCCAATATAATGCCTGGGAAATTCCCTTAGTCTACCTGTAAAGTGGCAGAATCTGCTGCAGCAATAATTGCATTTATAAAGACAAGAAAATGACATTTTCCCTGCAAGCTGCCTTTATTTTGCCCAGCAACAGCTGGGGAGCCAGTGTGTATGATGAGGCCACAATGTAGTGTACTGGGAACAAGGTTAGAGATTTTTTGGATACATTTTGAAGTCACTTTGACTTTGGATAGAAGTAATGGATGCCGAAAAATTGGGCTTTGGGTGTCGCTGGTGCCTTCACACCATAACCCTATCACGAGGTACTCGTGATGAAAGCAAGAATTGGCTTGCTATAAAAAATTGCAATGATATGCACCTGTCAAACAGGTGCAGAAAAATGACTCTTTGTATATTGGTGGCATCTTCTCACCATAACACTATAGAGGTGCTCTTGATAAAGGCAAAAACAAATTGCAATGATATGCAACAGGTGCTGAAAATTGGTCTTTGAGTGTTAATTGTGCTCATGAAATCTATACCAAAAACATTCTTCCAGATGAAATGATTGAACACCCTCAATGTTAGGCAGCCTCGAAATCCTGCAGAGATTCTACATCCCAAAAACACTTAATCAGTGATATCGGCATCAGGGGCTTCATAGCTGGTAATCCAGGACTGATTCGTTTTTGTAAAAGTCAAACGGTCCACGGAGTCTGAACAGACGCGTTCTATGATCAGTAACAAAACCTCCTGCAGCACTGAATGCCCATTATGAAAGCACGCTGGATACAGGGCAGCCCAACAACGCAATAGCATACTGGGCAAGTTCTGGCCAGTGGTCTATTCTCATGACCCAATAAGCCAGTGGATCGTCAACTGGAAAGCTGTCCATCTCTGTTTTGGCCTGAGGTAATTGTCCACCATGTGATGCAGACGCTGCCGATGGGATGTGGAAGCTGACAGCCCTGGGTGGTGAGGACTAAAAAAATTCCAAAATGCATCACTTAGGCGGACGCCTTCTCCAATGCTCCTCTCTTGACCAACAGAAGACTCAAAACTACGTTTTCCATGACACTGTAACCTACTGGAGTCAGGAAAAATGTTCAATAAAATCCTCTTTAACATGTCCTCAAGAGATTTTATCTGCTGCACTCTGTGGGGACGGGATGAGTTCTGAGACCTTCCCCTTATAGCGGTGGTCAAGAGGGGTTGCCAACCAGCAATGATCATTCTCCTTTATGCCACGTATTCTTGGGTCCTTTCGCAGGCTTTGAAGCATGAGGTTGCCCATGCACCTAAAATTTGCCGAGGCTTGAGAAGCAGACTCCTCGGGGTCACTCAGTCAGGACGGGTCCTGGGGTTGGAAATCCATCATTTACAGATTGACGAACTTGCATTTAGACACTGGGCACGTGGGTGGCAGGGACTGTATTTTTTTCCGCTGCAGCAGATGGGGCAGAGAGATTTACTGGCTACAATCTACAGCTGGTGGTGTGCTGCGGGCAGATGTGCTACTAGGAGCTGGGACACCCTGTGCTATACCATCATCCCTGTCAGTGGAGGCTGCTGAGAGGTAATGACTTAGTATAGCAGGGGCAGACTGAAGTGGGTAAGGAGGAGGAGGAGGGACAGATTTGTGCCCCCTTTGTGTGGCTTTTAGATACTCTTGCCAACAGGCTGAGCGGTTGGATGTTAAATGCCTTGTTAAGCATGTGGTACCCAAATGGCTGGTGTTTTTGCCACGTTTGATGTGCCAGAGATACAGTTTGCAGATAGCAACAGTGCGATCTGCTGCAGATGTGCTGAAAAAGGCCCAGACAGCTGAGCTTTGGGAAGTGGGCTGGGAGATAGCAGCTGCAGAATGTGATGGAATAGGGTGGCTGCTCTCTACTCTCTTGATGTCAGCCTCCTTGGGCTTGTGCCACCTCACCTTCAGTTTCCTCCTCTACTCTGTCTGGCACCCAAGTCGCATCAGTGACCTCGTCATCATCAGCTCCATCTACTCCATCTTCATCATCATTATTACCACTGGAGATAACTTGGCAATACGCTGTGGCTGGGGGGAATGTGAATGCCAATTTGTCTAACAGTGTTCTCCCCTCTCTCTAGGCTCATGTTCCTATCATCTCCAACCTCAGAACCAACATCTGAATCCAGTAATGGCTGGGCATCATCAAGGAGCAAGTGGCTGACGCTGTGGTCAAATAACTCAGCTGACTCCTCCATGGCTGATGTTGGGGCTATGACAGGAATAGATGTGGACAAGGAGGCAGGTTTATCCTCTCTGGCAACTGCAGGGGACTGCACACTTTACTCTGCTTGCGTGACAGAGGATGAGGAGGATGAGGAAGGTTTAGTAAGCCGACCATCACCTCCTCTGCATTCTGTGGCTGAATAGTACAGGCAAACTCACTAAACAGAGGAAATGATGCCCTGCCTGAGGACTGACCACCATGTCCACTTTTGCCTGTGGACACATTTGTTGCTGGCCCCCTTACAGTGCCACGGGAATGTCTGCCTCTCCTTGTTGTCCTCCAAGACATTATTGGAAGGGTAGGGGCAGTGCTTATTAGCACATGTAAAGAAGAAGTGGAAATCTTTACGTAGATGCACTTTAATCAAGGTAAAGTGGTGTTTCATGCACTTTAATTTGAGTACTCACACTACACAGACACACTCCACGGATACACTATAATATACTGCAATATAATGAGTCAAATGTACTGTGACGCACAGAACTATATGGCGTTAAACTTGCAGTAACACACACAGAAGTAAATGGCGTTAAACTTGCAGTAATGCACAAAACTATATGGCGTTAAACTGGCAGTGACGCACACAGAACTATATGGCGTTAAACTAGCAGTAACGCACACACAAATAAATGGCGTTATACTTGCAGTAACGCACACAACTATATGGCATTAAACTGGCAGTAACGCACACAGAAGTAAATGGCATTAAACTGGCAGTAACGCACACAGAAGTAAATGGCGTTAAACTGGCAGTAACGCACACACAAGTATATGGTGTTAAACTTGTAGTAATGCACAAAACTATATGGCGTTAAACTGGCAGTAACACACACAAAACTATATGGCGTTAAACTGGCAGTAACGCACACAGAAGTAAATGGCGTTAAACTGGCAGTAATGCACACAGAAGTAAATGGCGTTAAACTGGCAGTAACGCACACAGAAGTAAATGGCGTTAAACTTGCAGTAACGCACAAAGCTATATGGCTTTAAACTGACAGAAACACACACAGAACTATACGGCGTTAAACTGGCACTAACGCACACTGAAGTAAATGGCGTTAAACTTGCAGCAACACAATCAAATATACGGTGTTTAACCGTCACTACACTGACACTATCTGAACTGTCCCTACTCTAGCTATACACTAATGTAAGGATTAGTGACACGGTCTCACTACACTACACTGACACTATCTGTACTGTCCCTACTCTACATGTACACTGATGTATGTATGAATGACACGGTCTCACTACACTACAGTGAAACTATCTGAGCTGTCTGTACTCTACCTGCACACTATGCAAAGCGGAATGATGGTCCTCCTCACTACACTCACACTATCCCTAGACTGACATTAAACTAATATTCTCCACTTACAATTGAAGCACAATAGCACAGTATAGCACACTAACTAATAGCACTGAACAGAGCCCTGTTCTGTCTCTCTCCAGCCGAAAACACACTGAAAATGGCTGCCATTGAAAGAATACTTTTATACTGTGGGGTGGGAATGAGCCATGATTGTATAAAGTCATGATGACAGTGTCCAATCATGACGCTGACAGTGCACTGTGCCCTGATTGGCTGAAGCTTTCACTGCTTCAGCCAATCAGGGCTTGCAATGCACTGTTCAGCGCCGCAATGAATTGTAGTCGCTTCGGGGGCCGAACTAATGGTCAAACGCCCAAACAGCGAAAGTTCGGCCGTTCCCTAAAGCTGAGGGTAAAGATGATGGACTGGCCAAGCCTGTCTCCAGACCTGAACCCTATTGAGCATCTGTGGGGCATCCTCAAACAGAAGGTGGAGGAGCACAAGGTCTCTAACATCCCCTGGCTCTGTGATGTCATCATGGAGGAGTGGAAGAGGACTCCAGTGGCAACCTGTGAAGCTCTGGTGAACTCTATGCCCAAGAGGGTTAAGGCAGTGCTGGAAAATAATGGTGGCCACACAAAATATTGACACTTTGGGCTCACTTTGTACATTTTCACTTAGGGGTGTACTCACTTTTGTTGCCAGTGGTTTAGACATTAATGGCTGTGTGTTGAGTTATTTCTATGGGACAGCAAAATTACACTGTTATACACGCTGTACACTCACTACTTTTCATTGTAGCAAAGTGTAATTTCTCCAGTGTTGTCATATGAAAAGATATAATAAAATATTTACAAAAATGTGAGGGGTGTACTGACTTTTGTGAGATTGTATGTATGTATGTATGTATGTATGTATGTATGTATGTATGTATGTATGTATATATACATACATACACACACACACACACACACACACACACACACACAATAGTTCTGAGGATTGCAGCACAAATATTTATTAAAGTAGTAAATTCAAATATACTCCATCATATCGTTACAGTTTTGGGCTGTGACATTAGCGCCCTTCTTCAGACGTTGGAATATCATAATGAAACATTCAAATATCCATCCTTATAACAAACTCTATGTAATTGGTATCAACTGCTTCAATCAATTAAGTAATTAGCTAGTCACATCTTTTTGTTTATTTCTTCTAGCATAGTAGCACACTGCTATGGCCGCAGCGTGGAAACGTGTTCACCCACACACAATTGTAATTCACCGATAATATCCTGTAAAATATAAACACTTCAGTTTTTTCCTCTTTACATACCAATACTAGCATCAAAGAATACGTACCACAAATACCACTGTCATCCAAATCAATTATCCAGATCCACACAAATAGATACAAAGGAGTTCAACCTCTTAGGTTGCATTGTGTCTAATAAATGTATCCAATGTACTTCCTTCTTTCTCAGACTAAGCTCACGGTCACCACCTCATCTATTATGAGAAATATGAAACGGAAGTTTGGAGACAGCTGGGTGATAAGGATACATATAAACCCTTGGATTCAAGTCCTGTGTTTATAGCACAGGCTAGGATTAAAAAAGTAGAGCGAGCTCTTATGGAAAACATTATAGATCAAGATACAGTATGTTACCTAACTGCCGATTATCTAATTACACCTGTGATATATGTATTGCCCAAGATACATAAAAATTATATTGATCCACCTGTCCGTCCCTATTGTGCCTGGGATGGAATCTGTGATCGCAGCATTAGCAAAATATTTGGACAAAGCACTGACACCTTTGGTGTCACTGACTAAATCCTGCATTAGGGTTAACAGTGATATTTTGGATAAGATTAAAGAGATTCAGCTGGTCGCAGACTCCTTCCTAGTCACATGGGACATATCTAGCCTTTATACCACCATACCGAACGATTTGGCCTTAGAAACATGTCACCGACTTTTAATACAGTCTGGGCTATATGAGAGTGTACAGATTGTAATTCCTACACCATTCACCTGATTTGGATGCAAATACCCTCAAATTAAAGCTGAAAGTCTGCAGTTAAAGCACATCTTGTTCGTTTCATTTCAAATCCATTGTGGTGGTGTATAGAGCCAAAAAGATTAGAATTGTGTCTATG
This sequence comes from Glandirana rugosa, assembly GCA_018402905.1. NCBI lineage: Eukaryota > Metazoa > Chordata > Amphibia > Anura > Ranidae > Glandirana > Glandirana rugosa. The sequence goes on from BLSH010310011.1 coordinate 609,848, forward strand.
TCCCAATATTTATGGACCTGACTGTATCTCAGCTTAAATTCATGGTCATAGACAGTATAAATCATAATAGACGAGGGGGTGACCGTGAGCTTAGTCTGAGAAAGAAGAAAGTACGTTGGATACATTTATTAGACACAATGCAACCTAAGGCTTTAAACTTTGAGATGGATTTGTATCTATTTGTGTGAATCTGGATAATTGATTTGGGTGACAATGGTATCTGTGATGTGTCATACGTAGGCTTTCATGCTAGTATTGGTATGAAAAAACTGAAGTGTTTATATTTTACAGGATATTATCTGTGAATTACAATTGTATGTGTGTGGGTAAACACTTTTCCACGATGCAGCCATATCAGTGTGCTACTATGCTAGAAGAAATCAGCAAAAAGATGTGACTAGCTAATTACTTAACCACTTCCACACTGCACGCAGCATATTTACTGCGGCAGTGTGGCGGTGTCTCGTGAATCGTCGTAAATAGACGGTGACTTACGGACAGGAAGCTAGGGGGCGCGCTCGTGCCCGCTGCACTCTAGAGGAGTGTGCCTGTGGCTCGGGCGGACCCGATGTCCGCCGGCGAGCCACGATGAGCTGCCAGAGGGAAAGAACGGGGAACCGCCAAAGTAAACATGGCGGTTCCCCATTCTGACAGGCGGCATCTAAGAGATCTACTGATCCCTGTCACTGGGATCAGTTAGATCTCTTATGCCCCTGACAGCCCAGCCCCCTCACAGTTAGAACATGCCTAGGGAACACAGTTAACCCCTAGATCTCTCTCTTCCCTGCCAATGACATTTATACAGTAATCAGTGGATATTTAAATTTCTGATCGCTATATAAATGTCATTGGTCCCAAAAAAGTGTTAAAAATGTCCGACATGTCTGCCCCAATATGGCAGTCCCGATAAAAAAAATCGCAGATCGCTGCCATTACTTAAAAAAAAAAAAAAAAAAAAAAATGTAGAAACGCCAGAAATGAATTCTCATGGTTTGTAAGCGCGGCAAATTTTGCGCAAACCAATCAATAAATGCCAATTGCATTTTTTTTATCAAAAATATGAAGAAGAACATATATATGCCAAAACCGATGAATACATTTGTTTTTTTATACATATTTTTTTTTTTGATTTGTATTATAGCAAAAAGCAAGAAATATTGTTTTTTTTGCAAAATTGTCGCTTTTTCTTGTTTATAGCGGTGATCAGAAATGACGCAGAGATGACCAAATACCACCAAAAGAAATCTCTATTTGTGGGGAAAAAAAGGATGCAAATTTCGTTTGGGTACAACGTCGCACAACCGGGCAATTGTCAGCTAAAGCGACGCAGTGCCGAATAGCAAAAAGTGCTCTGGTCCTACAGTGGGAAATTCTTCCGGGGCTGAAGTGGTTAATTGATTGAAGTAGTTGATTCCAATTGCATAGAGTTTGTTATAAGGATGGATATTTTAATGTTTCATTATGATATTCCAATGTCTGAAGAAGGGCGCTAATGTCACAGCCCAAAACTGTAACGATTTGATGGAGTATATTTGAATTTACTACTTTAATTAAATATTTGTGCAGCAATCCCCGCCACATTAATTAGACAAAGGTGCTGTTCACCATCTGTTTTTGGAAATATATATATATATATATATATATATATATATATATATATATATTATGGAAAATTGTTATCAAATACTTACCGTAATTTTCCTATACTTACCGTAATTTTCCTTTCCTGGCCTATCCTCACGTCAGCACACAATGGGTTAACGCCTCTTGCAGGCGCTCACATGACCACCTATAACTAGCTGAATAAAAGACCTTCCCTCCCCCAACAAGGTGTTCAATATCTTAGCCTGCGACAGGCCACTAGGGAGGGAGTCCTGTGCTGACGTGAGGATAGGCCAGGAAAGGAAAATTACGGTAAGTATTTGATAACAATTTTCCATATTCCTGGCCATACCTCACGTCAGCACACAATGGGATTTAACTAGCTGAATAAATGGGCGGGAGAGAACACATGAAAAGGAACATTGACGATCAAGGAAACACTGCCAAAGACAAGAAATATTTATTGGTCTCATCCCAAACCTTGCAGAACTTTGACTGCATGCCCATAAAGTTGAGTGAAAGGCTAGCTGTCTCACATACATCTTCCACTGAATCCTGGCACAACTATCCCAAAGCTGCCACTACTCGGGTCGAAGGAGCTTGCACCTGCTCCTGGTCAGAAAGGTCTTATTCCTGAATGCCAATCTATTCACTCTGGTAAACCAACAGAAGAGGACTCAAGAACCTGACGGTGAAATGAAGATTATCCACTTTCCTTCGTCTTTTGACCTTTACATGTACACTGGTAGCACGTTGTGTAAGGACCTGAAGTCCTCCTGCTGTACTCAGTGACTGCCTAGAGGGACTGTTCCCAGCTTTCCTGAAAACTGCACATCACTTTAGAATTGAACTTTGGAGATGAACGTAGGATCATGACACTAAAGGGATCTTTGCTGCAATCTCCAGCCTCCTTCTGTCTGAAGCAATCGCTGTCAGAGGAAATAGTCTTACCACAAGGTTACCGCACTGGAAATTAAGCTATTGGAGTACGGGATGCCTGGTGCTTTCAGAGCCAAGCCCAAGTCCCATGAAATGGAACAAGGATTTCCCTGGTGGTTGTATATGGATTATGGCTTGCATGAAGCATTTGTTTGATGGCTCTTCCACCAGCCTGAAAAAGAGGATAAAAGGCAGAGACCTGTACTATAAATGGCATTGTATGTCAGACCCACCTCAAGCGCCAATTGTAAAAAAAAAAGTCCAGGATATTGGCTAGAGCTGAGGACACCCGAGAGAAAACTTTGCTAAGCAAACCGAACAAACTTCCTTCATATCCTCTTCTATATAGCGCTCATGGCCTTATGGTCTTCAAAGTCTGAACCACCTTGGATGAGAATCCCTGCACCACTAGTCTGGCCGATTCAATAGCCAGGCTATTAAGAGTCTCACTGGATTTGGGTGCTGCCATTGACGTTGGCATAAAAGATCTTGTTTGACCAGGAATGAGATTGGTGGTGCTAATGACATCTGGGGAAGCAATGAAAATCAAGGTCTCCCCGACAGGTGAAAGCACCTGTATGGTATAAACGTGTTCTGTCCAAATCTTCAGAAGAATCTTCATAATCAAGAACACTGGAGGAAGACAGACACCAATGGAAACAAATCCCCATGGTACTGTGAATCCACCTTTCTATCACTACACCTTTGTAACTTGTTACAGATACTGGAAGCTGTGTGTTCAGTGGACTCTCTATGAGAACTACTGATGGAATGCAGTATAGAGCCAATACTAGTTGAGATACGTATTGTTGTAAAATAATTTGCCTCACTGATCCGTTAGTGGATCCTGCCTTTCCAGTAAGTAAACTGCAGTTAACTGTAAGTGGCTCTCTGCCCAGTGAAAAGTTTATCTAACAAAAAGTAACAGGAAAAGACAGACACTTGGTGCCCCCTTGGTGGGCAATGTAAGCTACTGCTGTCTTGGTGTCAATCACCAACTTCACTCAGACCTCTTGGAGAAAAGATCCTGAAAGGTTTGCAAGGCTGGAAAAACAAAACAGCCGTGATTTAAGTCAGTCACTAGGCTCCAATGCCCTTGCACTGGTCTCTTCAGACTGGAGGCAGACTGGCATCCGATGTCAAAATCATTCCATCTCCTGGGCTGAGAGGCACGCCACAAAAAGAGGCACACCGGTGTCCAAAACCTCCATTCTTGCCAACTTCGGCAGACACAAAGACCACCTGATTCATAGTCAGCCCATCCCATTGACTGAGGAAGGCAAATTGAAAAGCCCCCATGTGCCACCTGGGCCCAGGCAGCACTGGAATGGCCATTGTAAAATGTCCCAATGGGGACAATGCAATTCCTTGCTGATATAAATGCTGTCTCCATGACTCTTCATAGGCAGATTGTCATTTTGCAAATTTTGCAGTCTTGGAAAACCACTTGACATATTCAGGTATGATAATCTGTGAAGGATCTTGGAGTAGTTCAAGAAGGGCTTCACTGTTTTTCCTGTTTGTTCACTAGTCGACTGAAAAAGGATTTCTAGGACAAGATTGTGATGCTTTGCCAGCTCCTGGCTTACACCTGCGACAATCAAAAACAGTGTCCAAGTAGTGGTAGAGCCTTATTCCCAAAGACCAATTACTGCCACTACTGCCGACAAAATGTTCAAAAAAGTTTCTTGGTGCTGTGCCAATTTTAAACATGGCAAACACCCGAACTGGAAATGAAAGCCAGTCACCGCAAATCCCAAATGTCTCTGGTGTTACGTATATGGAAGTATATGGTAGCCAGGTCGATTAACCGGTGTTCATGCTGAACTATCGCCATGACTGTTTGCACAGACTCCACCTTGAACCTTTGTTGTGTATGTACCTATTTGATTTCTTCACACACAGACAGTAGGGACAGCTCCTGATGCCTTGGGTACTAGAAAGAATGGAGAAAACTCACCAGATCTGTTCCATTGGTGGCACCAGCACTATGGACTTGTTGCAGTATAATTCTTATATGTAATCTGGTAAATTTCATCCATTCTGCATTGTTGAATCCAGGAATATATCTCGGACTTTGATAAAGATATTCCATTTTGTATCTGGACACCAGTCATTGGTAACTGTGTACTTTAATGTCTATTACTGGAGTGTGACTAATTTTAGACGTACATATGGGCAATAGATGATCTGGATGTCCCCAGTATTGGCAGACAGCCGTTTATGGCGTGCCACCTGAGTGGTTTTCCAGAATACATCTCCAAGCCCGATACTAGCACATTATACTATCATATATTTTTTCCATGATGTTGTTGGGGTGGATGTAGGAAGTGCTTTCAATGACAACGTTGTCAATTTTAATGTTTTCATGTCTTCACATTCACCGCTGTCTGTATCTTTGATTAATTATTTTGTAATAAAGCTCCTGCACTTGTCATACTGCTGTTTCTCTCACGTTTTTGAACTGTCTTTAGGGTTGTCTCTATCAACCCATTCCCAGTGGTCTGTAAATTTCAGCCTGGCCTATAAGATTTGGCCTCCTGAACCCTTCTGAAGACCAACTGACCCAACTGACTTGAGCAAAAGGACGGCTCCTTCCTTTTATTACACTGTGGCCACACTCTGGACATTTCTTCTGTCACTCGCTTTGTCCAACGTTTTATCAAACAACAACCTCTCATTATGGAGAATGTTACAAAGGGCTTGTGTGGAAGCTTTAGCCACCCTCCAGTGGCACCACCACAAGGCTCCCATTGTTGTGACAATGCGCCAGCCTTAGAACTTGGTCTATTGAAGCCTCGACCAAAAGTCAACAGCCAGGTTCAAGTCCTCCAGAACCATGCCCCTTCCTGCCGGTTCCCCTTGAATTAAAGGCCATTTTTTGTAATGCTTTAAACATCACAGTTAATGCTGTTGCTAGTCAAACGGAAAAAACCTGCTGCTGTATAGATTTTCTGCAAGTCTGCAGGCCAGTTTTACCACAATTTTTGAGGTGTTCAGGTGCTTTTTCAATGCGTTTGTCATGTTACAGATGCGTTTTATAGAGAAAAAATGTGACATGTTCTCCTTTAGTTGACTGTAGTGGAACATGCCGCACTGGGGTGCGAAGGCAATTGGAATCCATGGTAAACACTGTTCATGCATTTTTGACTCCAATAAAAACGCATTGGACTGCATCTGGTGTGAATAAGCCTTAGGTCCACTTTCCAATCCATAGGATTCCTAAAGGTATTGAAAGGCAAAGACACTTGTACACCAGACGCTGGCAGGCCCCATCCACTCCTGGAAGTGCATTGCTTAAAACATGCATCAGCCAGCTTCATTGGATAAAGCTTGGAGACCATTGCTGTAAATTGGTCTTCTTATCACATCTCTCCCATTCTTCATCAATGAGCTTTTAACTCCATCAT